>CM021101.1:189126630-189555246 GCA_007115665.2 Sequoiadendron giganteum | reverse complement strand
TTTGTCAATGACGCTTGGGTTCTTAAATTAACCAGATAATGCTGAATGTAAAAGGGTGCGAGGATTAGAGATGTTACCATCTACTCCTAAAGGTGGGACACGACGATCAATTTTAGCAAGCTTCAAACTAGATTTTGCTTTGCCTCCCTTCAGACAACTTCTACAAAACCGGTGCAATCTTCAAAGGATAGAAAGGATATTCAAACTGTAACGTGACATGCACATACCATCACAATGATGCATATGGGCATATGAGTCACAATCGAAGTTAAGTGCAAAATAATCCAGTTGACCACGCAGAGTGAACTCACCATCAGCGAGCTCACTAGTGGTATGGATGAGTGAAACTTGCTCAAACTAAATGATGCATTCCACAACTAACAACTACTTGCATGAAATAAAAGTCTACTTTACTCTATTAGTTAGAATTGGAAAGATGAAAAGGCCTTTCTAGCTACTCACAATAAAAGATAGAACCACCATGCAATGATAAACCTTTGTATTATGAGAGTTTTCCACAACAACCTCTTACAAAACTTTCAAAGGGAAAGATTTCTTTCCTTTTCAAACTAAGATAACTTCTAAGCTAACTCTCTATCTATTATAACTTCTATCTTTTCTACTCTTTGATTTATTGATCTAATCTAATGAATGTTACAAATGAGGGGGGATGCCCCTTTTGTAGTTGGCCCAGCCTAGTAGACGGCTTAGATTCAATTACAATGAAGGGCTTAGATTGAGCCACATATGCCCTAATTAGGGTTTTTTCCCTAAAAACCATCATAGAGAAGAGTGGGGCAATAAATGCACAAAAGATTCTCCACCCCTTTGCAAGAACCATAATGAGAAATTAATGCCCACTATTCTCTTCTAGAAGATTCTCATCCAGAAAGACTTCTTTTGTTCTGCCTACCAAGTATGTTGCGCTAGGAGGAGAGGCGAGTATATGGTTGATATAAAAGTGATGAGCAATGAATTCTTCCCGTTCAACCCTCCTGTTGTTTTAACTTTGGATGCATTTCTTCCTTGTAACTTTCATATTTCTCTAGCCTACTGCCTTGGGTGCATTTTCCTCTTTCGCATCACATTCTTAATGCCTTAGACAAATCTTCACTGTCATTTCCCTTTTCCAAAGTTGTAACGTTGTCCAGCTTCATCACCTCAAGTCCTTACACTCTAGCTCCAGTGTTCATCCTGCAAAATAGAAAGAAGAGCATCAAAACGCTTATAACATAAATTCACCTCAATTACCTGATTTCCATGTTCTGACTGATTGATGTCCGAATGTGATAGAGTTCATCGTTTTTCTAGAAAAATTTCATCATGGGCACATTGTGTTCATTTCATGAGGTCTTCTTCAAGGGTGCATCCACCACCTTGTGCCTGGAGTTTGTGCCTTAGAAAATATTTCACTTTGAGGATGCACTTGAATGCTTGTTGTTTGAGCTTCATTTCATCTTCAAATTCTTCATGCCTTAGACAAATTTCATCTCTTCCTCGTGAGTGTATTTGACCCCTTAGACAATTTTATATGCTTTATAGATTTCATCCACTGTGATCTAGATGCTTGATGTTTGAGCTTCATTTCATCTTCAAATTCTTCATGCCTTAGACAAATTTCATCTCTTCCTCGTGAGTGTATTTGACCCCTTAGACAATTTTATATGCTTTATAAATTTCATCCACTGTGATCTAGGTGCTCATTTGACATCACCAGCCGAGGTATTTTTTGTAAAAACATTTCTCTGCCTTAGAAAAATTATTTTTGCCTAGGAAATTCATTAAATTGGTGCCAGGCAAAAATCTGCGTCGAAACAACATGAGCAAGGTGTGGAAAAGATTTAAATCATCTCCCAGTGGGAAATGTCCAATACCCAGAAGAAATTTCCCTTCAGAACTCATCGTTTTCATGTGTATCCGGACGAAGGGGTAAGTTTAATTTTTATTATTTTTGAAAAATAATAAAAATTGCTAAGGTTGATTCCATTTTATTCTAGACGTATTCCACACCTGCAGCCCTCACTTTCATGCCTTGTCGTTTTTCTTGTCTTCCTAAAGAAATTCCCTCCTGTTCATGGGTGCATTCCACCTTGGACTTGGAAATTTTTTAACATCACTTCCTCCTTAGGCGTATTTTCTAATTTCACCTTGCAATGCCCTAGAAACTTTTTAATTTAATTAACTTACCTTGGGCGCACTTCATAACACATAGCTTTACCTTCATCTCCCAAGCATTTTCACACCTTAGAGTTTTACCTTACACTCAACAACTTTTCTTAAGTCCCAACCTCCTTGGAGCGCATTTGAAGTCTTCTACTTCCATTTTCTAACTTAGAAGTTCCTTCAACATTTCCCTCTCTCTAGGTGTATTCCCTTCAATGGCATTTTATTTTAATGCCATAGATAAATTCTTAAGTCTTGTATCTCCTCCTTACCTTGGGTGCATATGAGGCCATGTGCTGCAATTTTCATAACTTAGTAACTTCTTTTAACATTTCTTTCCTTGTTGGGCGCATTTGATAGGGCAAGCCTCCATTTTGTGATATTTAGAAATATTTTAAGTCACTTCACCTTACTGGGCGCATTCTACATGTTTGTGCTTTTATTTTCACCACTTAGAAAATTCTCATCTTCACTTCCCTCAAGGGCGCACTTTGTATGTGCTACTTCCATCCTTAACATTTAGAAAAAAATATTTTATTCCCACTTGATTACTGGGCGCATTTGAGGGTGCCTAGTTTCATTTTCCCTCACTTGAGAATTTCTTCAACTCACAACCTTTGTTGGGCGTATTTGCCAGGTGGGGCCTCAAGTTTCCATGCCTTAGAAACTTTTTAAATCTTTAGCTACCTTGTAGGGACATTTGACATAGTGGTAGCTTCATGTTTCAACACCCCAGAGTATTTCTCATGCCTCTAGCTTGCCCTCTTATCTTGGGCGCATTTTTCCCCTTGTGCTTTTATTTCCATTGCCTTGGAATTTTTATGCCTTCTCATTCCACTTGCTTGGGCGTATTTAGAGGGTATGAGGAAGAACTTTCAATGCCCTTCATCCTTCCTACCTTCCCTCATGGCATGCAAGCTAGGTGTATATGGGGTAAGGAGGGGGAATGTTTCCCATACTTAGAATTTTCTTTCACTCTCCAAGAGGGCACATATGAGGGGTCCTACTTCCATTTTATGACTTAGAAACTCTTCTTGGCCACTTCCCTCAAGGGCGCATTTCAGCCTATGTGCTGTAATTTTCATACTTAGAAAATTTTCAACCCTATACCCTTGCAAGCTTGGGTGCATTTCACTTGGGGTGAAGGAATTTGCTTATGCCTTGGGCGCATTTCCTATGTGGTGGAGGAAATTTCATGCCTTGGGTGCATATGGAGGGATGAGGAGGATTTTTAACACTTAGAACTTTTTATCAAGCATCCTCCACCTTGGGCACATTCCACCCCATGAGGAGGAATTTCAATCAAGCTTGGGCGCATTTCACCCATGCTACTTCCATTTTTTACACTTAGAATTTTCTTGATGCCAGCCTTCATTCTTGGGTGCATTTCTCACTTCCTACTATCAGTTTTCAACTTGAAAACCCTCAATGTCCTAGCTACCTCATGCCAACTATTTTTAGTAAATTCTGGAGGTGTATGACTCCTCATGGCTTTCCACTCGTTCTGACTCTAGAGCTGGCATGATATGCCTCCTATGGCCCTGCTACCCTATTTATACTTGTTTCCCAAGCTCATCTGCTATATTTAGCATTCCTGCTATTTTTAGCAAACCCTAAAATTGATTGACCTCTGCAACTTTGTTTGACTTGAAATTTTCACAATGTGGTCCTCATCGCTTAGCAAACCTGTTCACACCTACCTCTTGTGCTGACCTGCTATTTATAGCCGTCATCTGGAGGTGACTTACTATAAATAGTAAGTGCTCAAATTGCGCTCAAATTTTACCAGTAGATTGCTTGAAGGATGTTGATCGCAGTGGGATACCTTCATTTTCGAAGATTCTGGCTTTTTACCCCTCTTTTTGAGTCCCGAAGTTGGAAACCCTAATCTGACTTGCATGTGGCTCAAATGGCCTTCATTTGACTTGATTTTTGCTACATATTGCTCTACTCATTGAATTGAAGTGTTGGGTGGCTGATGGAGTGAACTTGCTAAAAATAGTAAGTGTCTGAAAAGCAATCAACCGACTGTCGAAAGAACTTGCATGTCACAATGCCTGAGGGATCTCAAAAAACCCAAGAAAACCCAAAAAATTGGTTTGCATGAGGGTACTGGCTAAAAATAGTAAGTTCCTGAAAATTGATCCCTTCTGCTTGCATGTCATATTGTTGTGAAGCTCTCGAAAAACCCATGAGGAATATCCTGACATGCGTTGAAAAAATTTGCATGCAAACCCTTAAAATTGCCTCTGAAGCCCAAACTGCTAAAATTCCTCATCTCTATTTGCATGTTATATCATTGTGAAGGTCTTGAAAAACCCAGAAATATTCTCCAGAAATGCTTTTGAAAGGTGTACATGCAAACCCTGAAAATGGCTCCTGAAGCCAGAATTGCTAAAAATAGCAAGTTGTTAGAATTTGTTCAAATTTTGCATGCAAGTACCTTGGGGTACCCTGAATATGATGGAACAGTCAGAATTCCAAAATCTTGATGAAAAGATCCCAGATTGAGTACTTACTATAAATAGTAAGTTGTTAGAACTCAGTGGAAATTCAATGGGAATTTGTAGGAAGCCTCCTGACAACAATGTTAAGCTCAGATGTTAATTAGCCAACTCAATTTAACTTCAAACTGGCCCGAAGAATGAAAACCCTAATTTCACAGACAACCAAAATTCCAAATTAGGTCAAATGATAGGACATCCCCAGAAGGATAGAAAGATCAAAAGATCAGAGAGACGCAAAACTACCCAAAACCAAAGCCAAAAGACCAAAATGGAGCAAAAATTAGGGGGTCCCCATCTGGCATGGGGCGATGTGTGAAAAGGTCACAACAGGTACATCACAACTAGATCTTGAGACTTCAAATTCCAGTTCACAGCCACCGAAGAAGAGTTTCAGGAATAACAAGCCACTCACTAAAACCCCCAATCAACCCAAACCAAATCCCACTAAGCTTGATTTTGAGAGCAAGAATAAATTACGTAGGAAGCAACTATGCTTCACTTGCAAGGAGCCATGGGATTGCAATCATCGATGCCTTGGGAAGGGCAAGGTACATTTTATAGAGGTCACTTCTAATGCAGAGGAGACGGTTGATGCTAGTTCTGAAAGAAAACATGAGCAACAAACATAACATAACAATCCCAGGGAAGAGGAGACTCAGGGTGGCTTTGCTACATTATCTAGTGTGCCTAAGTATCATCCATTCTGAGTAAGATGAGTTTTTAATGGATAGCAGGTGAGTTGCTTGATTGACAATGGAGCCACACATGATTTTATTGATGAGGGATATTTAGCCAAAAGGAGAATACATATGGAAGACTTTGGTGGTTTCAATGTCACAATAGCAGATGGCTTTAAAATGGGTTGCACTGCCAAGGTCCCACAATTGAGCATTCAAATGGGATATTATATAGTCACATACGATTTTTATGTAGTTGGAATTGGGGACATTGACATAGTATTGGGAGTTTAGTGGCTACACTCTTTGGGATGATACAGTCAATATTTTCAAAAGATGGAATTAGAGTTCACATCATGTGGTAAGAATTTGGTGTTGCAAGCATTATTAGATGGTGCTTCGAAGATAGTTTCAATAAAGCGTATGGATGCCTTGTTCAGACATGGGGAGGTTGCTTGGGTAGCCCAATGTTTTATATCTTCTAATTCTGCCATCGGGAAAGATAGTGCTTATCCAAGGGATGTGCAAACCATATTAGACAAGCATAGCTTGGTGTTTGGAGATCTCCCTCCTGGTAGACCACCAGATCGTGGATTCGAGCATGCGATAGAATTGGAAGAAGGCACCAAGCCTGTGATTACCTCTCCATATAGGCACCCAAAGCACTTTAAAGATGAAATAGAAAAGACAATCAAGGAGTTGCTAGATATGGGTCACATCAGGCCCAGCTCTAGCTTGTTTGCTTCATCAATGGTGGTTGTGAAGAAAAAAGATGGAACGATGCGTATGTGTATCGACTATCATGTGTTGAACAAAAAAATAATTAAGAACGAATATCCCATACTGAGAATAGATGAGTTGTTGGATGAACTGCATGGAGCGGTGTATTTTTCTATGATTGATTTATGCTTGGGATATCATCAAATTCAGGTCCGTGATGAGGATATACATTAGACTACATTCAGATGCCATTATGGACACTACAGATTCTTAGTAATGCCCTTCGGTCTTACAAATGCATCTGAAACCTTTCAGTCTTGTATGAATCATGTGTTCAAGAAGCAATTGCGGAAATCAGTGTTGGTATTTTTTGATTTTATTTTAATCTACAGTAAGACTTGGGAGGAACAACTTCAACATTTAGATGAGGTTCTAGGTATTATGGAGGCCCAGTCATTGTTTGCAAAAGCATCTAAATGTGAATTTGGGATGACAGAGATATTATATTTGGGGCATATCATTGGTGTAGGTAGTGTGAAGGTTCATCATGAGGAAAAGATACAGGAAATTTTGGATTGGCCACCATCGAAGAATATTTCAGATCTGTGAGGTTTCCTTGGTTTATGCAATTATTATAGGAGATTTGTCAGGGGTTTTTCTCAGTTAGCTTCATCCATTATAGACCTCACCAAAAAGGGGGCTTTCAAATGGTCGGAAAAGGCATAGGTTACATTTGACAAACTTAAGCAGGTGATGAGCTCTTGTCCGGTTTTGGCTCTTCTGCATTTCTTTCAACTGTTTGTATTAGAGTGTGATGCATCCGGTGAGGGGATAGGTGCAGTACTTATGCTGAACAAACATCCGATAGAATTCGAGAGTCATAATTTGAGAGATGTGGAGCATCTTTTCTCTACTTATGACAAGGAAATGCTTGCCATTATGCATGCTTTGACAAAATTAAGGCAATATCTTGTTAGAGGGAAATTCATGGTTAAAATAGATCACAATAGTTTGAAATACTTTCTTGAGCAAAAATATTTGAATGAGCATTAGCAAAAGTGGGTAAGAAAAATCCAAGCTTACGATTTCGATATTGAATATGTAAAAAGCAAAAAGAACATGGTAGTTTATGCTTTATCTAGGAAAGCAACACTTTACTCTTTATGAGAGATTTCAGCTGATTGGAAATCTCAAGTATTGGTTGAATATTCTAAGAGTGCCTTTGTGTGTGATATCATAGATGGGAATTTACAGGATGATAGATATCAGGTGATTGATGATTTGATTTTTTACAAGAACAAGATATTTTTGGTACCGGTGTCAAAAATGAAGAGTAAGATTATGCGGGCTATACATGACACCTGTTTAGCAAGACATCAAGGATTCTTCAAAACATATAGATAGGTTCAGGAGAGATTCTCATGGAAGGGTCTCAAAAGTGATGTTTTATAGTATGTTAGGGAGTGTTTGACTTGTCAGTAGAACAAGTCTGAGCATAAATGGCCAACGGGTTTATTGCAACCTTTACCCATTCCTGATCAAAAATGGGAAAGCATATCCATGGATTTTATTACAGAGTTGCCATGAGTTTAGAATAAAGATTGCATCTATGTTGTCATTGACAGGTTAAAAAAATATGCACATTTCTTTTCTATCTCCTCTGAGTCTAAGGCACCTTCGATAGCAAAGTTATTCTTTAGAGAAATATTACAATTACATGGGCTCCCAAGGAATATTGTGAGTGATCAGGACAACAGGTTCCTCAACATACTTTGGCAAGAATTGTTTCGGTTGGCAGGGACTAAGTTATCTCCCAGTACGAGCTACCATCCTCAATCCGATGGACAGATAGAGATAGTCAATAAGTGGGTAGAGGGATATCTGCGAAATTATGTGTCAGGACAGCAAAAGGAATGGGTTTGATGGCTACATTTGGGAGAACATTGTTATAAAACAACATACCATATGTCAATAGGTATGCCACCTTTCAAAGCTTTATATGGATATGATGCTATGACTTTTATGGATTTAGCTTTCGATGATAGCAAAGTACCCAAGGCAAAGGAGTTGGTGCAGTATAGTCAAGATATTCTCAGGGCACTTAAGGATAATCTACAACGGGCTTAAAATCAACAAAAAATTTATGTTGATAAGCACAGGATTGAGAGGGTTTTTGAAGTTGGTGATATGGTTTTTCTTGCGTCTTCAACCTTACAAGAAATCTACATTAAAATGGAGTGGTACAGAAAAGATCATACCATGGTTTTATGGACCATATCAGATCAAAAGGCAGGTAGGTGAAGTCGCGTATGAGTTGGAGCTGCCGGAAGGAAGAAAACTCCTTAATGTATTTCATGTCTTATTCCTTAAAAAGGCAGTTGGTCAGCATACCACCCCATCTCCTGAGCTACCTCCACTAGATGAGGAAGGGAAGTTGATATTGGTGCCTGATTCCATTCTAGACGTGCACGAATAAAGGTTGCGAATCAGGTCAATCAAAGAGTATTTAATCAAATGGAGGGATTTACCTGTTGAAGATGCTACATGGGAAGGCGAACAGATATTACAACACCTAAGTTTGTAGTTTCTTGAGGACAAGCAATGCCAAGAACGGGGAACTGTAATGTCCCCATTTCTCAATTGAGCCAAATATAATCATAGTTAATTAATTGAGTATTCAAATAGTCTTTTATTATTTTAACTATTTTTTAGACTTTTGAATTATTTAATTAATTAACTATATTTAAGACTTATAAAGTCATGAATAAATATTTAACTTTGTAAAATCCTTATTAAGTCTTCATAAAATAATTCGGTTGGTGAAACTCAATGGTGCTCGATAAAATGTCGAAGGGAGTTTTGAATAAGGATCACAAAAGAATGAGAAATGAAGGTGTTGGTTCTTGCAACTGACAGTCTAAGAACGTAGCCTCTCAAAGAATGAAGAAGTACATGGTCAAATGGACCCTTGATCATAGACATTTTAATATTTTATCATCATTTCAGCATTGCACATCAGTTTATTAATTTGGAGCCAAGGTTGAGCTAGATCTTTGTGATCGATTCTTTCATTGGTGCGGTAACACTCAAGGCCCCGATACATCACTGGTAGTGCTAGAGCAATCATGGTTGAATGGTGGATGCGACTATCATTGCTAGAGGATTCGATATAGTCATCAGTCCCATGTAGCATTTTCATTTCCATTCCTTCAGTGGGCATCACGTGAATATCACATTGGCAAAACTCTTACATTCGGAGGCCAATGAGAATCTTCCTAGCAATGAAAATCATTCAGAAAGGCTATCAAACACAGCAACTATTGAGACGTCTTTACCAGTGGGAGGATTATACTTCTAAGTCTCGATATCAGGCATTTCAAGCTAGTAATGGTTATTAATGGGTATGTTCACATCCTTTGAACTTACTAGAATACATCTAGAACCAATCATTCCAATCTGTGTATGTCTGGAGGTTTTGTCGTGTTGGATCTGTGGTAGATGAATTTCCTGTGTCCTGTATATTTTGATAATTGAAACGTTGATATAATTTTGTTATGCAATGAATTGTGGTCCGTTAATTGCAAGTCTTTCATTTCCAATGGTTCTAATTTTACACGGGCATGCTTATATGGTTGCTATAAACACTAAGCCTCTTTGAAATCGTCTATGCAATCTGAGTCTGAATGGCAATAAGATGTTTGTAACTTCCTTAATTCATGTCTTAGTTTGGTTGTTAGAATAACTATATGGGAAACTTTATATCTTAAGCATCCCATTTTTTATCTGAAATGATCAAAAGTTTTGAATGATGTTTGGAATCAGTTGAGTTAATTGGTGCAAATAATCTATATCATTAGTTACAACTTACCTTTTGTGCAAACTTTCTCTACAAGTTGTCATCATTTACAAACTGTTCAAGTCCTGAAGCAAACTATAGTCATTACTATCTGTGTTTTGGGAAGAGTACATCACATTCCATCACCATACCAACATACCTTTCAAACCAACCTTGAGTCTACAAAATCAAATCTTGACACCAACTCAATGTCATTTCCCTGCAAAATTATAGATCATTTTTCAGGTTTGTTGTCTTGGTACCTTCAAGTTCTAAAATGGCTATCACCTCCATGTTTTTTTTCTTCTTCTACTTTGATTAAATCTTCCCTACCAACCATCATCCCCTTAACTTGCTTAATTTTTTCATTATCTTCCTCTATCAACAAAGGTTCTATTGTCTCCTCTTGCCTTCTCCTCTTCAAAATAATCTACTTGATATGTGATGGGGAGTCCTATCCTTCAAGAGAAATATTGATCTTCCCAAGACCTATTCTTTGGTATTCCTAGGGTATTCCATTCTACCCTACTCAGGGATCTCTCCTAAACCCCTCTCACTTCATAAGACTCTGCACCAATTTCAAAATTTTCACCGTTTCTCTCAATTCACCACTAAGCTTCCCTAGGCTGAATTTTACCACAAAGCTCCCAAACCTTGCTTGGGTCTTGGAATATGTCTTCCAACTATTCCTAGGGTGATATTTCTTCACTTTTATCCTTCTTGCAAGATTCTTTCTTCATTTACCCTTCGAATTCAAGAAACTTAGCTTTTAGGCCTTGTAGCCTTTTTGCCCCTTTTAGGCCTCCTAAAACCCGTTTTCTTGGCTTTTCTCAAAAACGGTCTTAACAACCCCCAAATATTTTTGTATATTCTTTCTATTAGTACCATAGGATTCAATATTTACTAGGTGTAAGGTTCTGAAAGTGTCCATACATAGGAATTTCCTCATACCCCCTAATTTCAAGGGTTTCTAGGGTTTTGGATCCTTTTTCCAACTTTGAGGGCTTCAATGACCTCCCCAACTCTCATCCTTTCTCACACATGTCTAGAATACATTTTTACACACTCCCATGCTCTTTATTGGCTCAAACCAATCTGTTTATCAGCTTTCTTTACTGCTGTCCTCTCCAAGCCACTAGCTAGAATGCACTTGCACTCGCCTAGTGTTTGATGAATTCAAATCTTCCCCTAAAAACCAAGACTCCACACACCATATTTACAATGTAAAAATAGTCCCCTACTTGATTCCAAGTGGCCATGGTATCCTTGCCACAGGAATTCAAGTGGGGATCATTATTTACAAAAACTGGCCTTAACCAACAGTGTAACCAAAAACACCAAAACTTGCAAAATTACAACCAGTTGAATTAAATGGCTGATCTAATGCTTCACACAGTAATTAAATGACACAAAATAAAGACTCAAAGCATCATACCAGTCATCTCAATCCATTCTTGATTGGATGAAGGCTCAAACACAAAAAATCACTCAAAAGTTGTTGAATTTCAATCACAAAATATGCTCTCCAAGTCTCAATTCATGAAAATGAGCTTCCAACTCAGGTATTAGGGTTTGGATGACCTTATATACCTTTCTCCCATGTAATAGGACCCTTGGGTCGGACTTAGAACATCATTAATTCCTTTTTTGCATTTTTAGGCCAAATTCCTAAGACAACCTTGTCTAGTTTTGCCTAATTTTATCATTCAGAATTTTCCAAACCTCGAGGTTCTAAACCAACCTAAGTTTACCACTAAACAACATGAATTCTACCTTGGGAATTTACAATTGTTCCTTATTACCTTGGTGGTTGGCTAGAACCACCTACAAGCCAAAATTGCCAAGATCTTCCAAAAGACCTTCAAAGTGCTCCTGCACCATTCTCCCCCTGCAACAAAGAAGTTAAGGAACTTGTGGTGTCAAGAGCTCCTCACTAATTCCATGCTTCTGAAAGTCACTCTCTACTATCCAAGTAGCTTCTGACTCTGGTTGATGTTTCCACTTCACTAGGTGCTCCTTGTATGTCTTGTGCCTAGTCTTCTTCACCCTTGAGTCTAAAATCCTGTCCACTTGTGGTCTGATCTGATCAGGTACCTTGAGTGCTTCCACATCCTTTTTTATCTCAGCATTGTACTGTTCTTCATCCATTTATGGTCCTTTATACTTCACCAAGTCTTTCACATTGAAGATAGGAGAAATAGACATCTCCTTGGGTAACTCCACCTTGTAAGCATTGGATCCATACTTAACCAACACTTTACATGGCCCTATCCTCTTCATCTGCAGATCGCTTGGTATGCCTTTCTGTAACCTTGCTTTGTTCAAGTATACCATCACCATATCACCTATCTCAAATTGTAATTCTCTTCTCCCTTCATCTCTTTTAGCCTTCAACTTTTGATTAGCCTCTATCAATGTCTTCCTTACCTGCTCATGAACCTCTCTCATTGACTGAGCAAAATCATCAGCATGACCATTGATTCCCTCATAACCTATTATATCTCTAAGCTCAAGTACACCCCTTGGATGTAAACCATAGACTATCTCAAATGGACTCCTACCTGTAGTCCTATTTGTGCTATCATTGTAAGCAAATTCTGCTTGTGGAGTCACTTGATCCCATCCTTGTCCATACTCCTTAGTTAAGCATCTCAACAAGTTTCCAAGTACCCTATTGATCACCTTTGTCTGTCCATCCATTTGTGGATGATATGCTAAGCTATGAGACAAGTTGGTTCCTAGCCTCATCCAAAGAGTTTTCCAAAAATTCCCCATAAACTTCACATCTCTGTTTGCAACTATGCTCCTTGGCAACCCATGTATCCTCACTACTTCCTTTCTATCCACTACCACAAATACATTGTCAAAACCAGTTGGTGCCCTAGGTAACCCTACTATGAAGTCCATGCTTATGCATTCCCATGGTCTACTTGGGATGGGTAATGGCTGATAAAGACCTGCATTGCTTGATGTTCCCTTTTCCTTTTGACATACTCCACATTGTTCAACATATCTTCTTACATCTCTTTGCATTTTAGGCCACCAATAGAACCTCTCCACTAATTCTAGTGTCTTGTTCAAACCAAAGTGACCACTCAAACTACCATTATGCTTTTCTTGGATTAGATTCTCCCTCATAGAACCTCTAGGAACACACAATTTCTTCCCCTTAAACAATAAACCATTTTGCAAGGTGTAATCAGCATATTCACTATGAAAATGGTTCTTAAAATCAATACATACCTTGTATATTTCTGAGAAATCAGAATCTCCTTCATATAGATCTTTGAATCCTTCAACCTCTATGCTTTGTAACTATACCTCTTGGATAGTAAGCAACCTCCTACTAAGAGCATCAACAACCTTGTTGTTAACCCCCTTCTTATGCTTGATGGTAAAGGTGTATGACTGTAAAAACTCCATCCACTTGATGTGCCTCAAACTGAGCTTCTCTTGGGTGTTGATGTAACTTAAGGCCTAATTATCAGTGTATACCACAAATTCCTTTGGAAATAGATAGTGCCTCCACTTCTTAAGAGCCTACACCAAAGCATATAGCTCTAATTCATAGGATGAGTACCTATACTTTGCTTCATTTAGCCTTTCACTAATGAATTCCACCGGCCTGCCTTCTTGGCTTAGAACAGCCCCAACTGCTATGTTACTTGCATCACATTCCACTATGAATGGTTTGTCAAAGCCTGGTAGAACTAGGATAGGTTGGGTAGCTATCTTCCTCTTCAACCTTTCAAATCCTTCATTGGCTTCTTTGGTCCACACAAACTTATTTTTCAGTCCTCCTTTGATGGTGTCAAGAATCGGTGCACAGATTTCACTAAACCTTCTCACAAACTTCCTATAGAACTGAGCTAACCCATGGAAACTCCTAACTTTTGTCCTTGTCTTGGGATTAGGCTAACTAAGAATGGCTTCAACCTTGCTCTTGTCCATTTTCAAGTTCCCTTGAGAAACTACAAATCCTAGGTAAACTAACTCTTGCTTCATGAACTCACTTTTCTCAAGATTTATGGTGAGCTTCTCTTCTTGAAGTTTCCTCAACACAAGTTCTAGGTGCTTAATATGTTCTTCTTTTGTTTTGCTGAAGATGAGGATATCATCTAGGTAGACAAACATAAAAACTCCTATAAAGTCCTTCAAGACCTCATTCATTACCCTCATAAAAGTGTTAGGTGCATTTGTAAGCCCAAATGGCATTACTAACCATTCATATAACCCTTCTATGGTTTTGAATGCTGACTTCCATTCATCTCCCTCTTTCATTCTAATCTGATAATAGCCACTTTTCAAATCAATTTTGGAATAGTACTTAGCACCCCCTAAACAGTCCATTAAATCTTCTATCCTAGGAATAGGAAACCTATATCTAATAGTTGTCCTATTTATTGCCCTAGAATCAGTACACATTCTCCACTTATCTCCTTTTTTAGGTTCCAACACAACTAGAATAGTACATGGAATTATGCTCTTTCTAATCAGCCCTTGATCCAAAAGTTCTTGAACTTTCCTTGCTATCTCTTTGTTCTGCTCTGGTGTCATCTTGTATGCAGCCTTGTTAGGTAGTGTTGCTCCTGGTATAAAGTCTATTTGATGACTGATTGCTCTCTTAGGTGGTAGTGTAGCTGGTGTACCTTCACAAATAATGTCCTTGAACTGATCCAATAGTCACTTCACTTATGTTGTCATAGGTAGCTGATTAGGTAACTCCTCTTCGTTTGGCTTCAACATAATTGCATAGACAACTCCTTCTTCCTCCTTGATTTCTTTTAGAAATTCCTTTCCACTCATCAAAAGGACACATTTCTGCCTTTTCCACTATGTTTTCTTCTAACAAAGACTATATTTTGTAAGTCACTCCATCCTTCTTGAATGAGTACTTATTCTCCTTGCCATGTTGTACTACCTCCCTATCATATTACCATGGTCTGCCAAGTAGTAGATGGCATGCATCCATTGGTAACACATCACATAGTATCCTATCATGATACTTTCCTATAGTAAACTCAACCCACACTTGTTCATTGACTAGTATATTTTTCCCCTTGTTCAACCAAGTAACCTTGTAAGGGCACACATGGGGTATCTTGGTGAGTTTCAACTTTTGTACTACCTCCTCTGAGATGACATTATCAGTAGACCCTGAATCAATGATGACCTTGCAAACCTTTCCTAGTATCTAGAACTTGAGTCTAAAAAGAGCTCTCCTTTGTTTGTGTTCATCCTCGGTGGGTGCTTTGATCAAAATTCTTCTTAACATGAGATTCTCACCTTTCTCTAAATCTAGACTCACCTCTAATTGTTTGGAGCAGTCCTCTTATTGAACATAGTTGATCTTCCTCTCACTTTGTGAAGATGATGGCTTGTTCAGACACCTATAAGTCGGATGACCCAATTGTCCACAATTGTAGCATTTCATGGAAGCAAAATGAGAGCTTCTCCCAAAGCCTCCTGATCTGCCTCTTCCTCTGTTGTTTGAGCTTCTACCTCTATAACCCCCTCTACTATTTGACTCATGAGATTGTTCACCATCCTTAGCATCACCTTGCCCTCTATTCTCATGGCTTCTTCCACCAAAACCTCCTCTTTGTCCACCTCTAGAGTCTCTACCTCTTCCTTTACCTCTAGTATTGGAATCTTGTTTCTTTTTCAGTTTCTCTTCCACCTTAATAGCCATTTGATAGCAGCTATGGAGGGTAGTAAGTGTGAAAATAATCAACTCCTCTTGGATGCTCCATCTAAGACCATTTAGATACCTAGCAACCTTGATGCTTTCAACTTCTTGCACCTTGATCTAAGGCTTAGTTTTTGGAAATCCTTTGTATATGCAGCTACATCTAGGTCTCTTTGTCTGAGATTTTGTCTCTTCTTGTGTAATTGAATGTCATAGTCCTCAGGTAGATAGTTCTTCTTCACTTTAGCCACCATAGTTTTCCAATTTCCTATGGGTTTCTTGCCTTCCATCTCTCTTTCTTCTTGTATAAACTTCCACCAAGTTAATTCTTTTCCTCTTAACCTTGCTTTGGCTATCTTCACCTTTTGTGCCTCAGTAACTCCATCACATTCAAAGTGATTCTCCATTCCCTCAATCCATTCCATAACTAGCTCTGCATCCATTCTTCCAGTGAACACAAGGACACCTTCAAGTGCCTTGACACTCAATGCCTTCAATGCTTTGAGGAAGGATTCCTCTGCTATTGGAGGATTAGGTTCTGGTTCTATGTCCTCCTCCTCTTGGTATTTACCATTGTCTCTATCCCCTGCCAATTGCACCTTCATCTAGCTTGTCAATTCAGCAACTTCTTCCAATTTTTGCTTCATCTCTTCCATAGCCTCTTCAAGATGCTTATTCTTTTGTTTCTGCTCTATCAAGTCTCTAGCTAGCTCTACATTGGTCACCAAGGTATTCTCTCCTATGGATTCACTTCTCTCTGACATTCACTAGTTTCAATTCCCAAGCCTTTATTGGCTCTGATACCAATTTGATGGAGAGCCCTATACCTCAAGAGAACTCTTTCTCTTCCCAAGACCTATTCTTTGGTCTTCTTAGGGTATTCCACTCTACCCTACTCAAGGATTTCTCCTAAACCCCTAATTCCTTATAGGTCTCTCCACCAATTTCAAAATCTTCACCAACACTCCCATTCCACCACTGGGCTTCCTTGAGCTCCACACTGACCCAAATGTGTCATAACCACTCTAGGGCTAGGTTAAGGTGGTCTTGTTGTTCTTTAGGTGTTTTTACTCCTCACTGATCCATTTCATTGGATACTTTCACCTTTTTCCCTTCGCTTTCAAGAATTTCTAGTTCCTAGGCCTTGTAGCCTTTTTGCCCCTTTTAGGCCTCCTAGAACCCGATTTCTTGGCTTTTCTCAAAAACGACCTTCACAACCCCCAAATATTTTTGGATATTCCTTCTAGTAGTACCCTAGGCTTCAATATTTACCATATGTAAGGTTTTGCAAGTGTCCGTACATATGACTTTCGTCATACCCCCTAATTTCAAGGGTTTCTAGGGTTTTGGCTCCTTTTTCCAACTTTGAGGGCTTCAATGACCTCCTCAACTCTTCTCCTTGCACAAACATGTCTGGACTACATGTTCCCACACTCCCATTCTCTTTATTGGCACAAACCAATCCATTTATCATCTTTCTTATTGATGTCCTCTCCAAGCCACTAGCCAGAATGCACTTGCACTCGCCTAGTGTTTGATGAATTCAACTCTTCCCCTGCAAACCAAGACTCCACACACCATATTTACATTGTACAAAAATTCCCCTACTTGATTCCAAGTGGCCATGGTAGCCTTGCCATTGGAATTCAAGTTGGGATTATTATTTCCAAAAACTGGCCTAAATCGGTTATAAGGCCAAAACTCCAAAAACTTGCATGTTGAAGTCCTTCTGGTTCTATATGCATAAAATGGTGTGAGCTTTTAAAGGAGTTTTAGTTTGAACACCGATTAGGTTCTTTATGCACCCTTAAATGACACAACATAGTCTTATTCGACTGAACTAACAAAACCAACTACAAATATACATGAGATAGGTAGCTATCAAATTGGATTTGATATTGATTAAGGTCTACGTGCATACAAGTTTTTAGTTCAAAATGATTTAGAAAATAGGAAAAAAGAACAAAACTTAAAGAAGTTTTGGCTATTCTGATATCCACAAATTATGAACTTAACTTAGAAAGAAGTATCCCCTGGCTTTCTATAGAAGTGAGACATAGGTAGGATAAGACAAATACATGAGAGGAAATACAAGGGACGAATCAAATCAAGGCACATGGAATGTGGTTATTGGAAAGAGAATTGCAAACAAAATCAACGAAGGTCAACCTCCATCTGCATGTTGAAGTCCTTCAGGTTTTTCATCTTCTTGTTATCAAGGTTCCTTCTTGGAACCAAACAAATCTGCCCAAAAAGTTTGTAGGAAATTCCAATACATATAGAATGATCAGGTGGAATTTTCATTCGTACATTTAGGTCCAAACCTGGTTTGAACATTCCAGGAATGAGTAATCCCCCGAATGAATACACTTTTGTTACAAGTATGGATGTGTTTGATGGTCTTGTCATTAATGTTGTCATTGAGGTCAACATAGTTTAGAATGTTTACAGGTGGTACTTGTATAGTTGATATACTGTAGAAGTGTTTAGAGTACATGGAGCTATATTTATGAAGTTGTAGTTATGTTTTTTCCAAGCACTTTTGAGAAAATTAAGAAATAATGAAGGTAGTGTTGAATGTGTGTTCTGAGTGTGCTTCGATATTGTGCTCTTTATTTCTTCTATGTTGATCCTATGCCTATGCGGATATGTAGTTGTGTTCATGAGATTCAATGGATAATATAATATCTCAAGTTTTAGCTTTCAGATCGATGGATAATGAAAGATCTGTTCACCGGTGTGTGAACTGGTTTGTCAGAACTGTTTAATTGTGGATTGGGAGAAATATTTTTGCTTCACAGTCTTCTGGTGCTTTGTTTCAGATCTTGCAGATCTAGGAGAAGGTTAATGTTGATGTTCTCCGTGTCTTGAAAAATGTTCTTGTGATTTGGTGCTCTAGAAGACTTGCTCCAGAGCCCTTGTGTGTTGTTGCTTGGTCCGGTTGGACTATTGAAGAATGTTTTGTACATGAAGGATGTTACAGTTACTATGGATGTACCTAAAGGTTTCTAAGAGATGTTAAGATGTCTAGTGAAGCGTGTTGGGTGATCCACGTGTGATCATCTTTCCAGAGATGTGCATACTTAAAATATCATTGGTGTTTTCATTAGGTTTCGCTGGCCTGGTGTCTACACATTACATAAATATTTTTCATCGAATTAAGGAAGCATGTGATTGATCCAAGATGTTGTTTGGGTCCTAATTAAATGAGTAATTGGTCTTCTCTCATTCTTATCCACCATGATAATGTTGAGTAGCTAACCTAATTTGAATTTGTAAATTGAAGGATGTATAGCCGACCTTGGAGAATGCTTCTAGGGTTGAAGATGGTATAAAAGAAAGTCATGATATTGTGAATTGTAAGACAAGCAAGTGAAGTGCAAATAGGTGTGAAAATTAGAGTGTGTAAGAGGGAATAAAGGTAGTAGTACTTTGATGTGTTAGATTCCTGAAAGCAATGAGCTGATGGTGTCTACAATCTTCTGATCAAGCTCCAAATGTGTGGAGCCTTTTGTGGCAGATCTTTATTTATCTTTTCTTTATCTATAGGCAATGAGCCTCCTTCTGGATAGTGAGTCTTATTGTAGGAGGTGAGCCTTTGTATCTGGGTAGCAATACCTCTGGTAGTAAGCCTTTGTATCCACTATTGCATTATTACTATATTGTGGGCTAATCCTCACTGTGTTTTCCCTCATTGGGTTTTCCACGCAAATCTAGTGTCTACGGTGTTTGCTTTCTGTTATTTTATTTTCATGTTTACACTTAATAAAAGATTGCTTTAAAGTTGAATTGATTAAGTTTAGTAGTAAAGAAATTTGGTACAACTGATTCATCCCCTCTCTCAGTTGTCTTGTGCATTTCAATAACTTCTTCGTCTCATGCTTAAAATCTAGAGTCCCAGTTTCTCGATATCCGGTATTCCTTTACAACACACTCTATTCTTCCATGAGCTCCTAAAGAATATTGATGAACCTGGTAACACCATCGGATATTCCTGCAACTTTAGTTTTCCTAACCGTCCATACCCAAGCTCTACATCACAATCTACTTCTCTTGCAATAAAAAATTCCATTAATTTAATCCCTTATAAAAATATTTATAAAAAAATATCATGTTAATAAAACCATCATTAATTCGTTATCATACAAGTCCATCATAAATAACATGCTTTCAAGAAAATTACAAATTCTTGCGTAACTATCCTTTTATACCGAGTCACCAAATCATTAGACCTCTTAGATAACCTAAAAATTTAAAAAAATTATTTGCATTGTTACCCAATAACCGGTATTCAACTTTACCATTTTAAGGGTGCATACAGAACCTACTCGGTGTCCAAACTAAAACTCCTTTAAAATCTCACACCATTTTATGCCTAGCTGTGAAGCAATCTGGTGAAGTATAAAGAGTTTTTCTTTGATTTGGTTATATCTTGGGGCATGCGTGGAGAATAACTGGGAGAAATTTTATTTTTTAGTATTTTGATGCTTTATTTTAGATTAGATGTTTAAATTTCTGAAAAATGTTCCAAAAATAGATGAATGGATGGAAATTTATTGAAAATATTTCATTTTCTATGAAGTTGTTGGATCCTTAAAGTTAAATCTACTTAAGTGATAGAAAAATTGTTTGATGTTCATGAAATATTATTGAAAATATTTTGATTTCATGAGATTATTTTATGATTGAACTAGAAATCTTATACCTAATGCTCATGATTCTTAATGAAATTGGAAATAATAATAAGATTGGAGATAACCATATGCCCCTTGAGATTAACAGCATTATCACATCACACCCTGAAGTGAACCTAGTAAGGTCAAGACTTGACTACCAGAGACTTTGGATTGAGCTAAGTCAACCTTTTCCAATTACACGAACACACCCTAAGGTTTCCCTGGCTAAGTCTTTCAAGAAGATAGGATCTTCATGGTTTTCCTGTAAGGACTTTATTTGCATTGTTCTTTCAAGTGACATCATCATCAACACATCCCTTCGAGAGTGTTTCCTACAAAATATAACAATGCATTTGTTTACAGTAAGATTGAAGAGATTTCATCAGTTCAGTTGAACGTGCTTTGGGAAAGTGAATTGAAAGAGAGCCATGATGCCCACAAAGTATTAGTTGAGAAAAATTCTGATGTTTGGAGGAAAATTCCCTTGTTTGAATTTGAGAAGTATATTTGAATAGTGTTGAGTAGAATTCATAATGAATCTTTGTGGATAGATGAGGCGCATTTTATTTCTAGAGAAGCTATTAGATACATAACTGGTTTGTGTTCCTTTGGACCAGTTCCCAAACTAAAGGCTATGGATGAGAAAGAAATAAATGAGGTTACAAGTGTGAGTCCTAAAGGGAAAGAGATTGATTTGAGATCTATTGTTGATATGGTAATAAGGTATACTTCTATGGTCATTGGTCACAAAGTTTGTATTGCTAACAATGACCTTATAGTTTCTATTGTTGTGGTGCATATTGTTGTTGATATGGTAATAAGAGGTATGGAATATGACTTGTGTGAATTACTTCGTATACATCTTTTGAAGAATTTAAAGGAGATCAAGAAGAGTAAGAATAATACATTCTAGTATTGAAATTTGGTTGTTTTTTTATGTTGGTATGTGGTGACTGATCATGCTATATTGTACACTCTTCATGTATCCTTGTCGGGGTCGTCACCGAAAAAGGAAAAGTAACTGAAAAAAAGAAAAAACTGACTTTGTAGAACCCTAATTCTAGAAGCTTCTAAAAATATTGTTATAAGCGGTTGGGATGGTTGTTGTAGTAGGTGAAGGCAGTTATTCACAAGACTGTAATAATTTTTGCATTGGATAATAAAATCATTGGATGGCTGCAATTTTGTGGATATAGCCTGGATTGGGTGAACCACATTAAATTCTCTATGTTAATTTGTGTGTGTGTTTATTTCCTTTTTTATTGATCAAATCTGCATTTAATTGTTAGATATCTACCTTGTAACCCTAACAGTTTACTCTTTTACTTTTTGAGAGAATTATTGATAATAGGAAGGATAGAATGGTCAAATTTAAAGCCTATTGCCTATCAAATCAGGAACTTCATGATAAATCTTGGTAGTTCGGATGCACAAGAGACTGCCCTTGCTACATTCTTTGGAAAATTTTAGATGAGGATGAACAAAAGGTTTAGGATTCTAGTAAGTGTTGTGGAAAGGTACTCTGAAAGCAGAAATTTTCTTGTGTCTACAGATTTCTGTCACATGGAAGCAGTTGAATCGAGGTTAGTTTGGATATTTGAATTGTATTATGAAGTGTGAGGGGCTGAAATTAATAAATATGCTAAAAAAAAATTAGAAATCCCTAAGCATCTCAATGTAGAAGGTATCTCTGATAGTGTGATCGAAAAAGGGGAAAAAGGAAGAGTGTCGTTAAGAAAGAAGGTGTAAAAGAAAGTGAGCTTGAACATGAGCAAGAAAGAATAAATATTCAGAGAGCTCTGGAAGAATTGCAAATGGTTATTCCTGATGCTAATTTTGATTCATCTATTTATGTTGTGGAGAATCTTCGTGGCATGATTAATTCTTTGAAGGTTTACATCTTCAGACTAGAAATGTATGTTGGAATCAGGTCTGATAAAGGGAATTTAGAAGATATCAAAGGAAAATGTGTGAATGCACACAATTGAGTAATGAAGTAATTTGAGAGTTTACAAGGTTGTGACAAAGAGGCATAGGAACTACTTTCTTTTCACCTAGATTTGTTGATAGTGCATTGGATATGAGAAATTAGATGAGGATAAGTGAGTCCCGATTAAACACTCAGGTGGATACATACAGGTTAGCAGAAGATAAAGATAATCAGAGGTGGTCCTACATTTTGCATCTTCAAAAAAAATTCTTCTCTCTACAAGGTCCAAGGATAGATGTTATCAAGAAGTTTGTGGCACTCAGAGACATGATTAAACTCATACATACTTTTGTTTCTAGTTCTCTTGTATGTATTAGTGAATTATCAAAGATTGATCTTAGTCCCAATACTTCAATAGATGGTGTAGATTCCTTGACTAAACTTGAGCTATTTTACAAGACTCTTGTCAGTGAAAAAGGTTCATGGGAAGAAGGTAAAGTGTTGTGGAAGGATATCTTGGAGAGTCTCAGAGGTTTTTCTTCAGGTTCATTCAAGGATGTGATCGTATCTTTTTGGTTTGGTGCATATTTACATATATAGTGGACCTTTTTCTTTGTCATTGATGTCAAAGGGGGAGAGATAAAGAGATAAAGAGAGAGAGGAAAAACATTTTTGTGAAGAATAGCTTTGATAGGGGGTTAGTCAGAGCATTCAGTTGCGGTATATTGGAAAATGTTTTTGGCATGCATGTTGCCATCAATGCCAAAGGGGGAGATTGTTGGAAGATTTTCAACATGAGCATGAAGTATGGATAGTTGTGTTGGTTGTTCCTATATTGTCATTGATGTCAACATGGTGATAAATATATGGGAAGTCTGATTGGTTTACCAAAATTTGTTCTTTACCAAAAATACTCTTTTGTGATGGATCAGTGCGTTGGTATTTGAATCCAAAACTCACCGTAAGATCTAATATGACTTTAATCTCTTAACCATGTTTTCCTGACTCATTCAGATAGCTATATCTTGGATCTTGAGACATCTTTTGTTGTGAGAAGAAAGTTATCTCTGACATAGTTTAACTTTGTATCCTACTATTGTTCTTTGTGTGGCATACTTTGTGGGAGACTCTACATTCTACTAAGGTGAACATTCTTATGTTGTGGTTTTGTTGATAGTATCTTTGTTGGTAGTATGATGGGAAATTAATGTGCTCTCATATTTGGAAGGTGTTTGTGTGATTAGAAGAAAATCAAATATAAAACTAATATAGCAATATATCAAATCCTAACTAGCACAATAGAGTACGAGCAAGCATGAAAATCAAAATAACAAGCAAAGGCAAACCCAAATCCATGCTAAACTTGATTTATCTCTATTGCTCTTCTCAACCTCGCATGAGAATGCAAGATTTTGAAGGTTTGTTGATGGAGGAATGTTGGTTTCTCACTATTGCAACAGCATAACATTAAGATGTAGATGATAGATGAGAAATAGATAGATGAAATATGATGGATGAAATATTGTAGAGATAATTTGACAAAGTAATGGTACTGGAAGAAGTCGATTCCAAATGGCTTGTGAGAGGCCGTATTTATAGAATTTTGATGTGGATGGAGAAGAATATTTGATAAGATTTGATTTTTGACAAAAGAGGAAATACAATGAGATGGGATAAGATTCTAATAAAATAGGAAGATTTTGATTTTCTCTTTTAAAGGAAATAAATCCTAAAAAAGATGAGAAGGATAAGTGATGAATTATCTAATTAAATTAATTAATTAGATACACATGAGTTCTGATTTTAGAAAGAAAGCAAGAAGATATTTTAAGATTTTATTAATTAAATAAATATTTAATTTATTTAATTAATGTTGGATTTATGATTTAGTTAATTAAATAATATAAATTATTTAATTAACATTAGAAGAAAGAAGAGATTATGAATAGAAGTGATTTGATTAATTATATAATATAAATTATTTAATTAACATTAGAAGAATGGAGGGATTATTAATGAAATTAGTCAAATAAATAAGATTTATTTAACTAATTAGAAGATGACAAGGGTACCTAGGGAAAAACATGCTACAAGATGTCTAAATGACCTAATGTTGTGATAAGGTATTGTAAGAGGACATTTTTGGGTGTCTACATTTTGCCCCTTTTTGAGATGATGTTCGAGATGATGAGATTTGTGTCGAGTAACAACATTTCAAAGAAGCTAAAGTATGGATAGAGGAAAATGGATGATGATAGAAAGATAGGATGATGATGATAAAAGAATAGGATGATGATACCCTCTCGAGAGGATAGGCGGGTTGGAAGGACATGGGTATCCTCTCGAAATGGATGAAATGACAAAAGATGGATAAAGAGATGGATAATACGTTATGCTGCAAGAAAGTGAGCAATCATGGTGTTTGATATAGCACTAGATGTTATGCACCAAGGTATAAGGACCAAGGTGACGATGTGTCTAGTGCCCCAGTGTAATATGACCTTGTCTAAACATATGAGGAGGTAAACTTAGAGCACTAAAGTCCTAATGCACAAAAGGTATGATATGACCTTAGATACCAAGGATAGTGCAAAAATCCATTCCAACATACACAAGATATGAATATTAGTTGGAATGATACAGATTTGATACAAATGCAAGATAAAATGATAACACACAAAAGCAAGCAAGAAAGCATCCACAAATGATTCAAAAACAAACAAGGTATTGCCCCTGTCAAGTTGCAAACCGTTGATTAATTGATTGATTGATGATGATGATAGTGTTGTCAATGTGGGGAATGATATATCCCTAGATCAACACAAGGATGATTGATTGACTGGTTGATTGATTGGTTGATTTGGTTTACAACAAGATTAGGATCCAGACCATTGATGCAATCGGATAATTTGACAAGATTGATCGGCTTGATTGGTATGGATTGATGATGACTTACATTTGGATGTGATGTATGGATGAATGAATTTAATGAAGATGATTGATTGGTTGAATGGTTGGATGATTGGATTGAGGTGATGGATTGATTGGATGAAATTGGAAGAAGTGATTAGATGGATTGATTTTATTGCTTGGATTTTTGTTGGCTATTTGACTTTTTTTATTTTTTTAGGACCTTTTTCCATTTTTTTGTATTGTTGGGGATATTTTGATTTTTTTGTATTTTTAGAATATTTGATTTTTTTTGTATTTTTGAAATGTTTTAATTTTTTTTGTATTTTTGAAATGTTTTGATTTTTTTGTAAACTTTTCAGGACATTTTAATGGAAGAATGTCAGGATAAGGCTAATGAATAGGATGATCAAGATCAGGTAGATAATATATGGACACAAATGTTTGAGTATTTTGCCCCTATTCCTCATCAAGATCAAGGAAAGGAAGAAAGGATGCATTTAGATATGATGGTGGAATATGGATAAGGTGAAGGATATGTCACAGATGATATGGATAAAGTGTATATGATAAAATGTATGATGCTCAAGAAGATCCTTAACCTTGTCAAGATATAAGGTGGAAAGGTAAAGGATGAATGTAAAGAGCATAATGGATATAAATGACAAGATGGATGAAACTTGCCCCCAAGTGTAAAGTGCAAGAGGAATATGAAAGATAGGATGTGGATAGGGATACGGAGGAAGGACTCAAGCATCAAGTTTCATGGCTAATATCCCTTAAATATGTGGCCTAATAAACCATGGCAATAGACTCATAAATTTTGGCATGATGGAAGAAGCTAAGGACTTAAGGAAAGGTTTGGATTAAAGGAGGATTATGGGGGATGGATGTTGGATAATGGATAGGAGTTTTGAAGACTTGTTGATGGATAGATGGAAAGGATGGCAAGATTGACATCAGCACACACCTTGAAGGGTGGTGGAGTAATGGAGGAAAAATGGAGTTTGAAGGTGACAAGTTTGTAGGTGGAGGAGTGGATGGGTATTTTGGGATATAAGGACCCAAAATGGATGGTGATGATAAAGGATATTTAGAATTGGATGGAGTTTTCGGATAAGCAATTTTGGATGCCAATTTTGATTTTATTGCTTCTATGAGACTTTTAGGAATCCACGTAGCTTTTGACTTTGATTTTTGATTCATGGGCCTTTATGGCCTTTGAGATTTTTCTTTTTGCTTTATGGGCCTTTGTGGCCTTTGATTTTTTTCATTTTGATTTATGGGCCTTTGTGGCATTTGATTATTTTCTTTTTGATTTGTGGGCCTTTGTGGCCTTTGAATTTTTTTCTTTTGAATTTGGATTAGATTTTTGTTTATTTTTGCATGTCTCTTCGAGGAGACATGTTGATCCTTTGATGTATGTGGATTTTGATATGGAAGCTTTTGACATTAGGCACCCAAATTGATTCCAAGAGCAATGGGATGGGTGGATAAAGATGAATGATATGAAGGTATTATGGATGAGTTGGTGTAGGTATGTTGGAAAAGGTTCAAGGGTGTGTACCTTTGTTGATCTTGACTAGGGATATGAGGGATGTAGGGCCCCAATGTGGATGGAAGGGTTGATGAACTAGGGTTTGGACGATAAGGACCAAGGATAGATGGAAGGTTTGATGGACTAGGATAAGGACCTAGGATAGATGGAAGGTTTGATGGATATGTATTGTTTATGAAACAAGATGTGAGTCCAAGTTGTGGAGGATATGATATGGATGAAAGGATAGGTGTTGGAAGTAAACCAGAGTGGATAAAGGTAGAGGAATCCATTTTATAGGTGTGGGGTTCATGGATAGCTTGAATAGGGGTGATAGACTCTTATGGATGATTATGATCATGACATGAAGATAAAGGGGTGCTTTGATCTTAACTTAAGGTGGGATCATGGGATGGGATAGATGGTATCATTTGATCTTGGTTATAAGATGCAAGAGGCTCATGACATGGAGATGAATGGATGCTTTGATCTTGACTTAGAGAAGGGGATCATTGCATGGGATAGAAGTTAGAATTTGATCTTGATTTAGAGAGGGATCATGAGATGGAAGGGTATCATGTGATGGAGTGGGTGTGACATCTTGGTCTTGATTGGGAGGGGTATCATGATATGGAAGGGTGTCATGTGATGGAGTGGGTGTGAAATCTTGATCTTGATTGGGAGGGGTATCATTAGATGAGGTAATGAATGGAAAAATTTGTTCTCATGATGGACTAGGGTCATGCCATGGAGGTAGTATAATAGGATCATGATACGAGGTGGATATGCTTGGATCATCAAATGGGTTGGATATGGTAAGATTATGAGATGGTATGGATTCATTAGATGAGGTGGAAGGGGATGACTCTTGAGTAGGCTTGACATGTTCTAGATGTTCAACAACATGGAGACATGATAGAGGTTGACTTGGGATCAATGGGGGAGATTCTTGAATAGGATCAAGGGGGAGAATACATGATGGGGTTGTAAGAATGGGCATGGTGTTTGAAGACTCTTTGGTAGGTGGATGGGTGGATTCAAGTAATGTCATAGGTTTAGTTTTGAAATGTTTGAAGTTAGGGCAAGGATTTGATGGAGAATTGAAAGGCTCTTGATTTTGTTGCTAAGGTGGACTTGGGATCCTATGTTCTTATTGTGATATGGGTGGATATGTTGATGTAGCATTGACTTGATAGGTAGATGGGTTAGGTTGGCATGATGATGAAGGTGACTCATAGGATTGATATTGAATGTGTTGAGGTTGAAATGGTGCTTGGACTTGATGTTGTTCTTGTTATATTTGACAAGTGGCCATGAGGTATTGCGCTTGCGCTATGAGTTGTTGCATTTGAAGTGATTAGTTTGTTTGAAGTTGAGATTGTTGGATGAGGTCTTGGAGTCCATGTATAATTCATTGGTCTAAGGGTTGTGGTGCTTGATAAAGTGATTGGAGGAGGTCTTGGAATTGGGGTACTAGGTCTTCTAATGTTAGCATGGTGTGAAATGATGTTGATTAGATTAAGGAGATGGTGATGATTAAGATATGATGTGGAATGACAAGATTGGATGATTTGGATGATGTGGCAAGTGTTTATTGGAAGTTTGACATGGGCAATATCAAACACAAGATCTCACATGTAAATATATGAACACACACACCAAACACAATTATAAAAAAAAAATCAAGATTAAATGTTATGATTAAACAAAAACTCGAATACACAACAAAAATCCTAATGATAGTCAAGTGGGTATGGCCAATTAGGTTTTGAACTAGGATGCACAAGGTTGACTAGGGATGATTTGAAAGAAAAATCTTGCCACACATCCTGGAGAAAGGGGTAACCCACCTTTCACCTTCACTTCCCAAAGGTATAAAGTTATTTGGGGCTTAGCCAAGAGTGACAAGATTTTAAATCTCAAACAAGCATGTCTTTCAATTCACACTTCAACTAGGTCATCCCTAGGGGTGATGAAATCCCCTAGCAAGCCTCCTATGAAGGGTTTGACAAAAGAAAACCATGTGAGGTGTTTTTTATCACACATGCACTTGATTCACACTCGAAGTTGTTAATTTCCCTTAGAAATGAAATGTGTATAAAATAGTTCAAACACTTGTTCTTTTTAACCCAAAGCCAAAATGTGTGATGGAAGACACTTATTTGTTTTATCCCAATTTCAATGATGTGATCAAACAAGATTAATTTTATTCCCCAAATTGAAATGTTTGATCAAACAAGTTGTTCTTTTTAAGCCCAAATCGAAGTGTGTTGAACGGAAATGATTAGAGATGAAAGATGGAATGTGCGCACCTGATTGTTTTTGTCCTTAAATATACCATTAGATGCTAGTACCAATGTTGTTCCAGCTCCTTAGATTCACCCTTGCTAATTTTTTGAGAGCTTTCCATAAATGTAAATAAGTTAGAAAAATTCCTTGTTTTGCACCCAGAAATGTGGATTTATGAAAACCAATTTTTCTATTGTAGCCTTCTTATATGATGTAAAATAAACTGTGAAAATATTGTAGAAAAATTCGTAGCTATCTAGAAGATATGAATAAATTTTTAAAATCTGGGGTTTTGTCCAAAAAATGGCAGATCTGCAACAAACAATCAATAAAACTTGCAAAAAGCAAGCTAGATCAAAGGAGTCAGGTTTACCAATGTAATTAGGAGAAAATAAAATATAAAACTAATAGAGAAATATATCAAATCCTAACTAGCACAATAGAGTATGAGCAAGCATGAAAATCAAAATAACAAGCAAAGGCAAACCCAAATCCAAGCTAAACTCGATTTATCTCCATTGCTCTTCTCAACCTCACATGAGAATGCAAGATTTTGAAGGTTTGTTGATGGAGGAATGTTGGTTGCTCACTATTGCAGAATCATAACATTAAGATGTAGATGATAGATGAGAAATAGATAGATGAAAGATGGTGGATGAAAGATTGTAGAGACAGTTTGACAGAGTAATGGTACTGGAAGAAGTCGATTCCAAATGGCTTGTGAGAGGCCGTATTTATAGAATTTTGATGTGGACGGAGAAGAAGATTTGATCATAATTGATTTTTGACAAAAGAGGAAATACAACGAGATGGGATAAGATTCTAATAAAATAGAAAGATTTTGATTTTCTCTTTTAAAGGAAATAAATCTTGAAAAAGACGAGTGTTGTGCCTTTTGCACACACACCTCGTTCAGAACAGGGACCCTCTCTTCCCTCTTTGGATTGTCGGGCCCCTTTTGCTTTGCCTTGTTTTGCATGCCTAGTTTTGTGTCCTAAAAGGTCGACACGTTCCCCAAAATCATATTTTAAGCTTGACCAAAATTTTCCCTTTAAAAAATGCCAAATTTGGGGTCAATTCAGATTTTTCCTTGTCGGAATGCTCTTTCTAGCATTTGTGGCTCCTTCCGGGCTCGGGCCCCTAGGTTTCCCCTTTCGGGTTTCCATCCCAGGTTTGTTGTTTCAGTACTCGGCATCCAATGTCTTTCCAAACCTCAGACCCCGGATGTCAGGTTTCCCTTTCCAGGTTCCCTCCGACGCTTTTCCGTTTCTCACGGCCGTGGCGGGACGTCTTCCCAACCACCGAACTTTGGACCTTCTGCCACTGACTGCAAAATTAAACTCACCAACCTTATGTCACTGTACGAAGGAATTAATTGTTGTAATTAATGGCAAGTATGGCTATAAATTTAGATTTTCTGCCTGTCATTTTCATCCAACCAAGTGATAGAATTTCGAGGAGCTCCAGCGCATCTAGCAGTTCCATCCTCCCAATCTGAGCTCCGTTTTCTGACATTTTTTGCTCGTCCATCAAAAATTTCTCCAGGATCTTGAGGTATGCCCATCGTTCACACCCTTGTTCTTCATTTTTTTGATTCATAGCCTTAAGGGAATGTAAAATGCAAAACTAGGCTAGAATATGGTAGGAATATGCCCTCTGCTAAAAACCCACAAGTTAAAATATGAAAAAATAATCATTTAGGGCCTCGATCTCGAAAGCGGAACTTCACCTCTCCGCAGTTGTTCTTCGAAATAGTCATTGACGTCCCTTGGGCCCGGACTTTCCCGCCGCCGTCCGCAAACTCAAGCAAACTTCAAAATTCATGCGGTGGAACCCACCTCGGACTCCGACCTCCGAAATTCCCCTCCCGGGATTTCATTGCGTTGTCACCATTTTACACAGCCTCACCCGGGTGCCTTCCCGACCTCCGGACCCTAGACACTCGAAGTTCGTCTTAAGACTTAGGAAAATTGAAAAGAACCAGCCAAGATCAAAGTAGCCCTAGGATTCGATCCTCAAAATTCTGTGTTGACTTCGTCATTTCGACGACCTTCCCCGAGCGGCTTTTCGAACCTCAGTTCCTAACTACGCAAAATCTATTCCAACTTCCAGGCAGAACCTTCAACCAAAATTCACTCCGAACCCCAACCTTCAAAATTTTGTCCTCGGAATTCCATGTCGCATTTGTCGTTCCAAACGGTCGTCCTAGGACGTCTTCCCGACTCTCGAACCCCAGTCCGCTGCTCACCGAAACCAAAATTCAAGTAAACTCTTGGGCCTAAGCTTCTTCCGGATTCTGACTACTAAAATTCTCCTCTTGGGATTTTGTTCCACCGACATCATTCTAACGGCGAATTCGGGATAGCTTCCCGACCTCCGTGTCCTGATTCTCTGATCGCCGCCTAGCTGTCCCGAGTCCTCTAACCATCTCCGAAGACTATCCTCTAAATTTCCTTCCCCGGATCTCCGCTTCCATTTTTCCATTTCCAATGGTTGATCTACAACCGCTTCCCGGTGATGGCAATCCAAGACCCAGATTTCCGCCTCCCCTGCGCCATTTCCAACGGTCGTCCTGCATTTGATGCCCGAACTCCCAAATGAAGGATCAAATGACCTCCAAATCCAAAATAGATTTTGACCCACTTGCTAAAATCAGGTCTTCCTTCGTGCCAACCTTCTAATACTCAAATCCAACACTAGGAAATGCCTTTGGGAATTCCATCCTCAATTTTCCCTTTCAAACGACATTCTACCAAGGGAATTCTAGCCCTGGGAACCCGGATTGTCTGCCTTACTTTCTAATGATGAAATATCAAGTATTACGTACTTATTTAATATGAACAATGATTGCAAAGCTAATCTTGGTGTGAAGGGACTTGTCTGGGACCGTTTCATCATGTTTATTGTTACTGATTCTCGTCTTTTGTGCAGGATTTATGGAATCCGGTGCCTCTAAGGAGAAAGGGAAAGGAAAAGCCAAGACACCTCGAGGCAAGGAGGACAAGGATCTAATGAATTACAAGTTCCAATGTGGTCCCCATACAATCCAGAGTCACCTCTCTCTGGAGAGATGTCACAGATACCAACATCGACCAAGTCGACGTTGAGGAATTCATACAAAGGGTTAGGATGAACCCCAAGATAGATAATGCAAAATTGATAAAGAAAAGAAGAATTGCTAAAGTTGCAGGCTTCCCGCCGGCCTTGGTGGCCCCAGAACTGGTAATGGCATGCGTAGAAGCATATCAGGAGGAGACCCAAACTATAGTGGACCAGAACGGAAATATCCTTGTGGACATGTCCCCGTCGGGTATAATGGCAACATTCCACATTCCTGCCTATGAGAACATGGAGACCCCCACCATGGGGGAATGCAAGGAACTATGGAAGCAAGATCCCTTGGGATGCAAGAAGCTCATCAATCAGTATTGGTTAAAGGACAAGTTGGGTAGCGCTAGCAAGCTTCCTCAGGAGCTTTTTCGCAGCGTTTTCTTCGAGGATTACCATGACCTCGTAACTTTGCTAAGCCGAGTGATGGGCCTTTCTGCGGTGGCCTTCTTCCAAGAATGGATGTTCTATTTTGTAGAGTAGATTCTCTGTGGCAATGGGATCACCTTCTATTGGGGAGAGATAATTAGTGATTGCTTCCACGAGTAGTTTACAATCGTGAAGAAGACCTCCAAGTTCTTCATGACCTCCTACTTGGTATATTCCCTCACTGATCGGTGACATTATTAGGATTGATGGTAGTACCCAGTGATCCATCAGGGGTGGAACTCAAGCCTTGTGATAAATACACTCAACTACAGTTCAGAAATTTCAAGAGAGATTACTATCAAGTGAATGATGCATTCATCACCTACATCATTCGGTCCCTCGGGGGCAACTTTCAAAGAAGAAATTCTCATAGTGCTAGGGCTCTCCTCAAACAATATGCCTTCCTTTACATACAATTCCCGAAGTTCACATACATCTATGCTGAGGGATTCACTGAAAGACCAAATAAGTTGCCCCGATACCCCAATGACCAGATCGTTCTATTGGAGCTAACCCAGCAACTATGACATATTCATAGCATCTTGAGCGATAAGCATTTGGTGGGCCTACCTTAACCCATTGGGCTCGGCCAAGGAATGTACAAGATTCATACCTCCTAGTGTGTGGGGTATTCTGAAAACAACTTCCATCAATATACAACTCGGCCTCAAATGGACCCATATGAACACATCAGGAAGGCGCTAGGATGAGAGTATGCCCACCTCCATGATCTGTATAGGATCTAGACTAAATTGCATTTGAATGCTCAAATAAAATCAACTTAGCGGAAGACTTAATACATTTATACGTTAATGAAATTAAGCATTAAAACTTCAAATGAGAAACAAATTTGAGAGAGAAGAAGATAAGAAGGTGCAAACAGAGTTTGATTACGGAGTTTGTCACAAACGTGACTACGTCTCCAGGTCTGCTCCAATAGAGTGAGACCGATCCGATTAATCTCCAAAAAAGATTACAAATGTACCAAGACCATCTCTTCAAGCACTTCGGCAGCATAACAATACTCTGTTGTACAAAAATGGCTCAAAAATCTCCACAAGTTCCCTCTTTCGTATCACCTGTTCTCCACTATGTCACATGCATTCACTAAACTCCTAAGAGCTACATTCCCCCTTCTTTTATACATGAAATTAGCCTAAATAGGCTTAACAAGAATATTAAATGCCTAACTCCCTTAACCTCTCGTACAAGCTTATTTTGTATTTTTTTTAACCTCCTTGGTTATTTTAATTAGGTGGGGTTTGTTTGTTTTGGCTTTAATAAGCCTTTTAGTTTAGGCTCGGCCAATAATACCATAATAAAACAAACCGAGTTCCCCATATGTTCAAGGGTCGTTCGGTGGTTCAACGGCATTCTATACTTTTGGGAGCCTGGGCATCATGGGTTCAAACCACCAGGTGGTTTATTTTCCAAAACAAATTTACAACAAACATCTATCAAAACAAAGAGACATCCGATTATAGTTGAGACAGCGGTCGAGGGTCTAACGGTGGAACCGCCGGCTATTTCGGCGGAGATCATGGGTTCAAACCTGTCCAATATTTTTGGTAGTCCATCCAAAAAACCTGTCCGTTGATAACAGGACACATGTCATCCTCTAATTCATCGGAACCTACCAATGTGTATGCTAACGCAGATGCTCCGTACGCTGAATGGTTTGCTGACGAGGCTGCTGACCTGACGTACGAGTGCCACGTGGTAGTCAGTGATTGGTCCATACAAGTGAGTCACCTGCCACGTGTCGGGCCAGAATTCACACACTCATGTCCATACAGTATGAATGGGACACGTTAGCATGTTGATGTCAGCAACTGTACCATCAAGTCAACCGACCTTTGAGTGCTTGTAACTCGAGCATACGATGTTTGTTTTCAATGAAACGAACGTTGCCGAAATCATCTTGACGAGTTCTTCGTAATGATGCTAGTTCCATCGATTTCCAAGATGATCATTTTTTTGCCTTCTAGATGCCTTCTGATCCCAGTTTGACCCTGCCTTTGACTAGCCATAACTTGTGCAAACGGACTCCTTTTCGCTCCATTCAAGTTGTGTTGGAATCAGGACGCTGAGATATTTCTTATGGTGTAGAAATCTAGAGATTTGGAGACACTTCAATTTCCACTAAAAATATCCACTGGATCACTCCACAATGTCGAAGACTTTTGGGCCAACTGCAAAGATGATCTTGAGGTGTGGTTGAGGCACTACATGCGCATGACCGCCATCTATGTGTGAAGGATCAACCTGTGCCTGGTTCCTAACTAGCTCGAAGAATATGAAGACACAGTGATCGATCCTGGATACGATGTCGTTGCCAATTTGTCATTGCCTGCAATTAACTGGAATGAACCAGAGCTTGATGACATCAACATACTCACTAGGCCCATTGAGATTTGAACAAGGGAATGGATTGACCAACAGGTGGCCTGACTAAAACAACAAGGAGTCACCTTGACATTCAAGGGACTGGAAAGTGAACCAAGTGGCTCCGATGGAGGAGCAGCTACCACTGCAATTGTTGAAGCATCTAACACACCACCATCTGTCAGGACCAAGAAGAGAAAGGAGGCCAGTGAGCAGCTACCTAAACCAAAGGTCTATGCCCGCAAGTCTTCTGAGCCCGAGCCTTCCAAGAAGAAGAGAAAGACAACTGGAGGCATGAAGATGACTGTGATGCCCAAGGGTCCACCCCTTGGGATCAGAGAAGAAGGATCTAACTCGCCAAGGTCACTACCTACTTTAGTCATTGTTGCTGCTGCTCTCGCCCCGCATGCTTTGCTTGCGGCTTCCATTTCCTCCCCGCCTACGGTGGACATCTCTGTCCACCTTGCTTCCACTCCTCCAATCTTACAAATCATTCTCATGGATTCATCATCTGCCATGACCTCGCCTGTCTCCTCTTCTTCTATGTCTCCTTCCCTCCCCTCTGCTTCTGCGGCTACGATGCCTATCCTTGGTCTTCTTGAGTCCTTCATGAAATATATGCAAAATGTGCCATCCGAGCTCTCAGGGATGCTCACTAATCCGGTGGTTCATGCTGCAATAGCCCAGGCTATGGCCTCTGCTCTAGTTCCTCTTCCCTCTAGTGAACCACCAAGGATGAAGGCGACAATGCAAATATCGAACGAGCTTTAGCGATGGCAGCTAGAGGCTACAACGAGGCTAGAGGATGAGGAATTTGAGTACCATGAACATCCACTATTCGAGCGTTGGGAAATCGACTAGGTAGCTTATGAGTCCTTCAGTGAGAGCAGTGAAGAGCCGAATGCTGAATTTATAAGAGAATCAAATGACCCTGAGCTCAATGCAGAATGGGGGAAGCAGCTCAAGGAGATTGAAGATAAGGAAGTCAAAGATTGGCTCGTAAGAGAAGAAGAGATTGCTGCTCAAGAGATAGAGGGCAGCAAGTCTCCTACTGAGAAGCAAGACCAAACTCTAGAGCACGACAAGGAAGAATCCCTCCACAAGGACAAGCAGAGGGAGAACCCTGAAGAGCATGGATATAATTAGAATGAAGAAGAGGGGGATGCTAAAAAAGAAGATCCACCCAAAGAGTAGGTGCATACTAAATCCCCCACTGAACATAAAACCCTTCAACAAGACTCTGATGAGGAGAAGGAAGATACAGGGACTAAAGAGAAGGCTGTTTCGGTGGAGATCACGGGTTCAAACCCACCCAATATTTTTGGCAATCCGTCCAACAAACCCGTCCATCAATAACAGGACACGTGTCATCCTCTAATTCACCGGAACCTGCCAATGTGTATGCTGACATAGATGCTTCGTACACTGAATGGTTTGTTGACGAGGCCGCTGACCTGACGTACGGGTGCCACGTGGTAGTCAGTGATTGGTCCATACAAGTGAGTCACCTACCATGTGTCAGGCTAGAATTCACACACTCGTGTCTGTACAATACGAACGGGACACGTCAGCATGCTGACGTCAGCAACTATACCATCAAGTCAACCGACCTTTGACTGCTTGTAACTCGAGCATACGATGTCCGTTTTCGACAAAACGAACGTTGCCAAAATTGTCTTGATGAACTCTTCACGATGACGCCAGTTCCATTAATTTCCAAGATGATCATTTTTTCACCTTCTGGACGCCCTCTGATCCCAGTTTGACCCTGCCTTTGATTGGCCATAATTTGTGCAAACGGACTCCTTTTCGCTTCGTTCAAGTTGCATTAGAATCAGGATGCTAAGATATTTCTTATGGTGTAGAAATCTAGAGATTTGGAGACACTTAAATTTCCATTGAAAATATCCACTGGATCACTCCACAATGTCGAAGACTTTTGGGCCAACTGCAAAGATGATCTTGAGGTGTGGTTGAGGCACTACATGCGCATGACTGCCATCTATGTGCGAAGGATCAACCTGTGCCTGGTTCCTGACCAACTCGAAGAAGATGAAGACACGGTGATCAATCATGGATATGATGTCGTTGCCAATTTGTCGCTGCCTACAATTAACTGGAATGAACTAGAGCTTGATGACATCAACATACTCACTAGGCCCATTGAGATCCGAACAAGGGCATGGATTGACCAACAGGTGGCCCGACTAAAACAAAAAGGAGTCACCTTAACATTCAAGGGACTGGAAAGTGATCCAAGTGGCTCTAATGGAGGAGCAGCTACCGCTGCAATTGGGGAAGCATCTAACACACCACCATCTGTCAGGACCAAGAAGAGAAAGGAGGCCAGTGAGCAGCTACCTAAACCAAAGGTCTATGCCCGCAAGTCTTCTGAGCCCGAGCCTTCCAAGAAGAAGAGAAAGACAACTGGAGGCATGAAGACGAATGTGATGCCCAAGGGTCCACCCCTTGGGATCAGAGAAGAAGGATCTAACTCGCCAAGGTCACCGCCTACTTTAGTTGTTGTTGCTGCTGCTCTCGCCCCACATGCTTTGCTTGCGGCTTTCATTTCCTCCCCGCCTACGATGGACATCTCTGTCCACCTTGCTTCCACTCCTCCACTCTTGCAAATCATTCCCATGGATTCATCATCTGCCATGACCTTGCCTATCTCCTCTTCTTCTATGTCTCCTTCCCTCCCCTTTGCTTCTGCGGCTACGATGCCTATCCTTGGTCTTCCTGAGTCCTTCATGAAATATATGCAAAATGTACCATCTGAGCTCTCAGGGATGCTCACTAATCTGGTGGTTCATGCTGCAATAGCCCAGGCTATGGCCTCTGCTCTAGTTCCTCTTCCCTCTAGTGAACCACCAAGGATGAAGGCGACAATGCAAATATCGAATGAGCTTCAGCGATGGCAGCTAGAGGTTGCAACAAGGCTAGAGAATGAGGAATTTGAGTACCATGAACATCCACTATTCGAGCGTTGGGAAATCGACGAGGTAGCTTATGAGTAGTGAGAGCAGCAAAGAGCTGAATGCTGAATTTATAAGAGAATCAAATGACCCTGAGCTCAATGCAGAATGGGGGAAGCAGCTCAAGGAGATTGAAGATAAGGAAGCTGAAGACTGGCTCGTAAGAGAAGAAGAGATTGCTGCTCAAGAGACAGAGGGCAGCAAGTCTCCTACTGAGAAGCAAGACCAAACTCTAGAGCATGACAAGGAAGCATCCCTCCATGAGGACAAGCAGGGGGAGAACCCTGAAGATCATGGATATAATCAGAATGAAGAAGAGGGGGATGCTAAAAAAGAAGATCCACCCAAAGAGCAGTTGCATACTGAATCCCCCACTGAACATAAAACCCTTCAACAAGACTCTGATGAGGAGAAGGAAGATACGGGGACTAAAGAGAAGGCTCTTGTCGTCAGAGTCATCGAGCCTGAGAAGAAAGACAGTGGGAGTCAGAGTGAACCACCTAGGGAGGAGCCCCAAGTACCTGAGTGGCTGCAGAGGTAGCTAAAACAGAAGACTCCCACCTTGAAGGATCCCAAGGCAAGGCTGGAAGCCATTATGGCCAGAGAACAAATAAGCACCAAAAAGAAGGAGAAGAAACCAAGGGTCAGATCGAAGGTAACCATGGATGCCTCAAGATCAAGGGTGGTGCAGATAGCGATGCCAGTGGTTGGAGAACAAGGTATAATTTATAACGTCTCCACCATTGACTTGGGAGTGGCCATGAAGGAACAAAAGGTCGATCACCTCCAGGAATTAGTCGCCACAGTGGTACACCTTATCTACCAGGATAAGACTTCAAAGGAGGAGCTCAAGGAACAAGTGGCCGATCTAACCGCCTACATTTAGTAGTGGTCATCCCCGGATGAGCAGCCCATGACATCCTCCGCCCCGTCTTAGCTGCTATCCCAAGAGCAGATTAATAAGTTAGAAAAGAGAAGAAACTTAAACAAGACTATGGAAAACTAGTTTTGGCAGGTCTTAGACATGGGAAACACAGGCATCAATTTGGTTGTCTGGATAGCAAATAATTTCCTTGAAGTGAAAAGGACCCTTGAGGGTACGAGGTAGATCTGTAAGGATTTCCCAAGGAAGTACAAGGCAACCTATCCAAAGATTGACGCCATACTCATGTTGTCAGGCGAGGTCTGGGAGAAGGACCTGGCCTTCAAGGATGATGACCACTAGTTAGTAGATGTCTGGAAGCGAGATTTCAATCACAAAAGGAAAAGGCTCGAGCAGATCATTGAGCGGATAGCGCTAGAAATCGAATGGGCTAGGGATTCTAGAGAAGAGTGCTCTCAGTACATCAAATTGATAATGGGGTATGAGCCACCCGTAGTCGAGACCAACCCTAAGAACATAAAGCCTCACTTCTTGAAAATCATTGATGATGGGATGTTAGTTGAAGTCACCATGGACTTCATGAGTTTTGCAGCCCGTGCCTTCACGCAATCAGAGCTTTTTAGGGATAGTGCCGCCAAATATGAAGAGGACTGGAAGAAACTTGTCAGCAATTCCCAGGAATGGAGCTACCAAGTGCTGCGATCAGACATCATGGAGATGGATAAGCTCCAGCCACTAATCCTGAACTTCATAGAGTATGTAGCGTTGAAGAAGCATGAAGGCAACCTTGTCATCGACGAAGAATTCCTCAAAGAATAGCTACAACAAAGGGCAAATAGTTAAAGGATGAAATTGCTACAGTGTTGTCACTAGAAGACAAAATAGGGAAAAGACAAAAGTGAATTTATAAATGTAATATATTTGGGGGTAGGTGAAACCCTATTGTAAAGTGAATATTGGCCACACAATAGAATCGAATCTTGGCCACTCATTTTGTTTTTTGGAAACTATAAATAGGGCTCTCCTCCTCTCATTTTGAGAGAGTTGAGTTGTTGTAAAGACATGCTACTGAAATTATAATAGAAAATACAGTCATTTTTTGGTGTATTTCTAGGTTTCTCCACATGTTTCATGATTCTTCTCCATTTAGCTAGAACTTTGCTTCAAGTTACTTTGTTGCTTTAGTATCCTTAGATTAACTTTCATAGAATTAGTATGTTGTCTTTGGTTTTGAAGATTACTGTTGTGTGTGTGCTTTCCTCGTCCATACTTTTGGTCATTTGCTACTAGTATATGACTGTGTAAAGTTAGCTTGGAGTTTAATCTCATTGCTGCTCATTCAACTCTATCTTTATTCACATTTCCATGGCGAATGAATGATGAATATCTGCAGTCCTTAGAAGATAGCATAGATTTCATGATATTGTGAATATTCAGATTAAGTGAAATTATGTTTAAGGAAACTGTCCACAGCAGGAATGTCCATGATCACTATTTATCGGTAGTTGCAGGTCTAGGAACCATCCTTCTTCCTCGCCCTTTTTTCCTTTTTTTCTAGAAACAACTTGTGCTAAGGTTCGTTGCACATTGTAAAGCCAAATCCAAAGAAACAATGGATTCCAAGACTGTTGTCTAAACCTGCAACAAGGCACAGTAATTCCATATCCACCGAACTTCATTCATCGACCCAATTCTTCTACAGCTTTGACCACATGAGACCACCTTGTGATTCCAGCAAAATCACATCAAACAACTGATATGTTCCAAGCTCCATCATGACCTGACATCCGAGAGACCTTGGGATATTGTTCTGCAATTTGATTGTGGGAGATTGTCTTTCAAGAGAGGTAAGGCATCTATGCATTACCTGTGTTGTGAAGTGCATAAAAACACCATCAACAACGAGAAGGATAAGTGATGAATTATCTAATTAAATTAATTAATTAGATACACATGAGTTCTAATTTTAGAAAGAAAGCGAGAAGATATTTTAAGATTTTATTAATTAAATAAATATTTATTTTATTTTATTAATGTTGGATTTATGATTTAGTTAATTAAATAATATAAATTATTTTATTAACATTAGAAGAAAGAAGAGATTATGAATAGAAGTGATTTGATTAATTAAATAATATAAATTATTTAATTAACATTAGAAGAATGGAGGGATTATTAATGAAATTAGTCAAATAAATAAGATTTATTTAACTAATTAGAAGATGACAAGGGTACCTAGGGAAAAACATGCTACAAGATGTCTAAATGACCTAATGTTGTGATAAGGTATTGTAAGAGGACATTTTTGGGTGTCTACAGTTTGCTTTGAGGATTATTTTTTGGTTTGGAGAATTGTGTTCTAGTCTTTGTCGACTCAGCAAATGCAATATATTATGAACACTAGTTATGTTTTATGGATGATAGCCAACTTGGTATAATTCACTATGTGGATAAAATGTTCAAATATTAAATGGTGTCGACAAAGAAAGTTTTGATTATTTTGTGTTCATCTAATTAGGTTGACCTAATTGGTGAATAAGATATTCTTGTATATATATAAGATGAAAGATAAAAGAGAGATGTACATGAGAGCGAGAAGGAGAAGTGAATGTGAACAAAGGAGAAGATCATAGCCTAAATTATTTATCAGTTGTGATTAGTATAATTTTGTTGAGCGACTGTTGTGTGAGGTAGTACTTCTTATTCTAAGATTCAATGGAACTGAACCCTACACATTGAAGTTGGTGTATCCTATCAGTTCATTCTTTTGGCAGTGAGCCACTATCATTGTATCTTGGTGGTTAGCCATCTTTTGTACTTAGGAAGTGAGCCTTTTAAGTATAGTGAGTCTTCGCAGTGAACCCCGTAATATTTAGTATTTGGATATAATATATTGAGTTAACCCTCATCATGGTTTTTCCCATTTTGGGTTTTCCACGTAAAAATCTTGGTCTTCATGCACATGGTTGCATTAACTTGTTTCTATGTTCTCTCTTGCTGATTCAGTCATAATTGTGATAATGTTTAAGTGGATTTTATTATGGTTTTATAGAATACTGATTCACCTACCCTCTCAGTATTTTGGATGTTCAACACTAGGCCACTTACCTAGGACACACATCAGACAAGGTGAAATGCTATGAAAATATAGGATCCTAGGACCTACTGAGGACCCATTCACCATGTGTCGAATGGGTCCTAGTTCACCTACCTAGGACACACACCTTCAAAATTTAAGTGTTGTGTAATGGCATTTATGAATGTCGGGTTTTATCTCTCAAAATTTGTAATTAATTAGGTTTGGATTTGAATTAAAGGTTCCACTTAAGGTAAATTAACCTCAATCAATTAATGAAGCCCTAGATTAGTGTGAAAGTGTAAAGATACACTTTACAACACCCTAAATAAGGCACAATTAATTCCATTTTATTAAAAGGTCCCTAAACTTAATGTGAATGTGTAAAACACATTACAACACTAAATCAAGGCGACATTAAGCTCCTTTTATTATTAATTATTCCAAAATTAAGTGTGAAAAGGGATACTTTTTCCGTTACTACACTCACAAATATAGTGACACTAAACCTCAATATGCCTGGTATGTTCATGAAAAGAAGGATTGTGAACAATCTTCAATACACTTTGATTGTCACAAATCAAAGTGGTAGGAAATATCTCAAGAACATTCATACCTATCAAAATGTGACATAACCATATTGACTCACAAACAAGTCCACCTACGACACAATATTCTTCCTCTATGGAAGAGTGAGAAGTGGTGTTTTTCTCTCTACTCCCTCAATATATCAAACTAGATCCTAAAATGAATCTTGAAATAGACTTCCTATCATCTATGGAACCTACATAGTCTGCATTTGTGTATCCACATAAAGAAAATTTGGCATTTTTAGTGTATCCTAGTCCAAATACCACTATACCACAAATGTATCTCAAAACATGTTTTGTTGCTTTCCAATGAACAACCTTAGGTTCTTGCATAAACCTAGAAAGATAACTAACAATATAGCTAATATCTAGCCTAGTATAAGTCAAGTAGATGAGACTCCCAATCAACTAGTGATAAAGAGTAGCATTCAACTAAGGTAATGGGTCATGGCAAGAAAATTATAAACTTTCCTCCATGGGTGTTGACATAGGTTTGCAATCATCCATTATGAATTTCTCAAGTAATGTCTTGGCATATTTATTTTGTTGTCACACTTCAAGTCCAAGATAATAATGTAGGAGCCTAATATTTGTCATGTTGGATGATTTTTTTAGATCATTTTCTTACATCAATAATTTGTGAAGAACTCCTTTTGATGACTAGATCATCAACATATACAATAAATATTACAATCTCCCTTCCTTTCTCTATAAGGTAGAGATTGGGATCATAATGATTCTTGATGAATTCATGATTAAGGAAATTATCATTGATCTTGCTATACCAGGATCAAGGATCATGTTTAAGACCATAGATGGATTTGACACTTGTCTACATACTTTTTGTTTTTGGCAAAGTGCAACATATCCCTCTAGTTGATTCATGTAGAATTCATCCTCAAAATCTCCATTAAGAAAGGAACTCTTGACATTTATCTGATGAACTTTCCATCCAAATTATGTTTTCATCACTAAGACCATGCAAATAGTCTTGATTTTTGTTGTGGGGGAAAAAATTTCATCATAGTTAATACCTTCATTTTGTGTATATCCCTTAGCCACAAGTTGGGTTGTGTACTTATCAATGCTATAGTATGCCTTATAATTGATTATAAAAACTCATTTGCATTCAATATCCTTCTTTCCTAATGGAATATCAACAAGTTCCCATGTATTATTCCTCATTAGTGCCTGATATTTTACATCCATGGTATCCTTCCATGATAGTGACTCAAGAGCCTAATGAATTGTTTTTGGTTTTGAACTCTAAATAACTATAGACATAATGGCTAGATGTACCACTTAATAAGACTTGTTGTGAGTGTTGGGCCCAATGAGATATGTATCTATAGTTGCATCATATTTAGCATACTTTATTATAGATTGGTAACACTTAGTAATCTTTTTGTGCATAGGAGATGAGGATGGAGGTGGTGAAAGAGGGGAAAACTAATCAAGTGGAAGCAAAGCCTCTTCTTGTCCTTCTTCATCAAGATCCTCATCTTCATATTCAATCATCTTTAGTGTTTGAGAACGAGGAGGAGATAGTGAGGAAGAGGTTTTGCATCATATTTTCTCATCAAAAACATCCCTACTAATGTACACTTTCTTTATCAATGCATCCATAAGTCAATATCCTTTTGACTCTAAACTATACTTAAGGAAAATGCATTTCATATACTTTCCATCCAATTTTGTCCTTTGTATTTGTGGAACATGCATGTAAGTTGTACATCCAAACACTAAAATATTATATAGATGGATTTTTACCAGTCCAATCTTCTTCAAGTGTGATATTTTCAAGAACTTTAGTGGGTGCTTGTATGATGTGGGAAGAATGGATCTAGGGTATAAATCACACCTTTCCCGATATTACATTAGAGAGGAAGCAAAATTGATTACATAAGACCACTTGGCTACTATCCTCAATGGAAGATCTAAAAATTGGTTGATTGGGGTTTTGGTCCTCTTTGTGTTTGTGGGAGTTAATTTGATTGATTAGGAATTGAGTTGATTTGATTTTGTAAATATAAAACTAAGTTAACTATGAATCTACATCAAACCAATATGATTTCAAGAAAATATAAAACTACAACACAAAAATTGGAGATAAAAAAGCATAATGATAAGACTAAGGAACTTGGCATGCAAATTAGGGTTGAAACGGCCTAGTCAAGGGTGATGGCACCCTAGACTAGAAGATATTTCTTTCTAGAATATTTCAATAGGTCTCGATAGGTTACATTTTTTAGGTTCCTTCCTCTTGGACTTAACTTCAAAACTTCATTTGTTGATGAATAATTCTTCATGCCCTAATTTATTGAAATAAGAAGGTTGAATGCTTGATCTTGTTATTAGGTCTCCAATCTTCTCCCAAATCTAATTCATATCTACCACCCGCAAGCAAGAGAGGAGAGAAATATTTGTGTCATATAAGGGCTTACCTAAGTCAAACACCATTTTGGTGTTTCCACCTCCACAATCACTATGATGATGTAAAGAGTGCTTACCCTCAATCAAGCAAAGCCAAATGGATAAAAACAAGTGATAAATGACAAGTGTTGCAACTTACCACTCAGATCTAATTTTCTTGATGGACTGAATTCATGGTACACATCTCATGCAAGGAAGATTTTCTTATTGATATGAATTCCTGCAAGTGTTAGTACTCACAAAACAAGTGAACACAAGACATGAATGATCTTATGAACTTGATGCAATTCTAACATGAATTTTGACTAATGAAAAGGTGTAATAATATTTTTTTATTCTACTCATTTTTAGGATGCACAATTGGAATTCAAATTGCCTAGTTGGTTGCTTCTAGTTTCAAATGGTGAAAAAGACATAGTTATATGCATTTCTTTATTTTCTACAAAATTAATTGTGAAAATTTGACAAATAAATTTAGATTTGCAAACATAAAATGTTGACAATAACATATTAAAAATTGAGTCAAAAAAGGCTAGTCAAGGTGTAGGATTTAATGATTAACTCCTCAACACCCCAAGATCACCTACAAGAAAACAATAACTTTCACAAGAGACAAATTGAAAAAATATCATGCTATGATTATGGATGCAATATTGCCAGATTGAATATATGATGTACATATGATTCCTTGCTTAAAAAGGAAAATTTTGAGATAGGATTAGATAAGATCTTGACATGTGTCTTAATCATGTATAATGAGACAACTACCTCAAAAATTATTAATTGACTTAGGACACAAGCATTAAATTCCAAAAGATACGATAAGATCTAGTGACAACTAATACTATCTAGAAAGATCCCCTCTTATGATGTATATGGACTTAACATGTAAATAAGACCTAGATAGGCAAAACAACTATTTGCACCAACACCCCGCCTTAAGTATAGTATTATTATGTAAAGATAAAAAAGATGGGTCCCGACCATAAGGCCATGTTAGGTACCCATGTACATATGCAAATGCAATATCTCACAAACGAGAAAAGGAGAAAAACCAATGGGAAAAAACTCCTCCCCAAAAGAGAGATGAAATACAAAATGCTCTTAATGATGTATGAGAGGGACAAAACCCTATATGAGGAAAATATCCCTCATAAGAGAGAAGAAGAGAGACCATGTAGCCCTTCCTCAATATAGAGTCTCTTGTAATTATGATAGATGCTCAAAACTAAATGTTGAAGATGATCCAAGATTGTCGAGCAATATTCCTCCCCTTAGGAAGAAACAAGACCAATATTGAATGTAGGATGTCTTCACATTCCTTAAAGAAATATGTGGGAAGAAGAATGATAAGTGGTGTCTCTAAATGATTCCCAAATGTCTCCATGTTGATGTTGAAATATGCCATACTCCAAATAGGAATTCCAAGCCACACTGTTGAAGAAGACAATCCAAAATCTCCTAGAAAAAATTGTAGAGCATAATCCAAAGACAAAGATACCTCCTTCGAAGACAAAGAAGCCTCCTCCAAATATTGTCCCAATGAATCCAAACTCATTTAAAACTATAAAGGATGATCATGTAGAGAATGAACAAGAGGGTCAGAGTGTTCCCTCACAACAACTAAAGAAGGATCATCTCTATCAAAGAGAAGATGTATGTAATCTATGATGTCTCCCAAATCTAAAATGTGGAACTCATAAAACAAACTAGAAATGTCTATCAAGTGCTCATCCCAAGTAGCCATCTCTAGAAGACAATGAATGTCATGTTGCATTGAATCACAAGGAGCCAAAACTATGGAAACACAAGCATCCTCACATACAATAGTAGATGAAGGAGATGAGATTTCAATGCATTCCATTCGACTACACTTATCATGTCCAAAAGTGTCCACACTAGATGCACATGAATGTGAACATCAAATGATTATGTCAATGTTGGATTACAAGTGTTATCAGGCTCAACATGTTGACTCATAGATGAAGAAGATTAACTCTCTAAATTTGGATTAGGAGCTATCGAAATTGAAGTCTCAATATAAGTCTCTATAGGAGGAGAAGGAGAAGGTTGTGTCATCAAAACAACCATACCTTTCCTAATCAGAAAACACTGCAGATGTTTTATCATCAATCAATTGAAACTCATCAAGTGGAACAAGGCAATCTACAACAGGATGCTCTGGGAATGGAGGTTCATTTTGAATCTCCATACATCTCCCAAACTCTGGTCATAAGGTCACGAGGGATCTCAATACCATCACTGGCCATTTGTGTTTCAATATCACAACTACAACCAATTACTCCCATGATATGTTTAGTTTTTTCCCACACAACTCTATTCCATTTGGATGAAGGTTTAGGAACTAATCTATATAGATATGGAAAAATATTAAGCCACCTATAATGTGTTAGGATTCCATCCCGCCAAGACTTAGAGTTCTATCTATTTAACCTAATTATAGTAGGATTCCTTTTGATACCCATATTAAACTCCTCAAGTTTAGTCACTCAATAGACCAATCAAAAGACATAAGCCAACAAAAGCATGAGATTACCCCCCCCCCCCAAATTACTCAACCAAGAAACTAGTGCAGGGGCACCTAGGTTATCATGCCCAAGAGGGCTAAAAAGTTAATGTTTTGTTTTGTTAAAGTTCTTAATATGTAATAAGATCTAAGAAGACCATTTTAAATGTGTTGCATTTTATTTTAGGTCGCTACCTATAAATGGAGTGTCAAGTTGCATAAGTTGTCATTGTTGGAAAAGTGCAAAACCATGGAATATGAAGAGTCATCGGTTGTAAATGAGGAAGTTGAACAGTTGGAACTTGAAAAATCAGTTGTAAATGGTTGGTACATGTTTAAATAGCCTTGGGGAGGTCGAACCCAAGGTTGGTGGTTATATTTTTGAGGTGAAATCAATAAAAGACATCCTTGTTTCTACATTTTTGAACATTAAATTGTTGTTTCAGAGCTTGGTACAGCCTTGTACAATTGGTTCATGATCTTAAACAAATTGGAGGTTTTTTTTATGTGAATATCCTTTCATTTTATTTTTGTTTCATTTATTAGCATTGAGTATTAAGAAAGTTACAAGCGTTTTGGTGAAAATAGTCAGAAACCCTACACAGGGTTCCTAGTGGACTTGAAAAATGCATTTCTTGCAATTCCCACAGTATAAATTCCTAAAAATTGGTGAAATGGATTTTCATTGTATATTTTCATTCCTAAAAATTGCAGGTGCAGGGAAGAAGGTTTGCACGTGTTTTGGTGATGCCCTAGGTCGGATCTCTTCATGTTTTAAGCCTAATTGGCAGAAGGATAGTCCATTTTTGAAGAATTTAATACAAAGTAACTCTGAACTTAAAATTCCCAAGCTCCCTTTGGGTGAGTTTATTTTTTCCTAAGTATTGGCCACGCCTCTATAAGAAATCAGCAATATCAGGCTCATTTGCGCAAAATCTTTTGTGAATGTTGCCACGTGTTAGTCGAGCGCTCCTAGCAAGGTTTCCTTCGGTTACTTTTCAAAAAGCTTGCGCCAGGCTTCAATGTGTCAGTCGTTCACAATATTTTGTGCCTCTGTGCATCGCTCCCCTTTTGGGCCCCGACCGCATGCCACGTAGCATCAACTCGAGCATGTTTTTTTTGGCAGGCCCCACCTTCGGTGTGGTATGCTGGAGACCTCCACGTGTCTTCGCAGCGTAGGTTCTTCATCGCTCAAGGGAAGGATAAACATCGGGCCTCGACTTCTTATCGTGTGATATTCTAAAGGCTTCATCACAGGAGAAAGCTAGGCAGGTGACAACCTATCACCAGCTGTCATGTTCTATAACTACCGCCATGAATGGATTGCACGTGTCAGTGCTCTGGTTTGTCAAGACCAATACTATCATTTGCAAAGGATGAATTCGGCCCTTGGATGTCCTCGTTCATGGCCCGAATATTTTCGGTTGTAACGGCCAAAGGAAAATCATTGTTAATGCATCATTACTCATAATCGGAGCATCTTTTTTTGTTACTTGCTCGTCAAGCTGGGTTTTCATTATAAATATTGCTTCTTCTTTCGAAGCAGGGGTTCCAATTTTTAGTTTAGATTTGGGTAGAGAAATTGATAGAAGAACCAAGCCTTTAATTTTTTTATCAGATTATTGTAAAGAACTCACAGACTGTGCCATTGTTTAGCCTTTTTGTTTTCCTTGATATTTGATAAGTTTTACTATGCCATCATTGTACTGGATGTTTCATTCCCAGACTTTTATAAATTAATATAAGTTTGTTGTTTTCAATCATGTCTTGGACTCTTCTTTCTAGTAAAAGTGTATGAAGTTATTTTATTTCATATAATGAATCACTCTGGTTTCTATCCTTATTCTACCATTCTAGAACATAGCAGACTACCCACTAGCCCTTAAGTTGTATCCCCAAGATAGATTTACCGTGCCACACATCTAAATCTCAATGTATTACCTTAGTTAGATCTCTTTATTTTATATCTTCTTCCTTTTCCCATTTTAAACCCCAGTTATAGAATTTGGCTTCTTTAAAATCCGGAGGTCACTCAGTTTGGCACAATAGATCGCCCCCTAAAACTGAGTTTCCCATAGAGGGTTGTTACCTTGCCAAATTTTGGCATCAACAGTAACCTAGATTCTGAGCTATGTTGTATAAGATCCAAATGGGTGTTTGAAACTATGTTTACATTTGTGATATCATGTCTACATGGAAATTTATGACCAAAAACCATCAAATTGTTGCTCTCATGTTTTAGGTTTTTAAGAGCAAGTTGTCCATTTTTTATGGTTTCCATACAAAGGACTATGCCTTAGTTTTGAATTATGTTAGTAAATGAGGAAAAGGGTATCTGAAAGTGCTTTTACATTTTGTAGATCATGCTTACTCTGAGACTTATGGTTGGAAAACCAGTTTCAAAAGGCTCCTAGGAGATTGAGGGCTAATGAATGAAAACCCACCATTTGATGTTTGAAATTTTTTAAGTTTGATTGATTGAGTTAGTGTTGAAGTTATCCACCCTACTCTGCATCAGAAGCCCCCTAGAAATATATGAGGTTGGCACTTTATACTTAGTGTGATTATAAGTGTCACTTTCCAAAAATAATGAAGTGGACTTGATCTTAGTGCTTACAGATGCAGAATTTGGTCACAAGATCAAAGTAAAAAATTTACATAAAATGTGACCAATTTGATCACACCAATGCAAAATACACAAAAAATTATGCACTTTCAAAAAATAGTTCACCCAAAAATGTAACTATAAGAGCAAGAACAAAGCTTCGAAAGTTCTGTAATATGCACCCTTGTTGTGCCTTTGTTTTTTTCGAATTGATGTGTTTAATAGAAGGAGATGGAAATGCAGAAGGTGTTTCTTTTTTTTATAATTAAGAGCAGAAATAAAGTAACTTGCAGCAATTAAATAATTTAGAAATATGACAATATTCAGAAATACATATAGCTAAAATTTCCATATTTTATTTACAATCTTAAAATGCAAATTTCTTCAAATGTAAGAGCAACCCAAGTCATCAAATAAAATTATATATCTATTTCAAACATACCCAAAAAAATTGATAGATTTTGATAAGTTTTTGTACTTGCAACCAGGTCCTACAAGCTCCCAAAAATGGACACCACAACCAGAAATGAATTCCTTTGTTGATGAAACTGAAATACAATGCAACAATAACCCTATGCGCCTTCAAACCAACAATAAATTGCTTAAAATTCTAGGTGAATATCTCCCAAAGTCACAAGCCCTTGTCAAGGTGTTACGACTAGCTATGGAGATGGTACAACTAGCCTTTGGAAGTCACAACAGAAAACAATATCTCCCAACCCTCCTTCAATCTGTCACTATAAATTAGATATGCAATATTCTCCTTCACAATTGAAATGAAAACTCCACAAATATGCCCAGTTATGATCTTTGTAATGAAATCACCAAGAAATCCTCCAGATTGTATCTTTCAACAACGTGGAAAATGTTGCATGTAAGGGATTTCATCCTCACAAACCTTGAAGAAGAACCAGCTCCTCCAACAAAGAAGAAAATCAAATTATCAAGTCAAGCATAAAAACACAAAATGAGCTCCCAAAATACTTTTTAATGGCTCTCCAAAACCCCTGCCCCATTTAGCATTAAATGCACTTTTTATTTAAATTTTAAATGTCCCCTTATTCCTCCAAGTGAGGCATCCAAATTTAGGGAATAATTTATTAAATTTAAAATGACTTCTTATATCTCCCAAAAGCACCCCTTCATAAAGTCACTTTATAATATTAAACAATGATAAAATTAAATATTCAGCTTAACTTTATAAAGTATTGTTATTTAAATTAAAAAATTACTGGACTATATTAAATATTTGGATACTAACATTAAATGCCTCCACCAACATAGCTAAAAATAGAAATGTTGTCAATAGACCCTGTAGGTGCCTAAAACTAACTTACTAAAAATAGTAAATATAGAAGAAATCTTCCAAAAACATCCCAGAAAGTGGTGTTTTGCACATCAACACATCATAGCTAAAAATAGAAATGTTGTCAACAAACCCTATAGGTGCCTGAAACTAACTTACTAAAAATAGTAAGTATAGATGAAATCATCCAAAAACATCCTAGAAAGTGTTGTTCCGCACATCATAACCTCCAAAGCTCAAATAATTGTCTGATACTATCAACCTATTGGATCCAACTATCTCCAAGGATCCCCTAACCCTAACTCATTAGCCTATAGGAATCCACTTAATAGGCTAATTTTCCACCATATTGAACTGATTAGGAAGGGGACATTACAGTCCGCCCTTCCTAAAATTGCTTGTCCTCAAGCAATCTCAACTCTAGATTTTGCAAAATCTACTCATTCTCCCAAATTGCATCCTCTACTAGCAAGTTATTTTATTTGACCAAATATTCCTTAATAACTCTTTTTCGAAGAGTTTTCTCTATAGAGTCTATAATGGCCTCTGCAATTAGTATCAACTTTCCCTCCTCATCCAATGGTGAAAAATCTGATGAGGGAACTACATTGTGTTTGAGTTCCTTCTTAAGCCTAGATACATGAAATGCATTATGAACCTTGTTGCTAGTCAGTAACTCAAGCTCATAGACACCTCACCAATCCTCCAAGACACTTTGAATGGACCATAAGACCTAGGCTTAAGCTTTTTTTCTCCACTCTTCTTGAGAGTAGATTGTTTGTATGGTTGAAGCCTCAAATACACCATGTCCCCAACCTCAAAATTGCACTCCACACAATGTTTATCAACATATAACTTTTGTTGATTATGTGCATGTTGCAAGTTCTCCTTCAATAATTTATATCATCCTAACTCTCCTACAATCAATCCCTTGCCTTAGGTACTTTGTTGTCCCCAAAAAGAAAATCCAAGAAGTTAGATGCCTCGTGCCCATACAAATCCATGAATAGTGACATCTTGATGGACATGTGATAATTATTATTATAGTAGTACTCAATAAGGTGCAACCATTTAATTCAAGCTCTTTGTTGTCCTAACATAGTTTCTGAGATACCCTTCCACCCATTTGTTAACTATGTTCGTTTGTTCATCTATCTATGGGTGGTAACTCATGTTAAGAGTGAGCTATATCCCACTCAATCTTAAAATCTCTTGCCAAAAAGAGGCTTAGGAACTTGCTTTCACTGTCACTCACTCTACTCCTAGGCATCCCATACAACATGAAAATATCCCTAAAGAAAAAATCAACCACCTGTGTTGCAGTATACATTGCCAAAATGGAAAAAAAATGTACAAATCTGGTTAACATGTCAACCACAACATATATGCAATCTTTGTTTTGTACCTTAGGTAGCCCAGGGATGAAATACATGGAGATACATTCTTATTTTTTATTAGGAATGTGTAAGGGTTGATGTAGACTAGCTGGATAAGCATGCTCATTCTTATTCTATTGTAAAATGGGACACTCTCTAATATAATTAAGAACTTCATTTTTTAGTCCTTTCCAAGTAAATATTCCCTAGACCTGCTTGTAGGTTTAGAAGAAGCCTACGTGACCAGTCATGGGTGAATCATGGAAAGTCCTCAATATCTTTCCCTTAAGATTTGAATTAGGAACTAAATAAATCCTCTCCTTCTAAATGATCAAATCATTGAGCATTGTATACCTGTCATCATGGATAGTGCCTTCTATGATTCCTGCTACCCAAGAATCCTTAGCATACTCTATTGAAATTAACTATCTCCAATCAACAACAAGCTCAACTAGATAGCATAAGTGATGCCTCATAGAAATTTCATCGACAGCTACATTCTTCTTTCCCTTGATGTATACAATGTCAAAATCATAAGCCTATAGTCTACTAACCCACTTTTGTTGCTTATCATTAAGATCCTTTTGGTTCATGAAGTACTTGATGCTATTGTGGTTTGTTTTGATAATAAATTTACCCCCTACTAGGTATGGTCTGAATTTTTCCAAGGCATGTATGATGGCCAACATCTCCCTATCATAGATAGAGTAACTCCTCTCCACACCTCTTAGTTTGTTTCTCTCAAATGTTATGGGGTTCTTTCCTACATAAATACAATTCCAATACCCTCTCCTAAAGCATCACACTCCAACTCAAAAGGTTTGGAGAAATATGGTATTTCCAACATAGGACATGAAGACATCAACTAATTGACGTGCTCAAAACATCTTTGTGCTGAATCGGACCACTCAAAATCTCCCTTCTTTGTCAAGTTTGTAAGTGGAGTTGTAGACTATGAAAAAACCTCATGTAGAAACCACACATACCAAATAATCCCTTAAGTTGAGTGAGATTTGTAGGATTAAGCCACTCAACAATGGCCTTGATCTTCTTAGAATCAACTCTCACCTGCTCTGAACTAATGATGTGTCCAAGCTAGAGAAGCTTTATCATACCAGAATCACATTTGGACTCCTTAGCATATAGAGACTCACTCTCCAAAATACTCAAAAAGCCTCAAGATGCCTCATGTGGTCCTCTCGTGTTTTACTAAGCATCAGGATGTTGTTAAAAAATATCAAAACAAAAAAATTCTTGAATACCCGATTCATATAACTATGGAAGGTGGTTGGTGCATTTTTCAACCCAAAAGGCATCACCAAGAACTCGAAATGTCCAAAGTGACATTTGAAAGTTGTCTTATATATGTCCTCTCTCCTCATCTAGATCTAATGGTACCTTGATCTTAAATCTATCTTTGAAAACTGACAAACTTCATGCAATTCATCAATCAACTCACCTATCTAAGGAATAGGATACCTATTTTTAATTATCTTCTTATTCAATTCCCTATAATCAATACACATCTACATTGTCCCATCTTTTTTCTCACTAAAACCACTTTTGATGCGAATGGATTCTTATTGGGTCTAATGTAACCCATCTCCATTAATTCCTTAATTGATTTCTCTATCTCATCTATATGCCTCTTAGGATGTTTGTATTGGTTTGGCACCCTCCTCTAGCTTTATTACATGCTATATCCCTCTCTTCAGTGGCACAACATGAGGGATACTCCCAAACACCTTGCTATGCTTGGATAGAAACATTTGAATATTAGGATGACCAGTAATTGTTATTTTGTTGATTTGTAACTATAGGCATGATAAGACACTATACTTCCCACTCTACTTGATCATGTCTAATCAAATGCTCCATCCTCTTAAAGGATACAACTCTAGGATCCCCCATTTGATAAACCTTTGAGACTATCTTTTTCCCATTTGATTCAAAATTCATTTCCATTTTTTGCAAGTTGAAAGAAAATTCCACAAGAGATCTCATCAAGTGCATCCCCAAAACCACATCGGTATCCCCTATATTCACCACATAGAACTCGTCCTTCAACTCATAGTCTCCCAACTGTATGCTCAAATTGGAAATCTTACAAGTACAAGAGAGTTTGTACCCATCAACTACCATGACCTTGAATCCATCATGTTCTTCTATTTTTATCTCTCTCCTATGCATAAATCCCTCATCAATGAAGTTATGAGTGGAATCTATATTAATGTGTTATGATTAGTTTCCCTTGCTATACCCCTCTAACCTTGAATGTTACTATTTTTTGTATACTAGAAATTTGGGCAATGGTACCATCACTCTTTGGTTCCTTTTTTTATGAGCTCCCCTCCTCACTACTCTCTGAATCAGATTATTGATCTAAAAATTTTTATGTAGTTTCATCAATAGAAAAATACTCTATTTTCTTATGTTTTCCCTTCACACTACATTTGTGAGATGGGTCCCAAGGTTCTCTACAATGGAAGCACAATTTCTTCCTCGAAAAGTCATTAATTTGCTCATTATCCAATTTGTTGGACCCATTATGTGGTTGATGTGATTCCCTATGAATTGGTTTCTTATCCTTGTCCTTATTATGAGGGAACCCCTCAGAGTGAAATTTGTTTCGAAAAGTGGAAGTCCTCATATCTCTAGCCTTCTTGATGGTTTCTTGTGATGAAGATGGATTAAGGGCCTTAATCCAACCCTGCAAAGGATCTGAAAGACCATCCATGAAAAGAACAATGAGCCTCCTCTCTAAAATATTTGTGACCAAAATTGAAAGCCTCCAAAAATCAGCAACATATGCCTCTATTGAGCCCCATTGTTTGATTTGTACCAACTCCTTAAAATGTAACTCAGGATCCCTCTCATCAAACCTCTGAATCAACATTTATGTAAACTTAGCATAAGAATCAATTTGATTGTGACCCAAAGTGATCATCTTGTAATGCCACCACTCATGAGCACTACCATCCAAGTGTATAGCAGCATATTTGATGGCTTCATCCTCCTTCGTTGGGTTGAGCTAGAAGTATGTGTCAAGCTTCTGAACCCATGCCCTAATTGCAGTCTTCCCAAAGCCATCATAGTATGGAATAGATAGCTTACCCACCTTTCTCTGAAACTCCTAGTTATGTTGCATACCACCCCTATGTGGTCTATGTCTCGTTTTGAGGTCCATGTAGTCATGGAAAGGCATCTCAACTTGAAACTCTAGTCCTAAATCCCTCCAATCCTGCAAAATTTGATCGTATAACTCTTGTTGGGTTTTGCTTCAATTTGAGGGTTAACCCTTGGTGGAAAGTTAGGTATTAGGGGTCTAGGCTAATTTGTGCCCCTATCATTCACTACCATCCCCATTACCATTATTCCTTCCATGCCCATGGTTACCACCATTGTGTCCCTCATTTTTACCACCATTGTTTCTTGCAAATTGTTCCTTGCATTATTGAGCATGTGTTGGTTCATAAGAGCCACCATTTGAGCTAAACTTTGATGTAACTCATGTTGCCCTCTAGCTAGGTCATTTAGCATTTCCCTAGTGCTAGGTTCTTGCTACTCTATGTCACCCATTTCAATGCATGCAAATGGATCTATCTTTGGTTGACTCTCAAGCCTAGTGTTTGATTTGTTTCTTCTCAAATTATAGTGATGTGCATAGGCTGGTTGTATTACTCATTCAGTTGGTATAACATTGTTTTTTTCCAAAACCCTCCAAGATGGTAGGATACAACTGCTTTGATACCATTGTAATATGTACCCTTGTTCTATCTTGTTTTTAAAAATTGATGTGTTTAATAGGAGACAAAAATGCAAAAGGTGTTTCTTTTTTTAAGAGCAGAAATAAAGTAACTTGCAACAATTAAATAACTCAAAAATATGATAATATTCATAAATACGTATAGTTGAAATTTCCAGATTTAATGTATGATCTAAAAATACAAATTTCTTCAAATGTAAGAGCAACCTAGGTCATCAAATAACATTACATATCTATTTCAAACATACCCAGAAATTATGATAGACTTTGATAAAATTTTGTACTTGTGACCAACTCTTGCAAGCTCCTAGAAATGGACGCCACAGCCATAAATGAACACCTTTTCTAATGAAATTGAAATACAATGCAACAATAACCCTAGACACTTCCAAACCAGCAAGAAACTGCTCAAAACCCTAAGCATCCAACTCCCAAATTTAGATGCCCTTGTCAAGGTGGTATAGCTAGCTATGGAGATGATATGGCTAGCCTTTGGAAGTCACAATAATAGACAATCTCTCCCAAACCTCCTTCAATCTGTCACTATAAATTAGATATGCAATATTCTCTAGAACTGAAAAAAAAATGTATGCCCAATTGTGATCTTTGTAATGAAATCACCAAGAAATCCTCCAAAATGTGTCTTTCAATGTGGAGAATGTTGTTTGTAAGGGATTTCATCCTCACAAACTGTGAAGAAGAACCAACTCCTCCAGCAATGAAGAAAACCGAATTATCAAATCAAGCATAAAAACCCAAAATAAGCTCCCAAAATGCTTTTATATGGCTCTTCAAAACCCCATACCCCATTTAACATTAAATGCACTTTTTATTTAAATTTTAAATGTCTCCTTATTTCTCTAAGTGAGGTATCCAACTTTAAGGAATACTTTATTAAATTTAAAATGGCTTCTTATGTCTCCCAAAAGTACCCCTTCATAAAGTCACTTTATAATATTAAATAACAATAAAGTTAAATATTTAATTTAACTTTATAAAGTATTGTTACTTAAATTAAAATACTGGACTATATTAAATATTTGGATACCGACATTAAATGTCTTCATCAACATAAATAAAAATAGAAATGATGACAATTGACCTTGTTGGTTCTTGAAACTAATTTACTAAAATAGTAAACATAGAAGAAATAATCTAAACCCACCCCAAAAAGTGGTGTTTTGCACATCATAACCTCCAAAGCTCAAATAATCACCTAATATTGACAACCTGTTGGATCCAATTATCTCCAAGGATTCCCTAACCCTAACTCATTAGTCTATGGGAATTTGTTGAATAGGTTAACTGTCCACCATACTGAGTTGATTAGGAAAGGGACATTACAGTTCCCAAAACGAAAATGGCTCAACAACACCTATGAGAATCTACAATTTCTAGAAACACCAGACACCAAAATCAAAACCCAATTATACCACTACAAAGAGCAAAAAATTCTACCCAAAATCAAAAAAAAAATTAAAAAGGAGTTTGTATGACCAAGTTATGGCCATTTGAAGTTGGATTGCAAATTCAAAATTGTTGATGAAGAGAGGGGTAGATTGGAGCGCCCTACTAATGGTCATTTGGTCATCAAATTTAACATAGTTGCAAGTGACGATCATTTGATTGTCAAATTTAAGACAATACTTTTAACTGTCATTTGGTCGTCAAATTTAACACTGTATTTTATGATGGTCATTTAGATGTCAAATTTAAGATATAATCAATTGAAAAAAAATTAAAAAATCATCAAAAAAAATTGACGCCAAAAATGAAATGTTATATATGAAAATAGGGGTTTTTGGGCCTTCTGAGCACAATGGAAAAGTCCATTTTAATCCAAAATGCTCTGAAATGGTGAATCTTTTCTAGATCTAGCAATGAACCTTCAACTTGAAACGCTTGTAGATTAGTCAAAATGTAATGAAATTTGATGAAATGAAAGGAAAACCTGATTTTCTCTAATGCCTTAGATTCAGTGGTGAGGTCCTTGAGACCTCCAATCATAGACAACAAAATATTCAAGCCAAGATTGGTCCCTAAGATCTAGGAAGAATTATGCAACACTGAAGCTCTAATACCATGTAAGATTTGATGGTGAACTCTTCAACAACCTAGGATCACCTACAAGACAAAAATAACTTCCACAAGAGAGAAATGGAAATGATTATGGATGCAAGAGTGCTAAATTGAATAGATGATGTACATATGATGCCTTGCTTACAAAGATAAATTATGAGATAGGATTAGACAATATCTTGACATGTGTATTAATCTTGTATAATGAGACAACAACAAATATTAAATTATTTAGGACACAAGCATTAAATGCCAAAAGATAAGATAAAATCTAGTGACAACTAACACTATCTAAAAATATTCCCTCCTAGAACTTAAGTGGACTTAACATGTAAATAGGACCTCGATAGGTAAAACACATATTTACACCAACACAAGGGTCATGGCACCCTAGACCAAACCTATTTTGGGGCTTTTATTACCATTAAATAAATATTTAACATTAATTTCCAATTATATCCTGATTTTTCAAAAGCGATAATAAAACGGGAAAATTATGAGCATAACTAGGTCTAGGCACATAAGGGGGGGCTAAACATAGTGTGAAATTATCGAGGTCAACAATTTACGGTGCCAAGCCTCTTTTGCAGTGGTGGCTATTCTAATGTGAGGTTGAACCTCATCTTAAACTCCAAACAAGATGATGAATTTGGCCTTTTGATTGGCCTTGTCAAATCTAGTTTAGTTTGCACCAATATGTGCAAGTCTAGTGGTGTTCCTACAAACTATATCCCAAAGATCCTCAAACTCAAGTTGGGTTTTTACTTTTGTCTTCCAAGCAACATAATTGTCTCCTCTCAAAAATTAAGAGTCGAAAAGCATGATTTTTGATGTGTTATTAGCCATTTCTATAGCTTAGAGGATCCTTATCACTCCACTCTTGTAACTCCCTAATGGTTGGTTTTAAGAGTTATTCAAAACTACTAATGACTTTCCAAATAGAAAATGTACAATTTTCTCCCAAATTCAAATATAATTTTTAATTTTTTATAACTATATTTTGAAAAACACGGGAGATTAGGAATAAATGCATTTTTTCTTGCCTCCTTTATCTTTGTTCACTTCTTTTTCTGCAAACATTTCCAAGTTCCCGTTGATAGAATAGTACACTTTCAATGCTTCATTTTGTCACTTTTAGACTGCTGCTTCTACCAATCTCACGTTGCATCAAGCTTTTGTGGATTGCAAAAAATTGATGATTCAAGGCCAAGTTTTGTCCCAAGGCTTGTGTCTAGGCTTATGGAATGAACTTCTTTCTTATACGTCCTTACATTGCAGGTGTGACTTCTAGAAACCTGCAAAAAATTATGCCTATCTACTACTCTTCCAACATCTACACACTACGCAGCAAGGAAATTTAATCACCCTTCTCTATAGTTAGCTTGCATCTACTTAGGCGCCAGATTTTAACACCAAACCTCTTTTGCAAATTCTAACGCCCATTTTCAACGCAAATGTTGCACAAAATTTATCGCACCCATAAACTTCTTCAAACGCTTTGTTTCATCAGCATCTTCATTCTCATGGAGTTCACTGCAGTCCCACATCCAGGCACAGGAATAAAATATGCTTTGATACCATAATAGAATGAAAGTGAATGAGCAAGATGCAAATGACTAATTAATTAAAGCAACAAGAACTAGAATATATATATATATAGATTGGTTAGAGACCAATCAAGAACCTAGTAACTACCAGCCAGATTATAGTTATCGATGTAATAAACAATAAATAAAATGTTAACAAATATCAAAAATAATAGATGTAAAACAAGAAGGAAGATGGATGAAACCCTGAGGACAAGCTCTAGAGGATGTAAGTTATGTTGGGTTTATCAAAATATAAGGAAATAAAACCACCTTACAAATATTAACTTCTATTTAATTGTTTGTGACATCTTTATGATTTCTCATTTAAATTAATAGCAATACCTCTATTTGGTAGAGATGATAGCCCATATGTCATAATGAAGAAATTCTCAAAGATGCATGTGTACCAATATGGTCAATAAAAACGAGTATAACACAACAATGTGACTAAATCAAAACAATTAAAACAAACACTAATGCACATTTATTAAAACAATGCTTCTTGACAAATATTAACATGCCAAATCAAAACTAAATCATTGACATAGGTTACATGGTGTGTGCATGATTCTACAATCAACTCTCTACCATATTCACAATGTTCGATTGAACTACATCCTCTCACATCATACCCTTTATGTGGTCCCAAAGTGTACTTTGCATACAAATAAACAAGAAAGTAAATCATTAGTACATAACACTACCATTAATCAAACAACAATTTAATTGTCAATATTAAAATTTAACTAGCTTATCTATCTTAATATATTAATCTATATATTATACGCCCAGAGATATCACTTTTAAGGTGTATTTTTTTGCTTTTTTGAATTTAAAAAATACGCCTTGATAATGATATCTCTCGCGTATAATATATAGATTAATATATTAAGATAAATAAAGTAGTAGCAATAATTAATATATAATTATGTAGTATTATTTTATTATATTTTTAAATAAATAATAGTATTTTAGTATATTTAATATAAGAATTTAATATAAATTATGGTTAGGAGTCAAACATGGTTAGGTTCAATTTAATTGTCAATATTAAAATTTAATTAACATTTTTTGATAAATCAATACCACTGAACTGAATTAATTCAATTTCATTATATCAACTAAGATATATCTAATCCTTATTAATCCAATTTTAAAAAATGATTCTATCAATTTTATGAAAACACTACAATATCATCCCCAAAAATAAACCATGTACATTTGAAACATATCATCAGTAATTATAATCTATTCAATGAACCATATCTCTACAAAACTCCTCCTTCCCATTCTTTTTGTATGCATAGCCACATCTCCTCTCTTACACAGTAGTCTTTATTTTTATCTAATAACCTCTCTATATTCAAATTGCCTCTCATCTGTTAATCCTAGTAGTGTTTTACTTTATAATATCTCTACTCTCGTATGTACAAATATTCTTCAATTCTATCTTAGTCTTTCCATATTTATAACAGCTCTCATCTAACCTGAGGATAATTCTCAACCGCTTAATGAAGGGGAAAACATAGAAGTGGCTCCCTTCGCCATAAGTTTAATGGCTTGGTAAAAATTCCAAAAATGTTACTGTAATTTATCATGAGGTTTATTATTTGACTAATTTTTTTCATCATCTCTGATAATCCCCTGTGCCCCCTAACTTTCCTGTTTAGGTTTATCTATCATATACTTCTATCCATGGTGTTAGCCTCTTTGTTGTTTTAACTACTGAAGTTTTTCACAAACATTTTTAATTAAATGATCATTTTAATTGAATTATTTCCCTTTGCCGTTACCTGTGTTGCAATAGCCTTTCTCGCCAGAGCCATTGTAACCCTTGACTACAATGTCCTAAAACTTTCACATTAACAGGGTTAGATTGGAATTTAATTTAATTCACTTAATTATGGAAGGGTACTTGCCCAACCAGTTGTATCAAGTAGAATTGGAAATTTGAAGAATTGAACTCGGACAAATTATCAAATGTGGAAGTTCTCAAATGTCGGGCATGTAGGAAAACTACTGATACAGGGGGAGAGCAAGCTCAGCCTGAGAATTGTCCTCACATATCAGGTTATTCAGGTGCCCATTAATCTCTCCTCAGTCAAGATTTTATTGTTGAGAACATTGCATCAAACCCTGGAACAAAACTAGAAGATTAAGGGATTGATAGAAAACTTAGCATGTAGCATATATGGTGGACGTAGGATCAATGTGTAGGTTATTTTAACTCGCCCTTGCTACCCTTGTGCCCAAAGGATTTTTTGTTGCAAAGTGGTTATTTCTAAAATACTAATACCCAATCTTTGACCAGCTACTATACAATATCACCTCAGTTCCAATCACTGGTTCTGCAAAGAGGTTATTTCTAAAATACTAATACCCAGACTTTGACCTGCTACTATATGATATCACCTCAGTTCCAATCTGGATGAGATTATCAGACATCTATTCCTTACAGATTAGGTCTACAGTGCAAATTGGTAACAACATTGGAAAATTTATTTCTATGGGAAAGTCAACAAACCAGATGCTTTGTATGTGCCCAGAACTACTTGCATGGCGGTGGACCTAAGTCGGTCTTTCAGATGAGTAGATTTTAGAATGGAAAGTCTTTGCAAGGACCCAGGAGATTGACTATCAAAATATCACCTTTAAGGCTTTAGATCCAGACATTGATGAGTATGAGTATTTAATTTCAAAATATCCTCGGGTACCTCAGACTCATCATTATCCGGCAAGTAAAAATTGATGTCTACATTGCTTTGAGCATGGGCATTTGATTTCAAAATATTCTCGGTTACCTCAGATTCATCATCATCCTGCAAGTAATAATTAATGTATCTGAAGCCTACAACCCTCCCTCTGGATCTTTCTCTGAATCTATGTCATTGGGATAAGAAATAGTTTTAATCCTTACCGCCTATTTTATTTTGTCTTAGGTGCTGACCAACTATTTGTATGATGTGTGTACTCTGTCTCTTATGTGAAGCTGTCCTGAAATATTTCTGTAATAAAGTCTGTAATTTCTTACATTAATTGAATTTCTGATGTGTGTATGTCTTCCTGGATGTAAACAAGCATAGCCTTGATAACTTCAATCCTGAAGACAAAAGAAAAAGAAAAATAAAGCATAAAAGTTAGGGATTTATTGATTTGTAACTAAACATTAGTCACATTTTTTAGTACAACTTGTTTCAACCGATCTGCACTTGCCATCAAGCCAGGGCACAGGCATTTGGCTCTGGCTCTTGGTGCTGAAAGTAATTCTGTTTTGAACCTACACAATAGTAAGATATGGAAGAGATTCATATTTATTTGTGAAATTTGATACACCGTAATGTTTATTATCAACCCCTATATATCTACGTTGCAGTATACAGAATCGTCCACCCTTTAATTTTCTGGCAGGAGTTCACTTTAAATATCCTGCTCTTTGACTGAATTTTTCAGATTTCCTGAAATTACTAGAGGCTAGATATCTCAGGAAACACCCACAAATCATCTACTCATAATAGATCCACTCTAAAAATAGTTGCATTGCTAAAGTTTGGCAACTAGAAATTAAATGTTCTTAATCACTAGACCACATATAGAATCTTCAGTAGACTTTTCAATTTGATTAAATGTGGATGCTTGGGTTGAAATAAAAGATTGGTGATATTTTCCTTTGTCATCTAGTGGCAAAATTGTAGATGCACTCTTCTGCAAATGACAAGAAGAAGTGCCTCAAGGCTCAAAGGTCCCCATGAGGTGTGCATTGCATGGTGTTTATTAAAATGGGATTTGTAAACATCATTCATAAAAGTTTATATTCAGCTCTTGTGATTATTATGAGCCTTTTCTTTTCTACAAATTGGCATGCTATTTTAAACAAAAACAAATGTTACCTTTAGGTGTTCAATTGTTTTTAACCACCATGAGAGATTTTACAACTTCATCGATTTGGTATAGCCACCCAAAAATATACAGTTTAACCATCAAATTCTATATCATGTATAATCATTGATAAGTCCATTGTGATCTTCAAGGGCACAATTACTGTTCTTTTGTAGATTCCACTGTGTTCTAATTGTGTATGTGCTATTTTGGCCTAATTTCCCGGAGAACTTGTTAGGCAATGCAAAATTTCAAAGCTTCTTGAGGAAACCGCTCTCTTAATTGAAAATTAATTAATTAATGACAGATACTAAACTAAGTTGGAAGAAGAACAAAGTTTCAAGAATCCCATCCTTCCTGCTAAGAAACTAGAAACTTGTACGGCAATGTGATGCCAAATCTGAAATTTGTCTTTTGAAGTACACCATATCGATGAAGATGTTCTTAAGTCAATACAGGATATCAAAACATGATGTGCAATGATATATACCTTGTATGCCACTTTATTATTCAATTCCAATCACATCATGTTGCAAGGATGGGTGTCTGTGCATACACGCCATTGAAGTCCTGTGCTCTTTGACAGAATTGACAAGCAGTGATATCATCCACAAATAATGAGACATACAGTACACACAAAATCAACTTTTCCTTCTTCATTGAATCAAGCAATTACATATTGAATACAACATAAATAATATGTCATATACAGACCTTGAAACAAACACTACTTTATTGAGCTGTGATTTCAAGACACGGATAATTTGACAATACACAACCTCTGTTTTTCTCTCTTCTGCAATACTGACACACAAAAAACCACCTTTCTAAATGGACGGTACAGAAATACTCACAATCAGTCCACATACTACAGAAGTTAAGCTTCCAACTCTCCAGTTAAAAGAGGAAGGACTACAGACAATGCTATATTTATTACTTAATCAAGCCAAATAATTACAGACTGAATTCTGTCATAAACTGAATGACAGGAATGATACTTCTTGACCCATACCTGACTTATTGGACCGTGACACCAAAAAAAATATAAATGAAGCTGCAACCAACTCTGACCAACTTTGGTTTCCTTTTCTTTCTGCTATAACAACTTGTACACTCACACTTTTGTACAAAGGCTGGTTTTGAAAATACCAGCAACCAATCCCTCGTGAAATAGGAAAAAATCAAAACCTACATGTATATATGGGTGAATACATTGGGAAGTAATATCAATATGTTGTAATTCATTTCTATTATAGAACAAAATTTATAGTCTGTTGGATAGTGAGATCCGACATAATGGGGCACACCTTGGACTCAATGACCGGTAAGCAAGGGATGGAATTTCAGATTCTGGATCAAGAACACTCAATATGAACTGTCTCTCCTGTACACGCATAAAACATGTCAACCATCAGATGAATTAGTTACAATGTTTATATAATTACAATTTACTTCTAAGAAGATGAAGGTGATACAATGTAATAAATCTTCAGCTTTTATGTCATTTACTTTCATATCAATGCAATGCAGTTGTCTTTTATTATTTATTTTTTAAGCTTAAAAGGTGATACAAGTTTGCAGATCAAAAAGTGTAGCATTTAGTAAGAATCGATGAGCATTGCAGTATATTTTCTTAGTTAATTTAATTCTCGGATTTCAAAATATCAATTAACCAGAGCTGGATGTTTTTACTTACACTCTCTGAAAAATGTGGACTAGGAATCTCATCAACAAAAGACCGGAGGTATGGAGTTACTTGTATGGGTGAGCAATACTCTGAGGTGATGGGAACAAGTCTCTCATCTTTTTCTTCAGTTGTCTTGGATGAAAGCGCTAGGACAGAAAAAAGAAACTATATAAATCATATGATCGATCCCAGAAAGGGGAAATTCTGCATACAACCACAAAGCGTAAAACTGAACATATTAAAGAAATTTTCAGCCTGTAGCTACCATATTGAACTGCAGCTGAGCAAGAAAATCCATCCTCGCTGCTAGATGAGACTTGTTCCTTTCCTTCAGTGTTGGTTGAGCAAGTTTGTAAACTTCTATCCTCACAAACAAAATCAGAGCTTTCAGTCTGAAGTATGTTGCATTCAGGTGTATCATCCAAATTTGAGCCAACACTAAAGTCAGAACTTTCCTCAGCAATATTCTCGCATGGTTCACACAGTTTGGGCAAGGAAGGCATGTGCAGCCTGAAAGCATCACTCTATTAGAGACCAAAATGCAATGAAAAGTAAAAACAATCAAAATACAATTTTGTTACCATTACCTCTTTAAAGGCAAATCGGTTGCATTTTGGCATTTCTCCTTACTTGTCACATCAGGTGTTGAACCATTTGCTGTTGGGTTGAAATTTGGACTTCGGTCTCTCATTTGATTTTCAGCAATCAAGAGACTTTCTTTTCCTTCAATTAAGATTCCATTTGTGGCCTGAACAATAAAAAGCAGGTTATTTCATACCAATATTGGTCTAAACCAAATCAAGAACAAATAGACATGCAAACTAAAACAATAAAAACATGTTGCTGTTTTTGTGCCATTTTGCAGAGGCCCAAAAATTAAGATTTTTTTTTGTTTAACTTGTAAATTTGAATGCTGAATGAAATTATTTTCATTTCACACAGAACTTTGTTATGTTACTCTGTTAATGTATTTTCTGTGATAGGATTTATTTTAGTTAACTATGACATTTTCACAAGTGCAATACCCAACCATTATAATAAGTTGAAACTTGAAATCTTTTCCAGAAAATAGGCAAGTTTATGCTTTAGTATTTACAGATGCATCAAGGTGTCTTACATGTGATATCAAAATGTCAAAATGACCCATGGTGCAACTCTATCAGAAAATTTCCTTCGCAAGCCCCATTAAAAAAATGATTGTGTATAACCACATGTTATAGATGTACTTGACTTTACCTTCCAAGCATTTTCAGTTTCTTGATTTGATGTTTCTGCAATTCGCCTTTGAGCTAGTGAGCTTAAAAGTTCTGCTTGTTGAGTCAAAGCTGAAAGTCTTGGATCATCCTTTTCCAAGAAGTTACCTTGTAGCTTGGAAACTGCAACTAAAGTTAAACACAATATACATGAGTTTGATCAGAAGTAGATCATATGCAGCTTGCAAAAGTATTCAAAGTTTGATAGTTTTGTTTTCTACTGTAAAAATAATACTTTGTAAAATAGAATAATTGGGACTGCCATTAATTCCATATATAAACCTTGTTGCATTGGCCTCTTAATTGCAGAAAAGGCATGATAAGGGCCTGAATGGGCCGGAAATCCTGACTGCCTCGAGTTGGCTAAGTTCTCCTGAGATAAAACAGATAGAGGCACTCTAGATTGGAGTATAGAATCTGATTCTCCATCCTGAACTCCTGGTTTGATGACTGCATCTCCTTGAAATGTTCCAGAAGTATTTTTGGTCCTTATTACATGCTCTTCTCTTTGAAGAGTCATTCCTTCTGAAAAGTTGACAAATGGGTTCCTGAAAACCACACATATAGATATTGAGATGGTGAGGTGTGGAAAGAACATCATGCACAATTTTTGATGCTGTATCAACCTATTGAAATCATACCTCATATTTTTAGAGAATATTGTTGAGTCTAATCTTTTGACACTGCTTTCAAGTGCAGCTCTTTTGTTAACATTAATATTCATATCATCGTTGTTCTCTTTGCACAATTTCCTTTTCTCTAGCTTTCTATGCAATGCATTGAATCGGTTTTTGACAGCATTGTCAGTCCTGCTCAGATCACAAAAAATAAACTTCTGATTGCACGGAACTACATTGATGCATTCAAATTTTGAAGCACGTCTAATAGAGTGATGAGAACAGAGACTACAAAATAAATTTCTTGCAAAAATAATTAAGATTTTACACTATCAATCGTGAAATAAAGTACTTCTGGATTGCTAATGTACATATAGATATTGTAATTCCTGCCTCATGCTAATATATCCTATTTGGATATCATGATCTTGAGAAAATTTACTGCTTACCTGCCTTGAACAACTTTTGCAATCTCTGTCCATCGATTGCCAAATTTTTTATGTGCCTGCATTGAGAGAAAAATAATAATGCTATGAGGACTGAACTCCTAGACCCACACACAAATTATATTCATTAATTTTAAGAATTTGCTGAGTGCTAAATTTACAGGCTCAATGGTTGATCCAAAAGGCTTGACTTCAAGAGCATTTGATGGCAATAAGAGTGTTGTCTCTTCCACAGTGCTATGACTAAACAGTGTGCAACTTGCTACTCTGAATAAAATCCAATTTGTTTCTTGAAGTTTACCTCAAACAAGATCTTGTCCTCTTCTGGTGACCAGCCACCTTTTTTATAAGGTGTACTCAAGTATGTGTTCCACCTGCAATGCAGATAAGCCAAACTTCAGCTGACCATCATTTGCACCAAAGTTTTTCATTAAGTAGGCTGAAAATGATTGATATTCAAAGTGGCATTTGACTAAACTTCACAATCCTCACCTTCTCCGACATTGTCTGCCTGTTTTATTCCCTAATTGAGATGCAATAAGAGACCACCTATATTCACAACAAGAGTATTAGATTTTGAGTATTGTCATACACTAGTGTGCTTCAAACCACAATGATTGAAATAAACATGTAGAAAGACAGATAAGAGAGATTTTTCATAACTAACTGGATTGGAAATGGCATACTTAATGTAAAAATGTACATTATCATAATGGGGGACTTCATACTAGATTGTGAATAAATTTGGCAATACAATCGCAAAAAACTGGTAGTAAGGAAATGGAAACACAACCACAGCCTACAAGGATCAAATTAGCAAGATTCTAAAGAAGCAGATTTCCTTTGCAAAATTATACATCCTAACTAGAAACAAACACTAAAATGTCTAGGAACCTGGAAAATTTATAATAGCCTTGAAATCAAACAAGAAGCTGGGTCACAACAAAAGGAAAACCCTTGACAAAACACTTTGAAACAAGTATGTGATACAGAAGCACACTGAGATAAATAAAGCATATATCAATCAAACACATTGCAAATGATAACAACCTTTTTGATTTGACCCTGTTCCTGATGCTTGACAATGATAGAGAATTAGGGGCAAAAACATACTTTCAGAAATGTCCTGATGCTGTAGGTTCCAGACACCAAACTTCATCAATTGGAAGGAAAATAATGTTAACAATTATTTTCATAACTTCATCCCCTAAAATTTTAGATGGCATAATGATAAGATTTTTAATTTTTTGCAAGTGAGCACCAAGAAAACAGATCAAATTCTAATCACAGTCAACAGTGCAAGTGGCTCCCAACTCATTTGTGAACTTCAAGATTCAGGCAGTAAGTATATTTGTAAGTAATAGTTTCTTGCGATGCACACCTAATCTTCTAGTCCAAACCAAGATCCTTCTGCCCTGGGTAACTAGCTATCAATTGGTCAGTGTACCAGTAATACTATATGCACAGTCGACTCCTATGATCCTGATTCCTCTCCAACTATCCATAAAAAATTGTATATCAAGTTCCAATGAAGTCAATTAACTGTGGAATATGGAGCTCCTTAACCTGAATTTCCTGGTTTGATGCATATCTGGCCATTGTCTCCAGTAGTTGAAAGGGAAAGCAAATCATCATGTGGTGAAATGCCAAAGTATTTATTAAACACTTTTAAATCTCTTACTTTTTCCCAATAAGCTATTTATACAGTTTGGTAATTTCAATCCCACTAAAAGATTTCTTTTGATAAGAGAAAATTCAAATAATCTAAACTTGACTGCACATTCTTGGTTAAGGCTTTTAACTTTAAACACAAGATAACCATCAGCAAGAAAAGAACTAGTTTGAAGGGCCTAATGGAAGCAGCTGATTAAAGCTAGTTCAATCCCCAGCTACTAGGCCAGAACAAGAATATGTGGTTCTTGTCTAACAGTTGGCTCTATTGCATGGATCTCCTTTTTATTTGGCTTTTGCATTTGGATATTATGTTCTGCTCTATCATGCTGACCTTGTCTTACTCATAGTAACAGTATGTTAACTCTTTAGTCTCAGAGTTACGATCTGTGTAATCATACTGGTCTAATTGTTAGAAGGTATCTCCCCTGGTTTCTTTCTGTAGCAACATGTTTTCTCTTGCATGTTATAATAATGTTTGCTACAGAAACATGTCTTTGAGAGACGGTTACTCTGTTTATCCAGTTCCAGCACTAAGATTGCTTTCATGGTCAATAGAATTCCTCTGTACATAAATTCAGCTATACTATTATAAAAGAGCTATTTATTTTACAAAAATAAGAACGATGAGCATAACAACCAGTGGAAAATCCAATGACTAGCCATGCGAAAAAACCCATTGGAAGAGAAGCTCTCAACAAGAAAAATGAGTTTCACATCAAAAAGATTAGAACTAGTTCAATTAACCTCCAGCCACAGGAAAGAAAAGGAAGCTGTGTGTGACAAAAAACGCAGTATAAAGCAAACAGGAAAACCTCTTGCAATACCCTATGTACAATATCCCACACATCAAATACAAGGTAGTTAATGGCATCGTCACACCATAGCAACCACTCTAGAGTCTAAATAGATAGAACAGCAAATTTAGGAATTTGGATTACAGAGATAACCAGATCTCTAAGAACAAACCAACTAACCAATTTCAAATTTGCCTTTTGAGAGAAGATCGCCCTCATAAAACAATTTTTCAAAACTAATTGATTGCTAACATGCCAAAAAAATCTATATCATCCATCCAAAGAAGCAATATGAAACTATCTATAAGGAACAATTATTATCTGCTTAAAGCATGGATTTGGAAACTGGTTGTCTTTTCACTAACCGTCTATGACCATCATAAAAAAGTTATTACAGCTGCCTAGTCAAACCAATCTTATCAAACTACTAATTAAACGGATCTTTCAGCTTCCCATCAAGACAACTAATCTTCCTCAGTTCAATTCTATATCAAAATTTAACCACTAGTAAGATAATTTACCTCTCAGTTCCATGAGTCCTGACCTGCTCCCGAAGTATGTTATCTTCCTGTACGAGCATCCATAAACCCAAAAATGTTAAACAATAAGTACATAGTTTTCAATGGATGTTGTAGTTGCAGCCCAAAACATTTAAAACACAGACGATAAACTCAAGCCAGCAATAACCCAATTCCTCCATAACAGAAATCAATTCTAGATCTTCACACCAAAGCAATATACGAGTGATATCATACAAAATACATTATATTTCAATGGGCATTTTAATTGCATTCAAATAAATACAAAACCCAATATGAACACATAAATTTCTATGGATATTCCAATTGCATAATCTGATAAACCGAAAACCTTCAAGAACTAATCCATGAACTCAAACCAATAATAACCCACCTTTTAAAACTAATCCGTAAACTGAAACCAACAATAATCCACCTTTTCAAACTAATCCATAAACTCAAACCAATAATAACCCATTCATCCACTGCAGAAATCAGTTCTAGACATTCATACTCGTTCAATGACCATTGTAATTGCATTCCAACAAAATTCAAACCCAATAGGATTAGATAAATTTCTACTGATATTGCAATTGCATAATCTGACACCCTTTCAGACAATCAACCCAATACTTTTTAAAACTAATTCATAAACTCAAACCAACAATAATCCATTTACCCACTGCAGAAATCAGTTGTAGACAATCACACTCAAAACAATCTAAAACCCAGTATCATATGAACTCATAAAGTTCCAATGAACATTGCAATTGCGTTCAAACAGACACGCAATCCAATATCATATGAACCCAATATGAATACTTAAATCTATATGCCCATTGCAATTGCAGAAACACGTACCTCTTCAGACCATGTAACAAAATGTCTGTCTCTGGTCTTGTCGGGATTCCCATGGAACTCTGACTGCACTGAAGAATTCATCACTTCATAGCTCATACATCCACTTCCTAATTCATCCACAATCTTACAACATCCTAAAAACCTGGAGAAACAATCTCATCCAAATCTAGCGACCATATAATATTGGCAGTAGTGACTTATATCAATATGCATGTATGAGTATATACAAATTTATGTATGTTGAGATGGGTGTGTAAGAGCGCCAAATGTAGTTCGTTCAAAATATACTTACAAGGACCAAAGACCTAACTTTAGGTTCCTTTAATATCCCTGTCAATTTGCTAGTAAAACAATAAATCCTTGCATTCAACTCCATCATACTTTTCATTCGGACAGATAAATCTTCCAGGGGCTTCATGACGTTCACGTGACGGTTTACAGTGGTCTGCTATGTTATTATTAGATTTGTTACTTTCTACAAGGCTCTTTATGCCCTATGTTTGAATCTTGTCTCCCTAAAGGTAGGCTTTCAAAGCCACAATTTAATAATAGATTGCAGATTAAAGTATGGGTCCTACAACTCCTTTATTCTTTTTCCTTAGTAACTATCATCTTCACTGTTACATCGCCTCAAAGTGAAAGAGGCCCATTAAAGGAGGTTTTGAATTTGATCTTTCTACTGACATGAGCATCATCTAACATGGGAATTTGCTTTGTGACCATAAAAAGTTTTTGCTCTTTTGTTCTTTTCTATATGTCAATTATGACTTCCCTCAATTTAAGGCAATTTGAAAATAGGAACCAATTGGTTGCACATTAGGCCAGGTCACTTCGGAGAAGATAAGTTATAGAATGGAATAAATTGTGTATGTGGTGACCCATTAAGTGTATATGGGAGAAAGAGCAATATTTTTTTATTTTTTTATTTTTTTTTAGAGGAGCATATAACGTTGTAAGAGCAATATTTACATTTGTTAATATATTAGTACTTGCATTTAAAAGAGGTTCAATTTTTTTTATTTTTTTTATTTAGATAAATTTAATTTTTTTCTTTATAGAAATTGGGTATTATTTGATTTTGGTTTTTAGGATTTCACATGATATCTTGGAGGAAGATAAATCTAGATTTTTCCTTTACACAAATTGGGTAGTATTTGATTTTGGTTTTTTAAGGATTTCACATGATATTTTGGAGGATTTTACTATTAAATGGTAGCTGATTTACCAGCAGCTGAAACTTGGTTTCCAGCGATCTTGTTTTCAGGCATGAGATAGGTTCAGTGATCAATTTTGAACTTGCAAGTCCACCACGAAAACTTATCGACTAATAAATTTATAAAAAATAGATGCAAGAAGGTTAGAGAGAAATAATGTAGATTAGAATAAAGATTTAAATAATATAAATCTATTGATAATCATATTTATGATTAAATGATCTTAAATGATCTGAAATCTCAATAAAATTTGAAAAAATATAATTATAATAATTATTAAAAAAAATTATAATATAATTCTATTAATCATACAATCATTTTTTCTATTAAATTTTGACATGTTTATCTGCTTTTAAACTATTTTCATCCCATATCAATAATTTATAATCATATTATCACAAACAACTACATTTAACATACATTTTAATGACCCTATTCAATACAAAAATCATCATAAATAGTTAATCATAATAATTATATATAGATTATTATTGAGATGATAATGATCTTGATTTATTAAAGGGCGTGACCAAATATTCAAGATCATAAGCTTTAAAGAATTGAAGATAACATTTGATTAAAAAAGTGAAAGTACAATGAAATAGTCTATGCTTCACTTACCAAGGTGATATGATTCAACCGTGTTGACAAAAGAACAAAATGTAACTTCAAATAATAAAGTATAAAGTGGGCCTCTTTTAATTGTCATGAGTACTCTGCTAACTTTGAGAGAATCGAATCATTCATTCAAAGAATATAATCACTCTTTAAGTGAGCAAAATTCACCCCACCACTACAAACTACAATCACTTTACGTAGTTGATCTGATAGTGAACCTCTTTTCTAACGTACAATTCTTTCCTTCAAAAAATAGCTTTAATTTAAATTTAGTTGACAGAATAATTTTTGTGGGTTTGCTTTTATAAAGTTTTAGTTCTCTTTTTGGAATAAAGAGGTAAGGTTATTACTTCGATTGATTTTATTTTAAAATAAAGTTTAAGTTCTATTATAAAGCGGATTTTTTTAAAAAATTAGTATTATTTTTAATGTTTCTATTGAATTTGGTATTGATTGTGTTTATAGTGAAATAAATAATATTTCATAGAAAATAGTTTAGAATCTTATAATTGACATTGTAGGGTTTGTGTTCAAGCGATATTAAATTTTTCAAGATAAAAAAGAAGAAAAAGAAAAGAAATAAAGGAAGGAAGGAATGATTCATCAATAGACATAGAAGTTGATAAAAAAAATCATTTAAAAATATGACTAGTCATTACTATTAAGATGGTAATGAAGATGGTACGTGAAATAAGTTTACATAGACTTACCCTTTCTAATTAGATTATTTGATCTAGATTTCAAATACAAGTACAAAGCACAATAAATACTTATGTGTGTTTGTATATTCTAAATTAAAGAGGAAGAAATAGATGCTTGCAAAAAAGAAGAATTTGAGAATAAGGTTAAAGAAGTTTAGTTATTTTGGTGATTTGTGTCATTCTATTTTAGTTTTGTTTTAAGTTTGTACTAGATTAGGAGTTGGAATTGGAACTTACATTTCATCTTTGACTTCTTTATTTATTGTACTTGTGGCTCAAGACAAGATCATGTGTGATTGCATCCCTTCTTAAATGGTATTGTTTGTATAATCAAAGTAGTGTCATTAGGTTAGGATGGTATCTTATATAGCCAAAGGTTTTCCCTTGTGCTTTGAACTTTATGTCACTTGTAATGAAATCTCAATATTTGAACTAGATGGTGTCATATGTTAGGATTGGGTGTCATGTGCCTTGCATTTCTTAATGTTTGTATTTACTTTTATAATTTAATATGTCCCAAATGAAAAATAGGTGTTCGGCTTTGAGTAACACTATTAGCCACTTGTAGAATGTAATATAGTGTGTTGTAAGAGTTTATATGTCATGTAAGATGTGTAAGAGAATCTATATCATTATAAAACACATAAGAGAAATTATCAAAGTGGACTTTAAAAATTATGGAGAAATTTTGACCAATTTATGATGCATAAGAGCATATTTCTAAAGGTGGAATAAATGTAAAATGGAGCTCCCCTTTTGGTAAGTGGAGTTAGACAACCAAGAATTACATTCCATATTGGGATTATTGTCTCACTATAATTTGGGCGTTAGAATTTGTACCCTAGATTTAGACACCATTTTTTGCTCATAGTTTGGCACATGGTTTCAAGTTTTCCTTATTTATACAGATGTTTGGTATGGAGATGGGATGCACTTATATTTGTAGGAGATGATGTTGTCAAAATTTCTCTAAACACGATTGAAATTTGTGATTAAAGGAGTGGATGATGGTAGTGATATTGAGCTATAGAATCTCAAGATGGAGGGCCTACTCATAAATAAAAATATATAGGTTATATCTAGTCAAAAATATTTAAGCATTAAGGTTGATGAGTGGGTAGTGTTGGATCAAAAAATGAAAAGCATGATTAGAATTTGTTTGGTAGATTTAATGTTTCTATTTTTTAGGAGACTACCATGAAGAACCTCTAAAAGAAGTTGGAAAACTAGTATCAAGTTAAATATCTCATAGATAAGCTTTTTTCTACAAAAGAAGTTATATTCTTTAAGGATGAATATAGTTATTTGACATTATTATGATCCAATTACTATTCATATAAATGAAAATGGATTATGAAGATCAACATATCACACTATTATGTTATTTTCTATATTTATAGAATAACAGGTAGTTATGGCTATCATTAGTATCACCACAAAGTTTAAGCTTGAGGATGCAATGGGTGAATTATTATATAAATATTTGAGATGGAAAATTTTGAATTTCATCAAATATGTATTGATCATTAGGGATCGATTAAAGGTGAGGGGAAAGAACAAGAAAAGGGAAATAACGTCCAAATATAAGAGGATGCTTATGTCTCCTAACAAATTCAAGGTTGGGTGTTATAATTGTGAAAAAATAAACCACATAAAGAAGGATTGCAAAGAAAAGAAAGACAAAAAATGGTCCAATAAAAATCTAGACTCAAAATCCTCTTATAGTTTCATTAGTGATGTGATTTTTGTAGCCCTATCTATGCATTTATGTGAGGGTCGAGGATGATTGGCTCTTATGTTTCCTTCCACATGACTCTCAATAAGGATTGGTTTTTTAAGTATCATAGTATTAGTGGTGAAAAGGTTTATTTAGGTGATAATACATTCCTAAATATTATTGAATGTGGTAGAATCAAGATAAAATTTGGTGATGGAAGGATTAAATACCTCTTAGGAAGTTCACAATTCTATGCTTTGGGAAGGAGCCCATATTATTAAGAAAAATAAGATATTGTTGTGTAGGTGGTCTTTAGTGAGGATGGGTGTAAGATGGTTTATGGAGCTATGGTGATTGTTAAGGGAGTTTTGTTAGAAATCTATCTTTCCTTGAGCCTATCACCTACGTTTAATGTAATAGTTTGGTAGTGCTTCTAGTTCCTAGACTTGCACCATTAGGAACTACAACATCACCACTACAAAAATAAGACATGTAACATCTACACCTATGATATCAATACCTATAATAATGGGACCTACATCATCCAAAATGGTAGCATCTAGACCTACAACATCAACACCTGCATCAATGGGACCTATAGCATCTAGACATATAGCATAAAAACTTGCAACATCTAGACCTATAACATCTAAAGAAGTACAACATTAAGACTTATAACATAATTTTGAAGCATGTTATTACAATAGAGAATCATTGACTACTAGCTAAGAAGACTATATTGTGGCATGAGGACATGGGTCACATTTTTTAAGAGGGTCTTTGATCCTTGAAATATAAAATTTTATTAAGGAGTTAGTTGGTTGCTCTTTGGATTTTAGTTTTTCTAAACATTGCATATATGGAAAGCAAAAACATGTTCAATTTTACTCAAGATATACTAGATTTGTAGGGATTTTAGAGTTGATTTATAATATTTTTTGGTCCTATTAATGTCTCTTCACTTGTAAAATAGTTATATTGTGTTTCATTTGTTGAGATTTATCAAGGAGGACATGGATTTATTATTCAAGTATAAAAATTTATGTCTTTGGTAGGTTTGAGAATTTTAAATATCGTGTTTAAGGACTAGATGGGAAAGAAGATCAAGGTGTTGAGAATAAATGGTGTTGGGAAATACTATTCAATGGAGTTTGATAATAAAAATAATAATGATAATGGTATTGTGTAGCATGAAAAATTCATGCACCCCTTAGTATAATGGATTTGTAGAGAGAATGAACAATGTTTTGATGGAGAGGGATAGAAGTATGCTTAACATAGATAGTTTGGATCAAAATTTCTTGGAAAAAGTAATTAGTACAACTTGTTATTTGGTAAATAAATCTCCTATGTTAGCTCTTGTTGATAAAACCCCATAGGAGATCTACATGGGAAAATTTCCTAACTTTAACAATTAGATTTTTTGGTTGTGATGCATATGTGCACATGTTGAGGAGAATACGTCAAAGTTGGATCTCAAATCAATAAAATGTATCTTCATTGATTATAGTGGTGGGGCAAAGGGATAATTATTTAGAGTATAGTAATAGGAAAGATGATATATAATTAGAATGTGAGGAGATGGACTAAAAAACGATCCAACTAGAGAGGTATATCCCAACTAATTTTTGTGTATACTTACTTTTTCTATTAATATCGATGAGCATATAACTACAAGGGGGGAAATGGAGATGAAATACAATGGGTCTTAGAAGATTTCCATGGATGAGGATATAGCAATGCTAAACAAGAAAAATACATGGACTTGGTTTCATTTCCTTAAGAGAGGAGACCTAATGAACGCAAATAGGTTTTTAAGAAGAAATTAAATTATGAGGACAAGATAGAGAAATACAAAGAAAGGGTGGTTTCCAGAGGTTATTCATAGGTAAAGGGAATAAATTTTGGTGAGATATTTTATTCAATTATAAAGCCCACATCCATTAGATTTATTATATCTATTGATGTTGTATTTTACCTTAAGGTTGAGAAAGTGGATGCTAAGACAATTTTCTTACATGGGGATTTGAAGGAAAATATGTATATAACATAGTTAAAGCACTAGACATAGTAAAGGGTAAGGATAAAATGGTTTCCATGCTAAATATATCTCTTTATATGGTCTTAAATATTCTTCTATAATTGGTATCAAAAATTTGATTCATATTTTTTAAGGTTGGTATTTGTTAAATCTAATAAAAATCTTTGGTTAAGTCAAAGGAAGTGTGTTGTCTCTATTTTACAGTGTTCAAGCATGTAGGATTGTAAACTAGTGAGTATTCATATTCCTATGGGAAAATATATTTTATTTGAGTAGTGCCCTTCTACACTTGGTTAGATGGTGAACATTAGGCATGTCCCTTATGCAATTGTGTGTGGTAGTCTCATGCTATGGTCTACATCAAACCAAACATCACCCAAGTAGTGGAAGTCTTGAGTAGATATATGAAAAATCCTAGCAAGGATCACTATATGAAGAAGGGCTTGAAATATCTATATGACACTTTAATGTATTTTATCTACTACAAGGGAAGAATTTTGAGGCACCTATATGACATGATTATATTAGTGTTGGTGACACTATAGAAAAAATTGAGACACTTGCACCATACTTGTAGCAATGTTGGTGACACCTACAAAAATAATTTAGGACACATGTAGCACACCTATAGTAGCATGTCGGGTCACTTAAAGGACACTATTAGCAATGAGGGTGATATCTATAAAATTATGTTGGGTTACCTAGATCACACTTGCAGTGACATTGATGATAGGTTCATAGTAGCATATTAGGCCACTTGAACCAAACTTGCAATAGCATTGATGACGCCTATGACAATGCTAGAGAAAACCTATAACATTCAATGGATATATGCATGGATTGTTATATTCATATAGGAGGTGTAAATAGTTGGAGGTTTATTAATGGCTATGTATTTATCCTACTTAGTGGTGCAATCAATTGGATGAGTAAGTAATTAAGTTACCATTGCTCTTTCAACTATAGAGAAAAAGTATATAACAAATACACATGCTTATAAGGAAGTATTCTAGCTTCAAATTTTGTGTTCTAATGTTGGATTAAGTTAGGGGTAGTGTGGATTAATAATGACAATCAAAATGCCACCAACCTAGAAAATAACCTTATGTTTCACCTAAAATTAATGCACATTGATGTGTAGTACTATTTTTTTCCATGACATGGTGTGGAAGAATAGTAGGGTTATGTTAAATAAGGTAATAATTTGGTTAATGTTACAAATACTTGTAAAAAATTGTGAGCATATATAAGTTCAAATGGTGTAATAAGCCTAAGAACCCTTAGTAAATAGTTTGTGTTTGTTGGTTTCCCTTTTGTTCTTGCAAGCTATACAAAAATTAGGCGAATGTTAGGATTATGTCTCATGTACACCTTACAATTTTTATTATTTCTTATTTTGTAATTTAGTCACTTGTAAAATCTAGTATGGTATTACATAAGAATAAATATGACACGTAATATGTGTAAGAAAATCTATCAAATTGTAAGATATGTAAGAGAACTTATGATGTATAAGGCCATATTTTTAAAGATGGAATAAACCTAAAATGGATTGCCACATTTACTAAATGGAGCTAGACACCAGGAATTGCATTCCATATTGAGATTATTGACTCATTGTGACTTGGGTGTTGGTATTTATGCTCTATATTGGGGTGTAATATTTGGCTCATGGTTTGGCTTATGGTTTTGAAAGCCATTTATGGTTTTACCTATTTATATGATGCTTGGGATGGAGATGAGATGCACTTATATTGCAAGGGGTTATGCTACCAAAATTTCTTGAAATGGTTGAAGCTTTTGATTAAAGAAGTGGATGCCCTAATAGTGTATTGTAATATAATGATTATTCAATATTACATTGGGTGTTCATTTTTTGTTGGGTTTTTTCTTCAAAAAAAAATCCCATGGTATTTACTATGTCATGTGATATTTCTTTGTGTTGCACATGTTACATGTTTGTTTATTTATTTTTAAATTATTAAATTTATATCAATTTAGCCTTTCTCTCCTCTTGGGATTAAATGGGAATTTGTTAGTTGCATTTGGCTTCCTTTCATAGGCACCTTTTAGGGCTATTTTGAAGATATTGAATATCAAGACTTACTCAATGGAGATCTAGTATAGGATCCATGAGGGTTTCACTTTAACCTTTGTATATTGTAAGATTCATGCCATGGAGTCACTTTAATTCTGGTGTGTAGTCTAGGACACATGAAGGTGTCACTTAAACCATTACATTGTGTGTGTGTGTGTGTGATATGATAGAATATGTATTCTCACTTGAGTTGACTATATATATAATATAAAATCAATTTGAGGTAAAGGAGAGAGTAATTTGTAGGAAGATGAAATAAGTCCAAATATAGTAATGTGTTGACCCTCTAGTGATGGTTTTGTTGGTAAAATAGTTGATTTCTTAAGTTTATCAATTGTATGCCATGCATTGAAATCTTGCTCGCCACTAGGGACTTGTCTCATTACCATTACAAATGTGTGCTTGTGCTCTTGTACGCCCCGTTGGGTGTATGTCACTCTATTGTCTTACATACTTACATGATTGTTCCTAGTCGTTGAGGGTCAAATCACCATCCCTTATTTATATTTACAGGCCATTGAGGGTCACATCACCATCCCTTATCTGCTCATGCTAGAGACAACATCATTATTTCTTGATACCATCTTGAGTCCCAACTTAGATCATTTCTATAGTCATAGCGTCACCCTACATTTGTAGAATTGACCCTTATGTTTTTAAGTTCATATTTATTTTTTGGTCAATTGGCTCCTTTTATGTTCCTACAATAATTTGACTAAGCATTCATTTTGCAAATTTTGGTGCTATATGCTAGTAATTAAAGGAATTCAATGCATTCATTTACATATCTTCAAATCATCCAAGGAACATTTTCATCCCATGACCTTCACTCATATATCATTTTCATGATAATAGTTGAATCCATGCACTAAAAGGAATGCAGATATGCAAGAACATCCTAGGAGAATATGTATGTTTAAAGAGTATTGTTTTCAACCATTTACACTCATTTCTAAAGGCTAGCCTAGGAGAACATGTTCCCTAGTGTCCCAACAATATCCCTACCAAGGTACTTATAAATATCACTAATATTTATATATTTAGAAAGGAATGGAGTAGACAAAGGACGAAGATCAATTGAGCAAGCAATAGAATTGAGTTTTAAATTATATAGGATTGATCGAGGCTGAGGATGGATCCACAATCATAAACTCTACCCATGCTTATGGACTTGATCTTAGACAAAGCACACATCCATTATAGATCTCAAAACATTTCAATGATAGAGAAACCACATTTTTCAAATAAGTACCAACCTAGAATTCTAGACCTTTCAACAAAGATAATTATTTTTTAGTCACAAAGCTAAACACCCTTCTCTCACACTTACTTTTCTTAAAATATTTTTTACAATTATCTAATTTATCATTCTCAAATTTTACAAATTAATTTACATTCAATTATATCAATTTACTTAATTATCTTAGATTAAAAAAAGATTAGTTTTCTATGAAAACTTGATATATACCCCGTATATACAAATATGATAATATAAAAATATTAACAATGAAAATCCAATACCAATCCTAAACATGAGTATCTACCCTACCTATCTCTAAAGACAACAAAAAAAATAATAATTAAACGAGTTATAGGGTGGGCATGTTTTTATTGTCTACTAGACTCGCATGATTCACTTATAGAATATTATCCCTCTTGAAGTGAGCAAATTTAACTACCACAAACGACAATATTTTAAAGAAAACGCGTAAAGGCTTCTTCAATATGAAAAATTATTCGCTTTGGATACAAAATAACTTTATTTTTAAATTTAGTTTAAAAAATAAAGTGTTTAGGTTTGCTTTTTTATAAAGGTTAATCTTTTCTTTTATGGCATAAAAAGTGGAGGACTATTTTCTATTGGTGTTGTGGGGCTTGGTAGGTATTCAAACGGTTTTCTTTCCCAATTGTTCAAATTATGATGAAGTGATAAAGACAAAAGTGTTGTTTATTATGAAAGTCGATTTGAAATGGAGGAATATGTCTACATTTAGATGATGTAATTTTCCTTTCTTATTGACCTTAAGATGGCGGGGTTTATTCAAAAGAAATGGATTTTAGCCATAATACTTTACCATTTTATCTCAATGAATCTTTTTTATTAAATATTGTGATTCTTTTGTTCTAGCCATATATATATGTCGATATATGTCTTATATATATATATATAACTTTTTTTTTTTTTTTAAATGTGTTTTTTGTGTTTTGGTTAAGTAGTATTATATTATATTATTATTACATTTTTTATTAAAATGTTATTTTTTTTGTTTATTCTAAAAATATCTCTTATTTTTTTGTGTTTCTAAAATGTGATTTTTTTTTTTTTTGTGACAGATTGTGCTAACTTATTATAGGAATCATACTACCATTGTAGGGTTACATCTATCAACGTAATAATAATTTACAATTTTATCTCAATGAATCTTATTTTAAAGATCATGATAAGAAAAAATAGGTTATAACACTTGATAGTCAAATTTACCAATAAAATTTAGTTATTAGTTTTCTTAAATTAAACTGAATTCAAATTTTGTATAAAATAAAATTTGTGTAGTATATAAGATTTTATTATGAGAACAAATTTAAGATATCGAGAAGATTAAAAAATGAAGCATTGTTCTATAGTTTAATGCTACAAATTATAATTATAAGGTATTTGGAATATAATAATAAAAGTCTAAAAAAATTATAATCAATAACTTCAAAATTAATAATACATCTTACCTTATTTTCCTCATGGAATCAAGAATGAGTTGAGATAAAATTAGGACACAATAGGGATAGTGTGATGTTTTATCGCAATAGTGACATTGTGGTATTTTACATCTTGCAAGAGGAAAATATATTAATAGTGATGGACTACCCACCTTGATTACAATTTGTGATTTAGAGAATTCCTTAATTAGTTATATTTTATGTAAGTTGAATGTAACTATTAATAACTCATACTAGGAGATGTCAAGTTGTGATGTGAGCTCTAGGAGCTCCCCTAGTGAATAATGCCACAATTTGGAGGAGATAATAAACATGATGTAGGTGTTTGTGCTATAAAAATAGATGTCAAGTATAAATTAGAGAATAAAAGAGGAGCAATGATACTCGAATAAAAAATCATGAATTCATTTAATCTAAAAAATGCACATTTTAAACATATTCCATCATGCAAATCATCAAGTTGGTAAGATATTAAAGGTTGTAAGGCTCCACATATGTAATGTGTATCATATATCCATTATATACCACTTAAATAGTCTTAAAACACCTCTAATATGTCTAAATAATCTATAAAAGTGTAAAATATCATAGAAGAAAAGGTAAATTCATGGGAATAAGATAATTAAGTGTTATTATGAAATGATATGATGGAAAGACATTATGAAAAAGAGTTGAGAGGCTATATAAAGAAGGGACAAGTGAGAGATAAGAGAGTGAATCATATGGAATAACTATATGTGAGAATAAGAAAGATGATAAGTGAGTAAAACATGAGGAATTAATTATAAGGCACATGCATAATCTATTAAAGTATATATTAATATATTATTTTGTATGTATTAATGCATATAATTTATTAAAATTTAGTTTATATTTATTGTATATCTAAGTCCTCATGGTGAATGCATAACTTCCACTCCTACCGCTAGGATGAAATTTATTTTCTATTGTCAATTTTTTTAATTTGTATTTGTTGCTTCTCAAGCCATTGTGTTTAGTCTTGCTTTCTTAAGATGCTTCTAAGACCCTTGGGTTTTCTATGAAGAAGAGTTAGGTTAAACCCTAATATTACCCCATTAATACCTCTCTTTCTTCAAAATCTTATGTTAATCGAATGTTGCATTCTAGTGAGGAAGAGGATGATCCCATAATAGTGTGTCCCACTAAGTTTTACCTAAAATCACTATTTTTTATAAAAAATAATGATTTAATCCTAGAGGGTTTCCATCTAAGGGGGTTCGATCTAAAGGGATTAGATCAAACCCCCTTTGATAGAACCTCTCTAGGCTTAAATCAAATCTTTGATGGAGTCTATTCCACACCTATTAAAATATTAACAAAAAAAAATTACTTCACCTTTTAGAGGATTAGATGGAGTCATTTGGAAATGTCATTTTGAAAGTGTGTATTCATTAGTTTTAGATTTCTAAAACTATAATATATTATCTTTTAATAATTATATTTTCTTAATTTTATAATGAATGTAGGCCTATTATGAAAAATAATGACCTCTATTCAAGTCACTATGGAAAATAACAAATGTTATAAAAATCTCAAAAAATGCATTGACTTCACATGTATGTCCTAGATTTACAATGAAAATAAAAAATAAAAAATTGTAAGATACATTTGAAAAATATTATTGGTCTTATTTTTTCGTTTGTACTAATTTAGTAAATAATAATATATAAAATAGTTAATACAAAATTACCAAAAAAAATTGTGCCTTAGATATTGAAGTTAAAGATCTAATTCTAAAATATTGTGGTAAGTTTTCTTTAGTAAATATTGCATCATATTGAAATATGTCACTTGATATAAATACTAGAAAAATAAAAATAGAAATGAGAGGAATAATATTTTTTAACTTTTAAAAAAATTACAACTTGAATCTATATATAAAATTTTCATAACTCATCATTTTACATAATTCATGAAGTCTTGACTGTTTGTTTAATGTAATTGACAAAAATAAAAAATGTAGCTAAAAAAAACTTATTTAGAGTATCCTACATAGGCCAAAAAGTGGGAGACACTATTGTTGGATCACTAAAGAATAATATTATGATCATGATGTATTTATTGAATTATTTGAAATATAAAGAAACACAAGATGGTTACTAAGATGAAATATTTATGCAATTCATTAGCTAACATAGATGAGAATATCTCCACTTCATAAATTCTATCGGTGCTCTTAATAAGGTACTTCTCACTAAACAACATGAGAAGGATATGTACCGTTGTAAATCATCGCCCTTGAAAATTTTACACTAGGTTTTGCTCCCTCTAAATTATTGAGCCTAATTGGGTCCCTAATTTCCTAAACAATGCATTATGTGGCCCATTTATACCACTTTCTGAGAAATTACAAGCATTGAACAAATGCATCCAATTAATATTTTACCTTGACACTTAATGTCCTAGAAAATAGGGCCAGGACCCATTCGCTCTAGTCCCTATTTTGTCAGGGACTAATTTTGAATATGTTGGTGTTGGCATTTTAACATTCAAAATTCAAGTTGCAAATGTCAGCTATCAAGATTTATTTTTTGGGAAATTAGAGAAATACCTATAAATACCTAGTTGTTGCAACATTTTAAAGACATCTAGCATTAAGTAAAATTATATTGGAAAACTTATGATCAAGAGCACTATCAAGGAAGTCAAGAGCAACATTTCAAAGCTTTATTGAAGCAATTCAAGATCCTAACATCATGTCAAATCCTATTTGAGTTTATGTATGCCCATTTTATCATTGTTTTGTGAAGGCTAACACTTTTGTAGTTCTCTAAAGAATTTAAGCAATCAAGCAAGAAATATCCAAGACCTTGAAGTGATGTGAATGAATTCAATCCCTCAAGGAAGCCATTGAAGGGTGGTGAGTTGTATCACTTTGTGATTTCATCATTACTTCCTATAGATTATCATTTTATCATTGGCATTACCATTTTGGAAGTGGAAACACTAACATGGGGTTTGACTAAGGAAAGCCCCTAAATGGCACAACATCTCTTCTCTCAAAGTGAATGTGTAAATTTTAGGTTTGAAGAGGATTGAAGGAAGCTTGAAGATAAATGATTCATTGTTGCAATTAAAGCCCTACATTTTGTCAACTCATGGAAACTCACCTACAAAATTATCCGACAATGTTCCAACAACTCTACAACCAAGAATCAAAAGCTCAAATCTATCATCAGAGGACCTCAAAAATAGAGAAAAAGTAGCATACAAAGACCCATATGACCTAGGGTGACTCTATCCCTATATAGTGATCAAAACCAACTTTTTTGGGTAGGTACATAGTCCTCTGCACTTCCCATACATGCCTACAAGTTGTTGTTTTAGTTTGTTAATCATTAGGGTATTGCAATTTTCATATTAGGGAACATTATTGAATTATATCAATCATAGCAAATCAATTTCAGTCTATTTATAAGGATCAAAAGGATCAAATCTAGGTTTGATTGACTCACCTTTATATTTGAAAGTCAATATAAATACCTTGTTGATTTGCATCCTAATGTACCTTTGAAAAAGGAGCAAAAAGTAATCCTAGGTTTAGACATTAAACTTAGGGTTCCCTTTTTCTTATGTTACAGGATAAAATTCATTAATGATACACAAGATCTGTAAGGAAGCTAAGGTAGCAGAACAACTTCCTACACTCATCTTGAGAGGGGGATAATGCAAAAATTTTATAGATCTTTAACAGTTACAAAAAAATTAATAGAAATAAACATAAATATCATGCATACCATAACATAGTGATTTACATGGGGAAAACCCTTTTAGGAGAAAAACCCCACACTCCAAAAAGTTGCCCAATATATTATTCAAAAATCACAAAGATTAAAATATACTTGCAAAGCAAGATTCTCATAGGAGTATCACCAACCAGAGATCCAGAGGCAACACAACTGCTATCAGACTCTCAAAATACTTCACAATACACAGCCATAATATAATGCCCTCATGAAATAGGGTTGCCTTGTAGGGCAAGTCAAGCTAATAAAATATTGATCATCAGATCTAAGACCTACTGATGAATGTTTTAGATTTATAATAATAAAATATAAATAAAATTTTCCTTTTATGGGTGCTACCCTTGGACCCCTCGCGGGGGACCCCCCCCCTCGCGTCATCGTTGTATGAATAATACCTTATGTATCAACAATAACTTATATAATTACAAGGTTGAGACACATTTTCCCAACAAGATCCTTACATGGTAGGCTATTTTTCTTCAATCCCTTCCTAGAACTCCTAAGTTATATGCATCCTACATAGTTTTCTATGAGCCACCCTCTCCAATCCCAAAACCTAAGCACTTTACCTCACTCACTCTCCTATAGTTTACTTACGATCCATCTCATTTATATGATTCATATTCATTTATCTCCCATCCCTTATAGTATTTAAAAATTTCCTACCACATCCATACCCACTCACTTCATCCTTGTACCTATATCTAGCCATAACAACCTTATGTATCACCCCATATACACTTCCCTTTGATTACACATTTACACTTTGTTCCTACCAATACTTATTTGTCTACTCATTTATCCTTTGTTTCTACCACTCCAATATTTACCATGTCCATATTCCTATTTTATTCTATACCAACCAACCTTTTCAACCCTTTCCACCAATTGGTCACCATTATGAGTGAATTTAAAGATATGAAAATATGTATTAGTTATTCAAAAAATCCTTCCAATATTGAAGTATCTATCAAGTTATTATACAATCCATCAGTATGTGATATGATAGCTTATCCTTTGCCAAAAATATTTATGGTTCTTATTTTTATAATTTATGAGAGTAGAGGAAATCTATTGACTTAAATATATTCTTTGAAAATATATTTTCTAGATTATTTTTATGATGAGTGTTTACTTATCAAATTATTTTCATGAAGCTCAAGAGATTGTGAAATTAATTTATGTTACTCTTTAGCTCATTCTTCTATTAATTATTTTGGGGAATTATCCAATAATTTAAAAATCATTTCCAACACAACGTCGATGTTAAATTTTCATTTATAAAATGAATACAATGTGAGCGATTTGTAAAAAAATAAGAAAATTAAGAATTGTCCTTATATTTAAAATAACATTCTAGCTAATATGAGTCCTCAAATATTATATGTTAAACTTCAAGTTTTGTTTATTGACAATATCATTTGAATTATTAAAGAAAAAATGATTTTAAAAATTTATAATATATTTATTGATTTATGGGCTAGCGTACACTTGTATGAACTCAATTTTTTATGTAATAATCTCCTAAACTAAAACATATCTAAAAGTCTCCATTATATGCATTTCAATAAAAATAAATTTTAAGAAAAAGAGAAAATTGTAGTAGATTTCAACCAAAATAATGTCAATATCATCAATTATTATCATGTAAATATCATTCAACTAAAACAAAGAGAGTAGAAAATTTTCACTAGATTAGTAGAGCCTCTAGATATAATGTTACACCAATTTTAACAATATCAACTTATCACTTACCTTTTTAAACTTTTTTATATATCTAGAGACATCCCATGGAATTCCAATGCTAATTATTGTTGTGTTTATAATCACATAATAGGACACACTATAGATAGGTGCGTAATACTCAAGCACAAGATTTAAGATCTTATTGATAATAATTGGATTCAAGTAGAGGGTATAAATATAGAGGGATTTTTTTTAATAACATCCAAATAAAAATATCAAGATATTCCCCAATACCTGCCTTACACATCAACACGATGAATCCAATCAAGTGGAATTGGATAATGGGGACCCTACAAATAGTAGTTAAATGATTGTATGAGATTTATTAAAAAAATAGAAGGCTACATAAAACACATCTAAGATCTATTATATAAACTAGAAGAGTCCAAAATTGCATGGTCCAATATGGGAGTTTTATGATGACATAGTTGTCTCTCATGACCCCACATAGTGTGAAATATATCTCTTCTTACACTTCTAATTCCCTTCCTAAACTATTTTTCACCTTTCCTATTCCATAATGCGAGTTCCAAGTCTAGATACCATTTTGAAACCCTTTTTCAAACTTTAATTGTAGTGTCACCTAAGAGAGCTTAAGGTCACCTAGGTGACCTATCCTTGCAAAAGGGGTGACCAAGAACCTTGAAAGGGGTGACCCTATCATGTTTGGAGGATCCATGATTATTTAGTTTTGACCATTTTTCCACATTTCTTGCTTCTAATTGTGATTTGATTCAATTTTTGATTGAACCTCTTCTTTCTTGAATCAATCTCCTCCCCTCTTAACTCATAATCACTTCTATGCATATCTTTGAATCATCTCCCTTATTTTTTATTCTTTTGCACCTATTTATACTCTCATTTCTATTGGTACCTAAGAGGTTTTTTTTATCTTCTTAGACATTTCTTTGAAAGAATATTTTATTCTTCTTGCTCTTTATCAAGTGGATTGTGAATCATCATAAGAAGTCTTAGGCTACCTTTGTTAAAAAGAACCCCCATATTATATCCATTATCATTACAAGACATCTAAGCTTTTTCATAGATTTTATATAGAATATTGAAAGCTTCTCATTACCTCCCAATTAATCATTTAATTTTTTGATATCTTGATCTTCTATATCTTCTCACAACCATCAAGGAAGAATGTTTGTTTATTTAAGAATAAGATACAAGAGATGGACCACTTAAGGACACATGCCAATTTAAAGAAGCTTAAAAAATGTTCCATATTTTAGAAGATTCCATTCTTTATAGTAGTTTAAATAATAATTAGGAAATCAATATTTCCTTAGGATATTAATGTATTGTTATTGGGGTGGGGGCCCTAGCTCGGTTGGCTAAATCTTTCCTGTTGCAGGAGGTTGGTCACGAGGTCTAGTCTCCCCCACTCCCGTGGTATTGGAGGGCATGTCGCGCCAGCGCCACCGGTCATCTTAAAAAGTTTAATAGGTGCACTGCAGTTTATAGGGGGTCGTGCTACCTGATTCCAGCAGTCTAATAAAAAAAAACAAAATATATTGTTATTTATTATGCAATGGGTGATCGGGAGGATGTGCGAGTGAACGGGTGGGAAAATCAGAATTTTGAATCTTCGAACAATGGCGTAGACTATGGAAGCTTTGAATCGGAAGAATTGTAGGAGGAATCAAAGCAAGATTCAACCGAAAAGCAAGGTAAGGATGATAATGTTGTTCCTGATCCTAGCAGAAACATCTTGGTGGACCTGGGAGGGAAAGCTGCTTCGTCTAAGATTCCTTCTCGAAGTACCAAAGGACATCAGTTTGATAACACCAAAAATGTGGTGGGGGCAGCTGGAGGGGAAGGAACCAAGCCTAAACAATGGTCGTCTCTATTTGGTGTCAAACCAAATGGAAAATCAGTTTTCCCTCTTGTTTGCAACATCTCAGAACCAACAAAGGGTAAGTTTTCTATTTCAATCCCTGATTCGGTCATTGATCATAATATCTCTCTAATGGATAGAGTGTTGGTTGGTAAATTTATGGGGCCTAGACCAAATATTAAGGTTGTCAGGATGTTTGTTAAGAAAAAATGGAGAACTAATGGCCAAGTTCTTGTCTCAGCTTTGCCTAAGGGCTATTTTTCTTTTGAGTTTTCCTGTAAGGAGTCCATTCAGGATGTGAGGAGTGGAGGTCCTTGGATCATTGGCAAGTCCTCCTTAGCACTAAATAAATGGACCACTAACCTGGATCTTTCAAACTCTATTTTTGAAAATGTCCCTATTTGGGTTAGACTCCCTGGACTTCCAATGGAATATTGGAATGTGGATTTTTTTTAGTGGCCTAGCTAGCTCCTTTGGTGAGATTTTTTCTATAGACCCAATGACGGTAGCTAGGAGACAATTAGTGTTTGCAAGAATATGTGTGGGTATGTCCCAGAATGCTAATCTTCCGTCGTCTATCGAACTCCAATCTAAGTTGGGTTCCTAGTTTCAAGCTACTGAGTTTGAAACAATCCCTTTTGCATGTTTCAAGTGCAAAAAATATGGGCATTGGGCTAAGAATTATCCGCTTAATGCCAGAAAACCAAAGGGGAAGCCCCAACCTAAGTCGAGGCCAGTCTGGAAAAAGAAGAGTGATGGGGAAGACAAACAAAATAAAGAGAAGCAAAGTGAAGAGAATGGAAGCAAAAAGGTGGATGCAGAGGAAATCCCCAAAAACAAGGGGGATGAGGGGACTGTTAGAACTATAAAAATTTGAAATTTTTATAGTCTATTGTATTCAAGAATCTCCAACAATAAGTCCTTACCATAGACATAAAATCCCCTCTTTGCATTGTCTTGCTTATTTTTGACATGTGACCCATTTGAATCCGTCTACCTCTTCTTATTTCATTGAAATACCCATATCGGCAATACATAGTAAAAGTCTCCCCGAGATATATTTTTCACTAACATGTATTTGTTGCAGATAGTCGACAAGACTTTTCTTTTGTTTCGGCGACTGAGAAGATTCATATCGGCATATGCTGGGGCGTCGTTGTAGTGTCATGACGAATTCAATTGGTCTTGCCAACTAACGTGCGGAGGGGTCGTTTCGGCTAAGCTAGTGGGTATCGGCATGAAGTCACGACGAAATCATTTTGTCTTGCCGATTGGCATGTAAGCAAAAGTCTCGGTAAGACTTATGTTCGTCGGGGAAGGTCTTGGCGAGGTGAATCTTGTCTTACCGAATTAAATACAAAGGGATTCGAAAAGCTATTGGAGAAAGTATTCGGGTCTTGCCTATTTGAAAGGTATGCCGATAGAGATATGCATCGCCAGGAGAATAAATTTTCAACATAAGGTTTCACCGAAAGTTTGAAAGTCATATCGACAGGCATCTCGTGGGTTTCACCGAAATAGGAGTAATATGGAGGATATCGGTAAGACATTTGGCATCGATATAGGTCTTCTCGAAGGTTTATTGTCTTGTCGAAGGTATTATTTCATTGGTGGGATTTATTTCTTCAGTGAGAAAACTTGGTGGACACGCCGAAATGAGAGTTCATCGGTGAAAGGATAATTTTGTCTCAGTGACTATGGCTTGAAGAATGCATGTCGGTATGACACAATGAGGGCTATGTAACATCTCCCTGACTCAGAATTGTTATAGTGACACAAAAGGAAGTGACAGTCATCATTTTTGGATCCAAATGTCGGTAAGACCATGTTATGTCTTGGTGAAGGGTGTAATAGATGTTGCAAAAGGACTTCGCCCCAAATTTGAAAGTTTATCATCGAAACGATAGTTGATGTGACAGTGCCAATTTCAAATGGATTTTTATTCATGCTTCATTAATGGTGCGACGGGATATAATAGTAAAAGTTGTATCAATTCTTCAATTCCGAATTGATTGTAGGTGAATTGGCATGCTGAGTAGAGAACCAGGACATTTTCAGTATGAGGAGCTCAAGTGAAATACTGTAAGTGACTGTTCCTTGGTTTTTTTACACTTTGATTCTATAAGCTTGAGAATGGAGTCCTCTGGTTCTGGGAAGGGTAAGGGTAGAAAACCTGCTGTGAGTAGTTTATCGAAAGGAAAGAAACAAAAGGTTGATACAGAGCATGAGGGCATTGAAAGGAGGTTGAACCAAGACCTTATTGATCAATTACCTGGCTCGGGCCCAAAAGCTAGAAGGTCTGCACAGCTTAGGGCAGAGGTTGACAAACTAGATGACAAGTGCAAGTTCATAGGTGATGTTTGGACTGCCATAAGAGGTTATGAGCTTTTCAATTTCCATTACCACAGAAGAAACCATTTTGAACTAGTCTGTAACCCATGGAAGTTGAATGTAGGGAAACTGGTGTGCCCTAATATTTTTGTAAATGCAGAATTAGTGAAGGTGCTTGCAGACAATTATGATCCAAAACATAAAGCTATATGTGACCCATCTGGAAAACCACAAATAGATGTGTCTAAAGAAGCAGTGGGTGAGGTTTTCAAATTGGAAGGGTTTTGCAATGAGGAGATCAATTGCGAAGAGTTGGAAAAGGATTTTTCGAGAATGGATACAATCTATAAGGGTTGGAGGTTGCCTATTCATAGAGTTAAACAGGGTAGCAAACCAGAACCTTTGCAAGATAGTGAGGGGCCTCCTTATCATGTAGATTTGTTTGAACCTTACATGAAGTACACATATTTCTCAGTGTGTCAAGTCTTAGGGATGGATGCCCCGGAACTCATGTCAATTGTGCCAATGATTATCACAGCAGATATTTAGTATCATAACTCCAGGCCATTCGATTATGCTTCATATATTGCTAGGGAGCTTGATTCAGGATTGATGGCTATAAAGAGTGGAGCTTCTATTGTTCATCTCAGACACTATTCGTTGTTGATGCACTTGGTGTTGTACTTTGGTAAGGAGTTGGGAGTATGGCCTCCAGAAATGAGAATCTTTCAAATCGGTAAGGAGGGTGAGGCATTGCCTATTCAGCTGTGGACTACTATTTTGGATAGCAGGTTTTCCAATGCTAGTTTCATCCATTTTGAGGAATACTTTGTGAAAACTTTGTACAGGTTGTATAAGTATCCTTGTAACTATTCTTTGACTAATGAGATTAAAAGGTTTCTTCGTCCCAAAGATTTCAATGGGCCAATTGATCATAATTGGGGTGACTGGTATTGTTTGGAAGGAGCTACAATGATCAGGGTGTATGGGTTTGAAGGTACCCCTTTTATTCTACCAAGGACAGTTCCAAACAAAATTGCATATTTGGAAATTGTTAGAGAAATGGATTACAACAATGTGATGATTTTCAGTTCTTATGGGAAGCAAGCATTTATGCCCAGTACATTATGCTTTGGTGATTTCACTATGTTGGCCAAGGAAGGTTATAATTCACTCCATGATAGGTTATTGCATTATAATATGAAAAGTGGACCACCCAGGAAAAACTTTGACCCTGAAGGATATATCAATTCACCCAAAGAAAAGATTAACTTTGGAAGGTATCAGCATGTACCTTATCCCTTTGATGATATGATCAGAAATCTGGATGAAGAGGAAGCAGAGGCGGTGGTTGAAAACTATAACCAAGGGCTATAGGATATAGGAACATTGTCTTCTGGAGATGAGGAAACTCCAATGGATGAAATGCCGTAGAGTAGAATAGAGAAAATATCTAGGTTGAGGACTCAGCAGTATGTTTGCCCAACTAGAGAACAGAGTATTGGCAGTGGTGATATTGATGTGAGGCATATGGAATACAAATATTTTGTTTCAGATGATGAGTTTATAAATTCTCCAGAGTTCAAAGCATTCTTGTACAAACTAAAGGGGAAAGAAATAAGAGAAGATGTTGGTGCTATCACTTCTGGGAATGAAGAGCAATTATTGGATCAATTGAGAAAATGTGTGGATGATGAAATGATAAATATGACTCCTGAAAAGGGGAGGAAAATATTGGAGAATGCTAGTGTCATGATCTTTCCTGGACTTGATTTGAATTATGCATTGGTATTTGATAGCTTCTTAAGAGATAGTAACAATACACACAAACTTGATAAGGAAAAGGTGACAGAGGTGTATGCAGGTTCTAAGTATAATACTGATGAGGGATCATTGATGATATGGGCTTTGTATCCCCCTCACAGGAAATCAGTGGTGATTGATACAGAAAAGGCATTTGGCCATGTAATGACCCTAAAGGTTGGAGAGGCTGATCCTGTGGTTACTGCAGAGATTGGGATAGACATTGCAAAATTGAATAAGGCACATATACAGGCACTGATAAGAGAAAGAGAAATGTATAAGGCGAGTCATGAGAGAATGTTACGATAAAATGATAGATTGAAAGACTTGGTTGGTGTTTCAGTTGATCCAGCCAAAATGCTCACTCAAGGAGAAAGCTCTTAGGCTAAAGATCATTGGATAGGGTCAAGTGCCTATAATCAAGGAATGTATGATGCAATTATTGCAATTGTTAAGAGGAGGTAGGATAATTTGACATCCTGGTTGAACAAATTATGGGGAGAATATTCTAGTACTCTGACTGCATTGAAGGAGCATGACAGGATGGATGGACGAATTATGGAAAGGTTTCATGAATTAGCCAAGAATGAGGAGGCTAACGGTACTGCACTTGAAGTTGCAAATCATATTATCAGTCGCCATCGAAAATTCTGTGAGGAATTGCAGGGAGATAAACAAGGATTAATTGAAGCTGCCAAGAAAACTGTGGTCACATTCTCTGATAATAGAGGGGAGTTGAAAGATGTCGCCCGATGGAAGAATGAATGTGACACAATACTGAATGGAATCATGAAGATAGCTTTTGCAGAGAATACAACACTAGAGGAAGTGAGCAAGCAAAATGAGGAAATGGTCAAGATGGAAATTACGATCCGAAATGTTGTTGAAGATGCAGACACGTACAAGTGCCAAGACTATTTGGACTATCTTGCTAAAACTCACTTGTGGCTAACTAGAGCCTAATTATTCTCTGCTTTTTGTTTTGTATTTAGTTTTGCTTATTTTCGAAAGGACGCGTCCTTCATCTTCTCAATGTATAAATGATCATTTTGAAAACAATGTATGTGGGGGAGGGAGTTAGTTAGGTATAGAGAATGAACAGCGATATACATTTTTTGGAGGAAAAGATGAGACTAGTAGCATATGTATAATGATGGAGATATCAATGAAAAATTAATACGATGGTGCATTATTTCTAGTATCAGTTGTTTATGATGTTTGTCGAAAATTATATTGAAGTTGTCTCCATAATGGTGTTTTCTAGTTATTCAAATTAGTGTAAACAAGTTTATACCTAATTCGTCAGTGCACATTTGTTGTATCTATATGGTCAATTAATTGTTTCTTTCCAGTAAAGATTAAATCCTTTGAATTGATCATAGTAATTAGGGAATGTCAATTGGATTATTAAGAAGAACTCAGTAATCACAATCTTGCATGTTTATACAATCTATAAACCAAATAAAATGCTAAACAACTTTAATGTTAGCCAGAACAAATAAACTCGTTTCAGATTTCTCTTGACTCCGTGAACCCTATAAGGCACTAGTCTTTTCGTTTTCATCTTCTAGTTTCACTCACAATCTTTTATCTGTCATTTGAGCGTATTAGGTTTTAGTTTTGAGTATTGTTGTGCTAGTTGTACCAAAATTGTTTTATTTTGTCCATTTTAAATTGCCATCTTGGACAAATTAGGGCAATAGGAGAAGATCAAAAGTCAAATCTGCTCAATTCAAGTAGGTACACCCGCCTAGATCTAGCAGCATCTAAAGAGTAGAAGGTTAAATTATTTCAAAGCCTTGTTCTGTTACCCTAAAACGTTGTGAAAGATTGGCAACCTTTCATGGTTCAAAACCTGCATTTTTGAGAGCTAACAAATTGGCGACTCTGCTGGGGAATAACAAAGAATCTGCGACTTAATCATAGAGTCAAAGGTCCTATATACAGACTCTGCTAGGAATAATAAGTGACAATCTTTTTCTCACTTTCAAAAAAGTGAGTGGCGACTTTGATTTGAACATTGCAATATGAATGGAAGAAGATCTCAATTTAGGGGGGGTCATTCTGGAGCTCCTCCTGGCAATAGTAAGTGGATGCATAAAGATGATAAGGTTGACAAGGGTAAAGGGAAAAGTGAGGACATGTTCTTGACAAATAAAGACAAATCATCAATACCTTTTGGTGAGAATTGTTTTGACAAATGGAAAGATAGTTCAACTGAAGAGCCTTGTACCCCGAAGGATCTAAGGAATCCTTTTTATAACCCTCAGAAACAAGTCGAATTCGAAGCTGGACTCGAAGCTGAATGACTCAGAGTTCAATATGAATATGACCAAAAAATGTTGGGTAATCAGAATGAACTTAATAATTAGGAATTTCATCAAGAAGATTATGAATCTTTAACTTATGATGAAATTAAAGCACGGTTTGAGTCTCAGAAAAGGGAGAGGGAAGAGTAAGAAAAGGCCCAAAAGATTCAAGCAATAAGAGAATTCAGATTGTAGAAAGCCTAGAACATTGCTCATGCATCTGGTTCTTCCCCAAAGTATATACCACCCCATAAACAGAGTAATCATGGTACTGGGTATTTTGAACCACCAAAGATCTCTCACCCTCAAATTGGGAATTAGTATAGACAGTCAAATCATCCACCGCATATTCCCACACAACATATGAATAATTATCCACCTCCTGGTCAACATCATGTACCACAATGAAATTTACAATATAATAACCCTATGTACCAGTATCAGTATACTACTATGATCAGACAATTTGATTTGGCAGGATTTCAGTTGTACCAAGGAAACTAATATCACTAATGGATGGAAATTCTGTGTTGATGTTGAAATTTGGTGCCTAAATTCACAGGGAGTAATGCAATCACTGCAGAGGATCATTTAAGGAGTTTCAAGGCTTTTGTTCAGAATTTGGATGTGCCTTATGAAGATTTGCATATGAGGTTATTCATCATGTCCCTTATTGAGGAAGCTAGGGATTGGTTTAATAGCTTGGCAACAGCTTCTATATATTCTTTCCAGATATTTCAAGATCAATTTCTTGAACAATTTGGGAATCTAAGTGCACCAGATGCTGCTCTCCATGAACTAATGTGAATTTAGAAGGGTCAGAATGATTCAATCTTTGATTTTAACAAAAGATTCAATAAATTGCAGAATAGAATACCTCCTGGATCAAAGTTACCAGACTCCATAGCATGAAGTGTTTACCTAAATGCATTTGACCCTAAAACAGGGTATGAATTGAGAAACAGGTTCCCAAGGGACTTAGCTGAAGCACAAAATATAGCATTAACAATTGAGAACAACAAAAAGGCCGCTGGGATAATGAATAAGAGAGACAACCCTAAGGCTTTTCAACATAACAATAATTATCAATATAAGCAGGAGAACACATATAGGAAGGATAGGCCTAGGTTGCATGATATGCCTTACAACACAAATTGGAAAGATGGAAAACCTATGACAGACAGGCCTAGAGACAAGGATACTCCTGATCCATTGAGAAAGAAGGGAACGTATACGGTGAATAATAATTATTTTTGTGAAGCTTGTGATAAACTACATTCCCCTGAGTATTGTGTTGTAGCCTAGAGGATGCAAGAGGAGGGAGTGTTAATGGGAGATGGTGGAGAAGATCACAAGATCTACTTGACTTCAAATGCTCTTCACCATGTTGAGGAGAGATATTCATCTTTGGAGGATGGAGGTTATGAATATGATGTTGCAGAACAAAGGTACAAGATCCATATGGATGAGCAGCAAGTCTTTTCTGATTCTAAGGATGATTGTGTAGAACCACAACCTATTGAGGTTCCCGCTCACAGTAATGTGAGGAGACTTACTGATGAGGAAATAGAGAAGTTAACTATTGCTGCAATTGAAGAAGCAAAGAGTAATACTGGTTGAGAAATAAGATAGTAAATGGGAAGGAAGGTGTCCCTAGGGGTATCTTTATGAAAGATCAGAAAGTTGTACAAGGAGTTTCAAAAAAGATTGAAAACAAACAATGTGAAGGAAGCAAATAAAATCCTATCCAAAAAGATGCAGTAAAAGAATTACACAAAGAAATTCAAAAGTCAAATCTGCTCAATTCAAGTAGGTACACCCGCCTAGATCTAGCAGCATCTAAAGAGTAGAAGGTTAAATTGTTTGAAAGCCTTGTTCTGTTACCCTAAAATGTTGTGAAAGATTGGCAACCTTTCATGGTTAAAAACTCATGTTTTTAAGAGCTAACAGGGACTTAGGTTGATATGAAATGTAACATGGTTGAAACCCATCAACGAGAAATAGAAGATGAAGAGAAGGAAAATAATGCAGGGAACCTGTAGAATGGAGAGGGAGACCTGGAGTGTCTGATGCCCCTAGACAAAAATTCTGAGAATGTTTTCTTGGGGAAGGAAAAAGATGAGATTGGACTCGATGAAATCCCTTCATAGGGTTTTAACATGTCGATCAAAGATGAAAATTTTAGGCTGGAGATTGGGATCCCCATTTTATCACCGACCTCTAGTGGTAGGGAGTCAAGTAAGGTGTTAGCTCAGATACCAGACTCTGTTGATTCCATGGAGATGGTGAAGGTATCCTTTGTGGACTCGAGCCAGAATCTAGAGTGTTTAAATATGAATCTGTTCCAAAATTGTAATGGCATGATGGACACTCTTCCCCTGGACCAGAAAGGGTTTTATATGAAAGATTGGGAGTCTAGGAAGGAGGAGGAGAGTCAGGAAGAAACTAACAAAGATGACGTTAGCTCTAACAATAAGAGGAGGAATAAGAAAAACCAACAACTGAGTACATCGAAAGGAGTCCTAACAAGAACTAGAGCAAAGGCATATAGTGGAGCCATAAAGAATAGTCAAGGAAGAAGAACTACTCAATGGAACAGGGAGAATGATAGCATGCAAGATATTACGGATGGTGTTAAAAAAACCATTCCCAAAATTTGCAATCTCACTTCAGGTAAGAAATGAAGATCATGTCTTGGAACATTCGAGGATGAATAGCCTCCATAAGAGGGATGTGTTGCATAATTTTGTTAGGGATCATAAACCTAATATTTTATTGGTTCAAGAAATCTAAAATGCCTAAAGAAAAAGTGGAAAAGATCAAATTATTTAAGTTTTTTGGAGTTTAGGGGAATAGTTCAAAAGGTGCCTCAGGAGGTATTGTCACCTTTTGGAATCTTAATTTAATAAAATGTGAACCATTGTTTGAAAGTGCTAACCATGTGGCCTCCGGATTTACTCATATTAGAGGTAATTTTAGCTGGATCATTTCCAATATCTATGCCCCTAATGGAAAGGGGGCTAGAAATCTATTTTGGCAAGATTTGGCCGCCTTTTGTTGTAAACACACTAATGAAACTTGGGTGGTTATGGGAGATTGCAATACTCCACTGCAGGATAATGAAAAGTCAGAAGGTTCCTAGGTTAATATGAGAAGCAGAATGGACCTTTTGGACTTCATCAACAATCAAGTGTTGATCAATCTGGAGCTGCAAGGGGCTTCCTTCACTTGCTCAAATTGAAGAGTGGGTAAGGAGTTGATTCAAGTCAGATTGGACAAAACTTTAATTTATGATCAATGCTTTCTTAAGTATTTTTTCTCTTTAAAAGCCCTTTTGAGGGTGGGTTCTGATCATTTTCCTATTAGTTTTGTGGTGGACCCTATAGTGGCTAAAAGAAATTTCCCTTTTAGATTTGAGTGTATGTGGTTGTTTCATTCTCAGCTTTGTGATGAGGTTAGGAAATGGTGGAATATTTCTGTTTCGGGGACTGTTATGTTTATGGTCACCAAAAAGTTAAGAGAAGTTAAAAATAGGATAAGAGTGTGGAACAAAGAATCTTTTGGTAATATCTTCAGTAGAAAAGTTGAGTTAAATTCGGATCTAAAGGTAATCCAGGAGAAGATCCAACAAGAGGGATGCAATGAGGAGATTAGACAAAAACAAAATGAGCTTCTTGTGGAGATGCATGACATAATTGCTAAAGAAGAACATTTCTGGAGATAAAGATCTAGGGTTCAATGGCTCTCAGCTGGGGATAAAAATACTACATATTTCCATATGTCTGCCCGAAAACATTGTGTTGCAAATAGGATAACTCATATTGAAGAAAATGGAGTCTGTTTTGATAAGGAGGAGGATATTATGAGACATGATATCCTATTTTTTAGTAATTTCCTATCGGCAAGTGTTGGGGCTAATCAAAATTTGCAAGTCCTTCTTTTGAGGATATTTCTAGTCTTGTTAAGGAGGAAGATAATAAAATGCTTACATCCATCCCTTCGAAGGAAGAAATAAAGAGAGCTTCTTTCTCTTTTGAAGGTAATAAAGCCCCAAGACCTAATGGTTTTCCAATGTTCTTTTTTCAATGGTTCTGGGAGATTGTTGAAGAGGATGTGGTGAATGTTGTTAAGGAATTCTTTGGATCAAGAAGCATCCTAAAGGAACACAATGCGACCTTCTTGGTTATGATCCCTAAATGTCTTGGGGTTGCAGAATTTGAAGCTTTTAGGCCCATAAGCCTTTGTAATTCATTCTACAAAATTATTTCTAAAGTCCTTACTTCCAGGATTTTGACTATCCTGCCTTCCTTAATCTCCCCTTAGCAAAATGGATTTGTTCCTAGAAGGCATATTTTGGATTCGATAATAATGGTGCATGGAAATATTCATTCGATCTCTATTTCTAAGACAAAAGGCTTTCTCTTGAAGTTGGATATCTCCAAATCTTATGATCATGTTGCATGGGATTTTTTATTCAAGATTATGTTGGTGTTTGGCTTCAACAAAAGAGTCATACAAATGATTAGACAACTCATCTCTATCGCTTCTATCTCAATATTGGTCAATGGGTCTCCATCACATTTTTTAAAGAATTCTAGAGATTTAAGACAAGGAGACCCCATCTCCCCTATTCTGTTTACTATAATGGAATAATGCCTTGGGAGGAACCTAAATAGATTGGTGGATCAAGGAGCTCTGATGGGTTTACGTCCTTCATCCCATAACTTAGTTTTCTCTCATCAACAATTTGTTGATGACACCATATTGATGGGGAGATCAACAGTGGTTGAAGCCAAAATTCTTAGAAAAGTTCTGGACAATTATGAAGGAGCATATGGTCAAAAGATTCATATCCAAAAAATTCCTTATTTTTCTTCAACACTCCAGTTAGAAGGCAGAATAGGATAGCAACAAATTTTGGTTGTAGAGTGGATGTTCATCCTTCAATTTATCTTGGATTTCCCTTGGGACTTAAGCCCTCTATTTTTTTTTGGAACTCCTTGGTGGACAGATTCAATAAAAAGCTGGCGAGGTGGAAAGGAGCTCTTCTCAGTCAAGATGGTAAGATTCAACTTCTCAAGGCCACTCTTTAGAAACTTCTTATCTATGCTCTTAGTCTTTTTAATGTTCCTTTTAAATATGTGAAAGCTATTGAAAAAATCCAGAAACATTTTCTCTGGACTAGGGTTGAAGAAAGGAGGTGTATGCCCCTTATTGATTGGGACTTGGTTTGTAGACCGAAGAAGCTAGGGGGATTGGGCCTCAAAAATATCAAAACTATGAATAGTGCTCTCCTTGTTAAATAGATTTGGAGAATTTTCTCCTCAAAGGGAGAATGGAATAAAATCTTAAAAAGTAAATATTTGGCCAACTGTGGCCCTCTAAATCCTTTGTTGGATTCTCAATGTCTACCTTGGGGTTCGACTCTATGGAAGGATATTACAAAAGGGAGAAAAATCCTTCACTTGGGCATGGGCTAGAGCATAAGAAATGGGAATCTTGTGAGGTTTTGGGAGGATAGATGGATTATGAAGGAACCTTTAATTTCCTTTGATAGTTTCAAAAATTGGGCAAATATTTGTAAGGCTACTTTTGGGATCTTAGTTAAAGATTATTGGAGGGATGGGAGTTGGGTGAACCTTTGTCAGATCAGTATGGATCTTGCCCTGATCCAATCCTCTCTTATGGCATTCAAAGCGGAAATGAACTTTCAGGAGGACATCTTGGTTTGGACGGCTAATTCGTCGGGCAACTATTTTGTTTCTTTAGTTGTCTCTTTGTTGTCTTTATCTCTTGGCTCTCCTCCCTTTTGGGCCAAAGCCTGGCTTAGCTATTTGACCCCTAAGGTTAATATTTTCTTTTGGATTATCCTTCAGAACAAGGTGCTTACGGTAGATAACCTCTGTAAGAGGGGTTTTTAGATCCCCAACAGTTGCTACCTTTGTAACATTGCAACGGAAATGGCTACCATCTGTTTATTCACTGTTTTGTGAATTCTATCTGGGAAAGGTTTTAATCTCTTTGGAGTATCTCTTGGGTGTCACCTGGTACAATTAAAGAACAATTTATTCAGTGGGTGGCACCCTCCTTTAATCTGCATATTCACAGGTTATGGTCTTTAACTTTCCCTTATATTGCTTGGGGAGTTTGGAAGGATCAAAACAACAGATTATTCAGGGATAATGAAACTACTGAGAAAATTGTGTTTGAAATTTTTTTTAGGCTCATTGTGGAAAATTTCAACTTGTCTCCTTCTTAAGAGGTGTTGATGGATTCTATGGTCTGTTCGGCTTATGACTTTGAGATGGCCAAAGTTTGGGAGATAAAAGGAGATGTGTCCAAAGCTTCGAAACCAACTAAAAAGAACTGAGATGGTGTCTTATGGTTTCACCCTCCTAGGGGTTAGATAAAAGCCAATTTTGATGGGGCAGTGAAAGGGAATCCGAGAAGGGCAAGGGCGGGGAGTGTGTTAAGTGATGATGAAGGCATGTTTATTGCGGCGGTAGCTGTCTCTTTTAGGATACAAAAAAATCATCTAGTTGAAGCTATAAGAGCCTACCAGGTCATTAATTTGGCAAAAATTATGAACTTTAAGAATATTTGGATAGAGGGCGACTCAAAAAATATCATTGATTGTCTCCTTGGAATTTCCACCCATCATAGTTTATAAAATATTGGATTGATGAAGCTAGGACCACTTTATCCAAATTCAAAAAAGTTAAAATTTCCCATATCTTTAGGGGAGCGAATGGTGTGGTAGACTTCTTTGCCAATGAGGGAATAAAAATAAATAGACAGGTGATGTGGCAGAATTACAAAGATTTGGATGTTGACATCAGAGCCCTAATCAACTATGATTTCACTCATGGAAGAGAAGACACATTTAAAGATGATTAAAGAGAAAGGTGCCAAGTACCGAGATAACATAAGATTTGATGGAAAAATTGTAACTAAAATGAAAGATGGGAAGAGCTCACACGTTTTACGGGTGCTTTGGTTTTGCTGCAGACTCATAAGTCTGTATTTTCATGGTGCAGGCTATCAAAACAAGAGTTTTATGAAAATGGGAGGAAACAGGGAAAGAGTTGAGCTGATTGCGTGTATAAAGAATATAAATAATTCCAAGGTTTGGAAGAAAATTGGGAAGGGAGGGATTCAACCTTTCATTAAAAGACTTCATGGTCCAGACCCCAGGGCTACTGATTATTTCGCTAAACATTGGAATAAAGGGGAGATAATTATCTTTGGGAGGAAGGTGTTGGTGGGTGAGGCACTCATTGGAGAATTCATTGGTCTCTCAACTGATGGTGTGAAATTTTATCATGATAGTAAATACTCAAACAAAACTGTTATCAGCTTTCCGAAGTCGGAGGAGGAGAAAAAGAGATTGGTTAAAGTCTCCAATAGCTACTTCGATTCTAGTAGGATCAAGAAAATTTGGAGGGAGGTGCTCAGAGTTCTAATGGAATATATTACGCTGGATGGGAGATTCACCAGAGTCTACGGGTACCACTTTATTTTACTCAACCACTTCAGATATAAGGTTAGGGTTTCTTTCCCCTATTATTGTTGTGTTATTTGAACAATAGTATTAAGGAGTTTAGAAAAATATTGATAAGAACCCGGTCCTACATGCTGGCCTTATTCGGCTCATTAATGAGCACTTCAAAAAAATGTCAGTTGTTTCTAATCCTATCACGGCCTCGACCTCGAAGGGTTATGACACTGAGTCTAGCTTGCCTAAGGATATTAAGGGTTCAAACCCGGATTGGGTTGATGAGGTTACTCCCCCTCTTAGAAAAAAAAAGGAAGAATGCCCCTTCTACTAAGCCCTCATATAAAAATGTTGGTCCTTAGATAACTCCTCTCAAAGCGTCTATGGCGAAGGAAAAGATGAGGGATGAGCCCCTTGTGGAAAAATTGGTAGCCTATTCGGAGGACTCTCCAGATGAAGACAATGTTGAACCTTCTGGAAAGGATTTTTCCTCTACCTCTTTCCACTCCATTGAAAGAGAAAAAAGACCTAGTTCTCCCATGGCCCTGAATCCTGATGACCCAGTTTTTAAACCGGAAAGGGATTTTTACAGTGATATCCTTTCTCTGGCCAAAAAGGGAGCGGTCAACAATTTTAAAATTATGAAATGGGCTTTTCATGAGATTAAGGATCTCAATCTTAAAAATAGGGATATCACTAGAAAAATAGAAATCTTGGAAGCTAAAGTGGCTGAATAAAATTCAAATGGGGTGCTATGGACTATAGATGAGAAGATGGCTATGGCTAATTACCTCTAGAAAGAAGTTGACTTCACTAAAAATCTAAAGAAGGATGGAGAGAACCTAGAAAAAAGGTTGAAAAGATTAGGGAAACCTAAAAAGAAACTATTGAACATAACCATAAAATCATTAAAAACAACTCCACTATCTTAAGAGCTATGGTTGAAAAAATGGATAACACTCAGCAGGGTCTTCTGATTATGGATCTGGATGCTGAGAAGAACAAAAACAAGGTGGAGGACTCGGGCCCTTCAAAGAGAACCAGAGCCAACATGAAGAAAATACTAGATGCGATGCCTCTGGAGACCCAGGACCTTAAGATGGTGGCTCAGGATTTGGACAACCTGGAAGCAGAAGTGGTTGAGACTTTAAGGTCTCTGGGTTAGGTTTGGCTATGTTTTTTTGCTGTTGTTGGTTTTTTGTTGTCTATTTGCTTGGTTTTTGTTGGTGACTGCTATTTTTTCTTGTTGATCTCTGGCGTGCAACCGTACTATTCCTGGGGTCTCTAATGTTCTATCTTTTTATGGTCTATAAACTTTGTGGTTTTGGGTCCCTGTAAAACCCATTTTTTCCTCAATCAAAAACATATTGTTATTTATTCTTGGATTAGAGTAGAATTCTTTGTCACTTATATTAATTTTTTTCCTAGATTATATTAGATAAAGTTTGATTTGATTTAAATCTCTCATTTTTCTAAATAACTTGATTAAATTAAAAAAGTTAACTCAACTCAAATAAAAATAAAATGTAAAAATTGGATCTATAATTTTTTGATTAAAGTCATTTAGTTGCATTTATTTAGATAGATTAGTTATATCACATTTCATTTTTATAAAATACAAAAATAATACACATTTTTGAGAGCACCTAGATTTGTTCATTTATATCAATCATCACCAAATTATAGACACACCAAAATAAATAAATAAAATCCCTTAGTAAAATCACGAGGCACCCAACAAATAATAATCAATTTAAAATTATTTGAAACAAAATCATTCGTCAATCAAAACCAAAAAAAAAAATTAGAGAAACTATCTTGATTTAATTTTTCCTCAAAATATAAAGCTTGATGTGTCCTCGAATCAAGGAAGATTAAATTGAGGCAATGTTAAATAAAAGTATATAAAACATTAAGAAATAACCAATGAAGAGAAAACATGGAAAAATTAAGCAAAATCAAGCTAATGAATGAAGGAACATGAGAGAAGAGTCCCACATAAGAGATCTCTCTCTCTCAAATAAAATCATTAAAATAATTAGAAATAGAGTCATAATGATAACACTTTAAGTGTTTCCTATATAACATCCCACAAATACAATATTTCTAACTCCCATTGTATTCTTTAAACCCATTGTTGCTCATATAACCCTTCTCCCTCAAGAAGAGGTCAATCTATTAGCCACTCCCCCATTTTTCTAGTTGTTTCTATGTGAGAAAGAGTAACTTTCCAACTCACCATAAGAATAATAAAAGCATGTGTTATATGTTACCTATCATTTATGCATAATAGTGACAAGTTAAATATTATCAATCATATATTTGATGAACTCAATGTGAGCTTGTAAATCCTTTTGGGTGATTTTTTTATATTTTCCATATTTTGTTTCATTCCATCTCCATATCATCTACCTCTCTTGCATCTATTTTATTTTTTTATGATACCTTAGGTACCCATAAAATATGTTAGAATTGGATATAGCTCATGGGTAGATCCCCTCCAATAAACTTCATACCCCCACACTTGACAAGTATATTTTACTAAACCCAATGTAATTAACCAATCTCTACTTGTTGCAATTATAAATATGATGTTTGAGATGGTGGGTGGAATGAAGGTCCCATAAATTTATAACTGTCAACAATCCAACAAGGAGCAAAAATGTTATGCTCCAGCAAAACCTAAATCAAGCCAAAGCATGCCAAGTGCTCATTTAGTAAAAAATATTTTAAGAATACCATATCCCATCATAAAATATAAAAACACGACCACCCAAATCAATAATAAGGTGAGCTACTTATAATATGCTCAAGTATCTTAAGAGGCCCTCCATACAACATTTCAAAATTAACAGGCTACAACACATCAAGTGCTACTAAAAGTCCTGCTTGAAGAAATAACTAGTGGGGCTATCCAACCCCCATCATAGGCAAACCCAACTCAAGATGAAAAAAAAAACTTAGGTCAAGGGGAGTGATTCTATAATACATAATATCTACCTAGGTCTAATAGACCAAGATGCTTAAGGCTTGAGGTATTGAACAACCTCTCCAAGGCATTATCAATAAAAGAAGTTGGTAATCCCAAATGTTTTTATTGATCTTAATATTTTTTTTTCTATTTACAATAGCTAAGGGATAGAATGTGGAAATTTATATTCACATTAAAAAAAGAATCGATTAAAGAGGTTTCCAATCTAAACCTCGTGAAAAAACAAAAAGGTTGAATTTTATGTGTTATATTGGGAGTACAAAAAGGAAAATAATAACAAGGTGAAGTGACTCCTATACCACAAGCCAAAGGATGTGCTTGGAAGAACAATACCTATCCCCACTAGAGATTTTGAGCCTCTCAATGTAGGCATGTTTGAAGATTATTTTAGCATGACCTACATAACACGTTTCCAAGTAATGAAAATTAATTATAAAATAATAAAACCCAAATGCATATAGCCTTGATGATATTAGTTGTTGATATTCAACATGTACATGTTAATAGGTTGTTTGATTTTTATTTATTCTTAGATAATGGGACTCACATGGACATTTTTTGATTAAAGAGTGATAAAAGGACCCCCTCTTTTAGATGATATTCCTTGTGTTATATCTTATTATTTTGAGAAAAAAATTATTAGGACATTGCCTTCAGAGTAACTCTTATTTTATCACAAGGGAACCCTATTCCTATGTAGAGATGGACTTACATGTGGGATCCAAATTTATTAAATTTTGACTATTACATCTTTGAGTTGAATTTTTGACCAAGATTCTAGGTATGTTAGGGAATAAGAGAGGAAAGCCCTTTAGGAAATTCACCCTATTTTAAAACCAAATTATCTAACTCTTGAGGTAGGAATTGGACATAATTGGGGTGACTATTTTTATCCTAATGATTGAAAAATAATTAGATTATATAGAGTAGATTTAAACCATCATATCTTCCATTATGTATACCTAAGAGGGTAGCCTTCCTTGAGGCCATGTGGTAGTTTAATTTTTTTGACAAGATTCATTTGGGGCAACACAAAAAAGGATATTTTTTCCCTCCAAATGTGAGGTTGTCTATTTTAAAATTATATCCAAGAAAGATTTAGATCTCTTGGAATAAAAAATATTAGATTATAGGATGAATTCAACCTATGGAAAAAAGTTTGACCTTAAACACTTTACTGATGGAACTAGAAAGAACATGGGAAGATTAGGGTATGAATATGAATATGATGAGAACAAGGGCCTAATTAGAAGCTTTTTAACCAAGGAAGATATAATTATATGAAAATAATAAAATGGGGAGACATATTTATAGATGAAAGGAGAAGAAAATCACTTGATAACAACTATAAAGGATAATTATTGGATATTAAGGATTCAATTGATAGAATGAAGGTAATTATTGATAATATTGACATTTTGGGAGTGATTCCCACTAAATAAATCCAAAAATATATCCATATGGAAGTTGTAAATGAAGAGAAAGAGTTATACTTCTTGGAGGTTGAGCAACCAACTTTCCCAATGCCAAGATTATTAAATGTTAAATCAATGGGTGGTGGTTGAGCACCTAAAAAGGCTCTAGAGAAAAGGACTATTTAGCCCCTAGAAAACTATGAATCCACATAGAGAAGTGGTGAGAATTACCCTAAATAAAAAGAGGTTAAGATATATATTGCTTCACCTAATATATAGATTATTATTGCTATCCTATAATAAAATACCTTATTGAGCCTTGAAGATGAAGAGAAGGTTGTATAACATGTTATAACATTGGCATGTGAGAAGTTTCTCTTTCATGATTACTTTATAAAGTTTGATGAATTGAAAATGTTGGTGATTAAAATGAAGATAAATTTGTTGACATGTAGAGAAGAAAGGATGAAATCCAACAAGAAGAATGTGGTCAAGAGGATGTTGCTTATAGTATTTAAAATAAAATTAACATTGATATTACAAAAATGACCTTAGAGGGGGGAGAAGAATAGTTAGAGATAGTGGTTGTCTATTATTACTTGGATTAGACATATCCTTTGCCATTGCACTAGAAAATATAAGAATGCACGATATTAAAGATATTTTTGAAAGGGAGGAGTGGGAAAAATAATTTTATTTTGGGTATAGATTCATCACTAAATACGAAACATTATCCATATTGGTCATTTTTCCAAAGTATAAAAAACCACAAGTAGTCCAAAATATTGACAAATTGAATAGGAATTTCACTATCACAGGTTGGGAGATACCACTATAACTCAAGCTAGATATTTAGTTGTTAACACTACTTTTTTCAATAAAGAAACAACAAAAAATTTGCAAGTAGATTATAATAAATTGTAAGGGGAGCACATCAAGTTATTGCATGAGTATGAAAAGGTTAAATATATGGTGGCACAAGATAAAATTAGAATAGAAGAGATTTTAAAATAACCATCTTATTTATACACCATATCTAAATAGGACAAGGATAATTTGATGTTGAGAATAGAATACTTGAAGGATAAGTTGAAAGGTCAAGAAGTAGAGGTAGTTGCTAATTTTGAAGGAGTTAATGAGGTTGTTGATTTAATGAGAAACCTATTCAATCATAGGGTTCCATGCATATTCCATTAGGTTGATGATGCATGGAGATATTATGATAGCTTAATAAAGGCTAAGGAGTAGCAATGGAAATGAGATACTACATTTAGACCAATTTGAACACATGAATCCCTAAAGTGTTGATCATAAGTACAATACCTTGTAATTATAGGTACAATCTTGATAACCTAAATAAGTTTTCAAGTACACATAAGGTGGTGGAACTATTGAATGGTGCCTCATCATACCAAAGAAAGCTTGACATGATACTTCATAAGAAATTAAATAGTTTCAAGGCATTGGAGGAGCATTAATTTCCATATGCATTGTATAGTGGTGGAAACATGAAATCATTAGAGGCTTAGAAAAATTAATTCTAGGACATCACCCCCACATTTGTCAAGTCGACAATTTAAGAAGATAACACCAACTCAATTTTGTGCGATTTGGAATTAGATAAGTTGCTAAAATTGGAACCCAAATTAGACATATTCATAAATGATGCAGGAATATCACTAGATGCTAAATACAATACTCATCAATTATATAAATTAAGAAAGATTCTCAATTTCTAGTGATCTTTTGACAAAACAATTACAAAATGGATATTCAAACATTAATAGATGTGAGTGATTTGACAAGTGGAAGGCCTAAGAGGTCACATGATTCTCTTCTTATAGTTTAAATATATATCTAGCACAAATATTTATTAGGTACAATTTGATTGATATTTTGAAAATGGTGAAGCTTTTGAGGATAAGCGGTCATAGCAAACTTCATTTAAGGTGGGATTAGAAGGGTGATTAGAAAATACTTTTATCTATAAAAGGCATATGATTTATAGTTGAATAAAATTTGTTTGTGTAGATAATGGTTATGTTATTATGTTTTCTAAAAGTCTCTAAAGTTCTCTAGGTTTCTATTGAGGTAGTTTAAGGATCTCTGATTAAGTTATGGTCCAAAATTAAAAAAATTTCAAGGGTGGCCCAAGTATGTGGTTTAGAGAATTTGAATTTATTCATAGGATTGGAATAATTGGTATAATAATGACAAGTTATGGGCAATAGCTAGGTGATTTCCCATTAATCGTATTCCATAGCTTTGGGAGGATGTGAAGTAGTTTTATAACCAATTTCTTTGGCTCAAAATGAATGTAAAGATCCCCATGAATAATGATGATATATTGTCTTATTGTTCCCTATAGTTGGTACATGCCACATGGATTATTTTTAGCATACTTTTCCTCTTCACTCTCTCCTTCTTCCATATCATCAAAACCAACAAATCCAAAATATAAATGGTCTTCATCTCCTTTTTCGCATTGCTATGATATTTCATGGGCAAACATCTCACTTTGGTGAGGAGAGTTAGAGTTTGATTTAACTCTAACTAATAGTTGAAATGAATTGAAGGAGGCTGTGATTGCATCACAGGGACTTCATGTTTCTTACACTAGATGATTTTCTAGTAGTTCATCTTGTGATCTTGGATTAATAAGTGGCGTCCATCCATTGGGACTATATTTGTAATCTATTCTATATGAGGGATGCATTTTTAATTTATAAGGGGTTGGAATAGAGAGAAAATACATCTTTATATTGTACACAACATTTATTTGAATAATTATAAATGATCCAAGGTTTCCTATCAATTCTTATTTTGATACTTAATTATAGTTAAATTATATGAATGAATGCTTACATTTATAGTTTCTCCTTTGTGACATTATCTTTCTCTACTTGATGAATAGCTAAGGGTTATAAATATTTTCATACTCATTTGTAGTGCTAAATTGCTAGTTTATTCAAGAAATATTGTAAACCTTTCACAAATAAAATTCGGAGATATAACTTTCATAATGGATTATCAAGTGGAGCTATAATATTAGTTTGAGCCATAACCACTAGATTTATCATTGTAAGGTAATAATAAATGTTTGAAACAAAAATAAACATTGTTGCTAGTGTAGAATTATGACACTATATGATGACTTTGTACTTCCTTGAGTAGGAAACCTCCCAACCCACTCATACTCAAAGAATCAAAAGCATTAAATGTGTATTTTTTAATTTATACTATTCATACTTGAACGTTAAGGGTACAAGGAGTCTTAACCATTGTGAAATATTTAAAGAATCCTTGCCAAATAGGCATGATTATCTTATCTTCTTTACATTGTGATAAACTTGTTGCATTTGTATAGAATCTAATGTTCATTTAAAGGTCCACCCATGGGTCTTGCAAAGCCTAAAGTGCATGAGATAATTGTTTATTCTCTCATTCATTGACCAAACTCAACAATTTTGAGCATAGAGATCCACAACTTCTTAGGAATTGTTGAATGCAAGTTGGAGAAGCAACACCAACATTGTGTTGTGATGTGCAAGGCCTCTAAAATTCAAGGCATAAAGAGCCTTGAATTTGATGATTATGAAGAATAAATGTAGCATAGATTTCATGTACTAATAATATTTTAACTATTTCCACCAATAATAAATTGAAATTTTGTCTACAATTTGTGACATGTATTTAGTTTATATGATGCTTGTAGCGACTCTTTTGGCATTGCTTCTACAAGATGAGGTATGTGTAGGACTACTCACCTATGTGATCAATAGATAACTCATGATGATTTATGTATGGATTACAAACTTCTAATACTATACTTAGTTGATAGAAGGATTCTTCTTATTGACCCTTAATTTTTAGATAACTTTTGTGAAAAATCTACATATTAAAATAAATCAACTTAAATTACTTCAACTTTAATAATCTTTTCCTTTCTAAATACGTGAAGGAATAAGTCTTAATTTTCCACTATCATTGTCCTCTCTAATTTGACAATTGTAATGTATTTCTAGAAAATAATATGTGCATGCATTTAATGTGTTTTACTAACCCATAATTTCTTCTGGGCTTAGGATCATTAACTATTGGTCGATAAACAATTCAACTACCAAAAATAAATTCTAGGTTCGTTAAATATTTTTAAAAACATGTTCTTATTACTTTCCATAAAGAGATTATAACTGTCAGATTAGTAGGGTAATATAAGGTTTATATTTTTTCATAACTTGGAGTAGAAATAGTGTTAGATTTTTAAAATAATATGAGATTAAGTGTCCTTTCTATACAATATTTGATTTTTAAAATGTTCAATTTGTGTGTCCAACACTTTCTTAATAGTAGATTTATGATTGGTGGTGAGAGTCATTATCCCCTTTGATCCTTGTAAGGGGTGCTACTCCTTGACCCTGTTAGTGGCTACTACCCTTGGCCCTTCACGTCAACATTTCACAAAAAATAAAGAATATATGAGAGGCCTGTGTCGATCAACTATGTGAATAATAATGGACCCACAATTAAGATAACATTTGATTTTATAAATAATCAAAATTAATAATTTATTTTAAAAAAGATTAACATGATACTTAATTTACTTAATAAAAATTTACCAAAAATTATATTTTTTTTTACTGATATATATAAATTTACTAGAATAATTTTTATTTTCAAAAGGCTTATTTAACTCCCATTAGCTACAATATTTTTTAAATAGCTCTAAAGGCTTGTTTAATATGAATAAATTTCTCGCTTTGGATACGAAATTACTTTATTTTAATTTTAGTTTGAAATAAAGTGTTCAGGTTTGCTTTATATAAAGTTTAATCTTTGCATGAGAAATATGACTATTTTCTATTGCGTTTGTGGGGCTTAGTATTTAAACGTTTTTCTTTTCCAATTCAAATCATGAAAAAGTGATAAAGACAAACGTGCTGTTTGTTATGAAAGTCCATTTGAAATGGTGGAAAATGTCTAAATTTAGATGATGTAATCTTCCTTTCATATTGACTTTAAGATGGTGGGGATTCTCCACTTTAAACGGATTTTAGTCACAAGAATTTACTATTTTATCTTAATTGGATCTTCTTTGTCTAAATAATATGATCCCTTTGTTCATCATTACTTAGATGCTCATTTATTGATTTGGTGAATCTAGGAGATTATCAAACCTCATCATTTCCTACAAATCTCAATTATAAGGTATGTGGAATTTAATAAAATCTATAATTGATAATTTCAAAATTAAGTATAATATATTTTACTTAATTTTTTAATGGAATTAAGAATTATTTGAATTAAAATTCATTTGGGTAATAATAATTTTTTTGTTGGGTACATAATAGTGATGATGTGATAGTTTATCATTTGTTAAAGAAAAAAATACTGATAGTGGATTGACCACCCATCTTAGTTATAATTTATAATATAATTTTTGTTTTAATTGGTAAAATTACATGTAGGTTGAAGGCAACCACTATGTAACTCATGCTAGAGTTGTCAAATTGTGACACAAGCTCTAAGAGATCCCCTAGGGGACAATGCCACAACTTGTAGGAGATAATAAACATGATGTATGTGTTTGAGCCTTGAATGTCATCAACACAAAAAAAAAAATCTTTGAAAGCAATATATATTGTATAAGTATAATTTGGCTAATATTAGCCATATTAAGCCTATTGTCATTTCATGAGAATAATTTCAACTCATTTATGACCAAAATGGCTAGAAAAAACAATTGAAATTGATAAAGTTAATAATCTAAAACCAATTATTCAAACTAAATCACTAAGGACTTCTAAGATCACAAGAGAACCATAACTGAAACTTTTGGTGCTATAAAATAGATGTTAACTCCAAATTAGAGAATCACACTTGTGCATAAGAGAGGTAGTGAGACTCAAATAAAAAAATAATTTCACTTAATCCAAAAAGATGTCATCTTCAAATATGTGTTCAAACCAACATACAAGCTTTCAAAATTATCTTATGTATTGTAAGGTATAAAAGTCTATACCATGCACCTTACCCTTTTGTTTTATGCTACTTTACATAGATGTTGTAAATGCATGGTCTTTACACTCATGTCACTTGTTTGGCACACTAGTAGACTCTAACCTAAAATATGTCACTCAATTTATGCTTAATCCATCACCTTATAATCATACTAATTCATTTTTGTAGGAATTTTCCTCCTTGGATTAGGTCACATTCATAGTTGTTTTCTTTGGACATGATTATGCTTGCACTCTAGTTCTTCTAGTTCAAATTTAGATTTTCTAACTTGTAGTGTTGAAAATTACATACCCTTGGAATTTCACCTACACTTTTGTATTCACTTTACTATCCACTCCTTAGTATTTGTGTAGGCTCATCTTAGCACTTGTACATCAACCTTTTTCCCCCCAGGATGCTCAAGGCCCCCTTTCAATAGCTACCTTTGTGCGTTAGTTTTGTGTTAACCATGTGTTTTGCTCATCTTCCACCATTTTTTAGCATAATTTATTTGGACACTAGCGTGCCACAGGGATGTTCACGTGCCACACTAGCCTCCCACGATATTTTAACACTCATAGACCTTTTCTGAGAATTTTTCCACTTGTCACCTACCTTGGTCAGTGGAAATGGCTCAAGACGATTTGTAATGGCTTGATAACCTCCTTTTCCCTCATCTTTTCTCTTTTAAATCTATCTTTTTTCACTCTATATGCTCTCTTTTCTTTCTCTCTCGAGAAGTCTTTTCTCTCTTTCTCTGAAGCTTGCACAACTCTCTATAGCTTGCTACAATAGTTTCAAATCTCTCACAACGTTCTCTACAACTCTATTGGCTCTCACAACTCTCTCTCTCTCTCTTTATTTGGCTTCCTTGAGCCTTGTTGGTAATATCTATTTTTCTTACGTCTTTTGAGCATCTTGGGATTTATCACATCCCTTGTCTTTCATTTAATCATATTTTCTATTTATTTGTCAATCTATGCATCTATTTGTGGAGATAGAAACACCAAAACGGGGGTTTGATTGAGGCAAGCCCCTAAATAGGGCCCCGAAATTTCTCTTTGGTCTTATGTGTAGGTTTTGAGAAGAAATATTATCGAGTTTCTTGTGAGCCTTATCTTTCTTTTCTCTCATTTCATCAACCTTTTTCACTTAGTTTAGTTTACTTTTATTTCTATTCTTTTTCTATATTTTCTCGCATTTCAAGAGTTCGATTACCAAAACTTTTAGTGTGCACTTAGCTATTTTCTAAGGTATTCTTAGTTTTTGGTTTGTATGAGATGCCAATGCATCATAGGGATGTCCATGCACCATGTTTTCATCCTTGGATGAGAGCTTTCCAGTTTGACTAGAGGACCTTTGTGACTTGCTCTTTTAGTTTTTGAAACTCTCCCATTTTAATTCTATATAAATCCCTCCATCATTTTATCTTGTCACCTGAGCATTGATCCCTGAGGTAGTTGAGGGAAAATTTCCCCTTTAGATCTCATCATCTTAAGGGTGTCAAATTTCATCCTCTACATTTTGGTGAACCTGATGTGTACACTGCTTGATATATATATAAAAAGAAAAATCAAAGATTTTCCCTTCTAAAAAAAAAAATTGGGGCGTTACCCCAAACCCCATTACATGTTGTCAAAAGGGATATATATCAACCTTTGATCAACTTGACTATATCTCTATTTCAAACAAAATTTCTATTTTTCTTCCTTTTGTTCCTTTCCTATTTTGTTAAGAGACTTCAAGAAGTTCTCTTACAAGTGTGTGAAAGTGAGTTCTTTTCTCCTTTCTTATTATTCTTTGTTGACCCCTCTCTTGAAATTCCTTCTACTTGTAAGGAGATTTTGGTGCAAGAGGATGAAACTATTGATACTTTCCTTAACAAAACTTTACCCCCTCTTTATTTCAATGCACTCTCTTCTAGAGATAATGCATTAGTGAATGAGGAATCTCATCCCAAATTTGATCCTCGCTAGATCAATGTTGGGCATATTTCTTCAAATAATTCCTCTATAAGTCATAATGAATCTATAAATGTAATTGTAGTCTTTGCTACTCCTCAAAGGCCTAAGAGACTGATCATTTATGTGAATCTAGCTAGTCATTCTCTTAAAAGGATTTATTCTATTCATGGGGTTCTTGTTGAAAGTGACATGTCGAACCTTTACACGAAATTCATGCAATCTAAGGCTACCTCTTATAGAATGGTAGTCCACACTTATAATACTAGAATTAATAAAAAAAATGTCAATAATCCTACTGCTTTACCACCTTTTCAAATAAGTCTTCCTCAAGCACCTAGACTTACAAATAAGCAACCAGGTGAGTATGATCTTGTAGAGCAACTTTGTGTTACTACCACCAAGATCTCACTTTGGGATTTGCTTCAGACTGCTCCAATTTACCAATACATTCTTCATGAAGCCTTACAAAATATCCTTCTTCCTTCCTCCGCTAGGCTGACGAATGTTAATGTGTTGATAGATCATATTCATGTGGATTCACTAAATATTATGTTCCAAATTCATGAACCCTTGCCTCCAAATATACAAAGCAAGCATATCCTTTGATAATAATAGTTTACATTAACAACATTAGTATTAGACATTCTCTTGTTAATACCAGCTTGGCACTCAACGTATGTAGCATTGATTTATTGCCTAAAATTAAATTTGATTCAACTTCTCTTGATGCTTCTTCTTTATACTCATGGGTTTGATAATGTTGGTCAACAAGCCTTAGGTACGATAATCTTTCCTTTAAGGTTGGGACCTGTTATCATACCCACCCTAGTATATGTTATACCAGGACCATTACCATATAATATCCTCTTAGGGAGGTCATGGATTCATGCTTTGGGAGCAGTTGCTTCTACTTTGCATCATTCTATAAAGTTTGTTGCTAATAATGATATGATTACAATTAAGGTTGACCCTAATGTTGTACACTTATGTGAGATGGTAGTTGTTGGTCAAGCTTAATCTTAAGAATTCAATTCCTTTATTATCTTGAAATCTTGTTACACCACCATTAGTTTTTAATCTCAATGATGGTGCTAATTTGCTTTATTCTCAAGAAAACACATGCCTCAATGATGATTGGGGTTTCTTAGACTTTACAAAATGCTTCAATGGGGAATATAAAGTCAATCCTATCCACCTTGACATCTCGAAAATATCATTCACACTCGCCATTGAAGATGATTATTATTTTGTATCACAAGATAATATGAACAACAATTGTAATTTCCTTAATGTTGATCCTCCCCCTTTTGAGGAGTTGCAATCATTTTATTGTTTTGGATTTAATATTATTTCTAAGCATGGATACAAAGGAAATGGTCTTGGGCACATGGAACAAAGAGTTAAGGTCCGTGTGCAACCAACACCATGCTCTTTTACAAGAGGTTTAGGTTACAAGCCTTCTCCTTTATCTCCATCCCATCATACATCATCTTTTGTCCTTATGTCTTCTTATTGTGAGCAGTTAGACTTTTATTCACAAGAGAAAGGGTTGTTTCTTGCTCCCCATCCTTTATCTGAACAAAAGCATATCATGTTGAGGCTTCTAAAAGACCATTTTATTACTCTTCCTCCTTCTACACATAAGAAGTTTCACACACAAGATAAAGCAAAATGTTCTTTATGTACATACCATCAATTTTCTAGCCATTCCACTAGAGTGAATGTAAGGCCTTGAAGGATAAAATACAACTTCTCAACTCTAGTGTCATTAATCCTTCATTTATTGATACACCTATCTCTTTTATCTAATAAGCATCTTCTCATGAGGTTATTACAACTCCCTTCTATTATATTTCTACCCACTATGTGGCATTCACAACTTTTCTTGCTCATTGCCATTCATGGTGGTACACCATTATATGCAACCATACCTTATTTTTAGTAGCAACACAATAATATATAGCATGGTTATCCTCACCTATATGCTAGGGGCAAGGAAAAATTGTTTTGGAGGTGTATATATCCGTCTTGAAGATTTACTCTCTACTTATCACTCTTAGCAAAAATCTATCAAAATTATCTTGCATTTTAGATACTTGTAGCAATAAAGACTCCTCTTTCTCACAATCTTATCTTGCTTATTATAATTGTGATAGGGGTTCTCCTCCTTGTAGGGATTATTTATATCACATGTCTATTATAATCATGATAGGGGTTCTCCTCCTTGCGAGGTTTATTTCTATCACCTGTCTATTATAAGGTTCTCCTCCTTGTGAGATTTGTTTATATCACCCATCTATTATAATCGTGATAGGGGTTTTCCTCCATAGCGAAGTTGGTTTCTATCACACATTGATAGTGGATTTCCTCCATAGTGGGGTTGGTTCTACCACCTCATCGGGTAGTGTCTTTCCTCCACAACAAGGTTGGTCCTACTAATTTATGATCACTTAGCATATAACAACTTTCTATCACTTAGCATAGAACAACTTTCTATCCTCTAATCTATCTTTTTAATAATTATAATTTATGTGACCCCTAGTGACACAGTAAGCTAGTTCCTGAGACATGAATTCTCATCGACATTGGTTGCTTCTTTATCTTTTAGATGCATTCATTCCTTGAAGAAATAAATCCTCACATTCTTCTCTTCATTTAAGAATTCTTCCTGTGTTATTTCTTGTTATTTTGGGAATGATACATAGTACTGAGACAACCTCTCGTATCAAGGTCTCTTTCACTTTGATGACTCAAATATTTTTAGTTTGATTGTTATATACCCTTGTGTCTTTTATCCATGTTTTTATTTCTAAATATCTATATGTTCTAACACCATCATTTGGTAGCTTTTTATTCTCTAACCTTGTTGACTTGTGCATATCTTTCTTATCTAATGCATTTATTTTATAGTTCTTCAGCTTGGGAGCATGCTTCATTGCTTCGAAGAGCCATCTGATTCCTTTAGAGCATCCTTTTGGTGTCACAATGTTATTTTTAATATCTTTACTTTAGCATGCATATTCATGTAGATTCATAACCCCACTAAAGTGGGGGAAAAATATAGTGTCCAAAATCATATACCCTTGCAATTTCACCTACAATTTTATATCCACTTTAGTGTCAACTCCCTTAGTATTTGTGCAGGCTAATCTTAGCCCTTACATCAACCTTTTACCCCTTAGGATGCTCAAGATCCCTTTTAGCAGCTACCTTTGTGCATCAATTTTGTGTTAACCATGTGTTTTCCCCATCTTCCACCATTATTTAGCATTTTTTTTTTGGAAACTAGCACACCACAAAGATGTCCATGAGTCGTGCTAGCATACCATGAAATTTTAACATTCAAAGAATATTTTTGAGCATTTTTCCACTTGTCACCTACCTTAGTTGGTGGAAATGGATTAGAACGCTTTGTAATGACTTGATAGCCTCCTTTTCTCTCCTCTTTTCTCTTTTAAATTTATCTTTTTCACTCCATATGCTCTCTCTTTCTTTTTATCTCTTTTATTTCTCTCTTGGAAAGTATTTTCTCTCTTTCTCTCAAGTTTTCACAATTCTCTACAACTTGCTACAACAGTTTCAAATCTCTCACAACATTCTCTAAAACTCTCTTGGCTCTCACAACTCTCTCTCTCTCTTTGGATACCTCAAGGCTTGTTGGTAATACCTATTTTTATTATGTCTTTGACTATCTTGGGATTTGTCACATCCCTTATCTATGCATTTAATCTTCTTTTCTATTTATTTGTCAATCCATCTATCTATCTAGTTGTCTATGGAGATGGACACACCGAAATAGGGGTTTGATTGAGGCAAGCTCCTAAAAAACCCAAAAATTTCTCTTTGGTCTTATGTGTGCAGGTTTTGAGGAGAAATATTATTGTATTAGAGGCTTCATTTTAGGTTTCTTGTGATCCTTCTATTTCTTTTCTCTCATTTCATCAACTTTTTTTCACTTAGTTTAGTTTAGTTTTATTTCTATTCTTTCTCTATCATTTTCTTGCATTTCAAGAGTTTGATTACCAAAATGATTAGTGGGTACTTAGCTATTTTCTAAAAAAAAATTCTCTATTTTCGGTCTATATAAGATGTCAATGTGTTGTAGGGACATCCACACGGTCATCCTTGGTCAAGAGCTTGCCAGTTTGACTAGAGGACCTCTATAACCTGCTCTTTCAGTTTTTGAAACTATCCCATTCTAATTTTGTATAAATCACCTCCATCATTTTATGTCACCTAAGCATTGATCCTTGAGGTAGTTGAGGGAAATTTTCCCTTTAGATCTATTCATCTTAAGGGTGTCGAATTTCCTCTACACAACTTATCAAGATAAATTTCATAGAATATGATCATTGCTTGTCAACTTGGGTATCAAAGGTCTAGATTGTGTGTCTAATATGTGTTTTTAAGGGCATCATCTTGGATCATTTTGATAATTGAATCATACCATAAGAAATACAAATTTAGTTATTTTAGTCTATATATAAATTTAATGTCAATTAAATTAATATTATTACATCTTTTTTGGCATGTTTTTCATCTCATTATATTTTTCACATTGTTTGACAATTATAAAGGAAGTTAGTATTCTTCCCTCTATTTATATCTATTTATAACATACCTCTAAATGTGGATTTGAAAAAAATTAGTTTCTTAGACACCTATTAACCCTCAGGCTCTAATGAAATTTATAATATAAACAAGGGAACCTTAAAGAAATCAACATAAGACAAAACATTTAAAGGATACATCATTAGCTATACATTCTCTAGTGATTTTTTTTTTTAAATGAAAAAATATTGAAAAATCTCAAAAACTTAGTTCATAAAACAAAACATAACTTGTAAGGGATAATATATTGGCCTAGCTCTCCAATGATAACAACAAATTTCCATATAATTTCTCTTTCTAGTGGGGTGGTGGGTAATTTTTTCACATTGTGGTGATTTATTTTCTAGTTTGGCTTCTCCAAAGGTTTGATGTGTTTTAGAATTCCTTATTACAAACCCTAGGGATATAGTATTTATTATTTTATATTGACTCATGTATTTATCTTTTTCTTCTTCCCTGGGTAGTGGATCCAATCTCTTATTGTAGGGGCTATAGATCCTTCTTAGTACCCCATTTTTAATTTAATTTTTCCTTATTCTTCTCAATGTAATCTTTTCATTCTTTCTTTTTTCTCTTATGCATAAAATTCTAATACATTCCAAATAATTTTTCTTTATGGTCCTTTAGTAGAGACAATAGGGTAAGTATAAGAAGTTGAGTCCACTTTTACTAGAAGTATCATGGGAAAAAAGTTGTTACAAGGAATGTGTATGTGTATCATATTTTTTAAAGAAAGGGTACACATTCTGTAGTGGATACATGTTCCATAAAATGTACAGTTTAACACCCATACTTTTTCTTTGTTTTTAGATTTGGAATAGATTTGGAAACCCAACCTAAAGCCTTGGACATACAATTACAATGTCATGGTGGTAAAAAGAATAAAATATAACTTTGGAAATATAACTACCAATTTTTTTATAGAATTAAAAAAAAAATTAAAACCTATTATAGATGACAATCTTTAGTTTTTAAATATATAATTTTTTTTTATAAATGAACATATTTTTCTATTAATTGATTAATTATGTTTAACCAATAGACATCATTTTTATCTGATGAAAAAAATCCATGTTACAATTATTTTAGGTCATTTATTATGTTGATTATACATGAGGGATTTTTAAAAACACTTTCATTTTATTAAAAAATAATTTTAAAAATAAATAACTATAAAAATATCATGACTAAACATTAGCATCATATGGATCTTTTCAAACAAAATATTTTAAAATAATACTTTCATTTGATACTTATTTTCTTGGTTGTACATGTGTTTGTTTTGACCTTCAACATACTTTAAAAAAAAAGGAAACTTTTGTATATCTTCTAAAAAACCAAAATTTATCATCCAAGTATTAGAATAAATTATATAATTGAAAACTAGAAACAAAATCTCAAATTTCATATTTTTACACCATGTAAATTTTCTATGTATAAGTACTTAATTTTTTACCCCAACCATAACAAACTTTGATTTTCAAGATGCCTTAAAATGTGCTCCAATCAACTTTATAGTTAGGAAGTTATGGTACCCACAACATCATTTTCTCTACTCTATGTAGATAAATTCAATATATACTATAAATATGATTTCATTTGCATACTTCCACAGTATCTCATACAATATGTGGTCTCTAGCCTACATCTCTATTTAGTAGTTCTTTAAAAGACCTAGTACACCTAATACTTTCTTGATTGTTGAAAAACTTGAACATGAGTATTTAGTTGGGATGTGAGTTTTCTCTTTGGACCATGAATATCCCCCAATGTCTAAGACTCTTGCATAAAAATTAAATGTATATAATAATAAAATCATACATGAGTGAGTATTGCATCATCTTTCTGCATTTCATGTTCTCTATAAGTTGCTCCCTTTGCACTTCATAAGGATAAAATTAATTTTCATTAGCAAATATCTCATATATAATGAGAATGGTGGTGTCACTACCCAAACTCTCCCTATTTTTATAGTATATTCTCTAAGCAATGCCCAAGGTGATGTATCACACAATATGACTTGTGATATGTTGTACCACTTTTTTCCATCTAAGGTTATGCTATTTAATTCCATGACCTACTCATTTTTAAATTTATTTCTCATTGGGAGCTCTCCTTTTATCATGTAGCCTAATTACCACCTTGATAGTTTGCTTCATTATTTTATATGGCTACTCACAATAAATAAAATTTGAGTGGATGTGACTTATTATGATTCCTTAACATGTCATCTCTTCATAAAAGCTATTGAAATATTTCCATGTGTTCAATTTCATCTCCTCAACTCTTCAATGTTAAGATACTCATATGTAATCCTATGCTATTATTTACCTTTGTTAGTGATAACCTCACTTCAATTTTTTCATGGTCTATTTTTGTTAGACTTGAGTGAATATACTCCTACATGTCCTTTGAGTAGAACACATCTATTCACATAATTTAAAAAGGACCATTTGGATATAACTCCATGGATTTGCATGGGTTTATTATATTTTGGTTTGGGATTATCTTCTACATCTACTAGGTTTGGCATATTTCTCCAACTCAAAGCTTTGTTTTGTTTTTATAGATATAACTTTAGGTTTTCAACAATAAAGTTTTAATAACTTTATCTTCTTTGTATAATTTTTTTTTCTTGCGATGTGAATTAATAGTTTTTTCCTTTGAGACACCTTGGTTTCCACCATATGTTTATAATAATAACTTAATATAGATCTATTCTTCCCTTGGTTACTAGCTTAACTGTTATATTTTTCAAAACCCTAATTTCTAGCTCCTTGCAGCTCTTTTATTTTCTAAGTAGAACCCTCCTTATCTTAGTATGGCTCTTTTTCCAATGTTATATTTAACACTCTTTATCACAACTTGTAGCTATTTCTTAATTCTTCATGGGCACCCAAACCTATATGGTTGAATTCACAATTAGTGATTTTTGGTAGTTCATTTATCTTGTTTTGTGAGTCTATATAGGATTTCAATGAAAATTTTGAGTTTAATTCTTCAAACACCCCTTTCCCTCAATTTTATCATTGGCCTCAATTATTAAAACACTACTATACAATAATATACAAAATTTACAAGGTGTCTACTCATACACAACTCCATGCAAATTAAACTTGTTCTTTAGTTTCTTGAATGACAGGTTTTTAGTCTTTCCCCTTTTATATATCCAATTACCATGTCACCTTAAATGATTTTTAGCTTCATGAACCTTGATTGTGTTTTATTTATAATTGTATAGGGACTCAACCACCACATTTTGAAATTTCCAATTACTTGAACCTACTATTATACAACAAGATTGGATCAACGAATTTGAAATATTTATAATTTTTTTTTTTGTAATGCTAGGCCATTTGACATCCTTTTTCTTGAGTTTGTTATATATTATCAATAACTTATTTTCATAAAAAAAATATTTTCAATGATTTATTCTTTACTGAATCCTCTCCACTCAATATTATTTTTACTTCCAACCTTTGTAGGATATATTAGTGTTGCATCAAGTCCATACACTATGTAAAAATGGAAATGATTCATGAATATTTTATATGTAGTCCTATAAGACCATAAAACAATTGATATCTTGATATCAAAGTTTATTTTTGATAAGATAAGCAACATTTACAAGGAATTGTATCCATACACAAAAGGCCCCAAGGGCAGAGACTTAAAAAAAATTAAACTACTGTCATAGGCCATAAATAGACCTATGACAACAAATAAACAACAAAATTCCAATAGAGTAATATTAAAAAATAAAGCTAACAACATGACAGACACCATACTTGGGAATATTTTACCAATCCTCCATGAGGAACTTGAAGATATGCTCCTTTTGTTGGCTAGAGTTGGGATTTGTTGTCTTGCCATTCTTGTTTATCTCTTCTTGTAGCACATAGCTGAGAGTTATAACAAAGTGGTGTATGAATTTGTGGGTGAAATGGGAGAGGCCATTGAGCTTCGTGTCCAAATTTTCAACCCTAGTTGAGAGTGTCATTAAGTCCTAAGCAATCTTCTTGTGATTGGGGCAATTGGATATCCTCCTTGTGTTCTTTTGTGAGGGTGGAATTCTCTAGTTCTTGAAGCATTACATTAAATTTAGGGAATAGGCTAGGACCATTAGTATACTCCTATGCTTCCTCTACATCATCAATCATTGTTGCTTTCCTTATCCCCCTTTCCTTGCTCAAAATCATTAGAAATTTTAATTTATGGGGCCTAATTACCTACCAACGTATGAGATCTTCACACACTACGTTTTTCAACATCAATAGTTGTTTTGAGTTATCTTGTACTCTCTTCTTTGTTCATTTTTTACTATTAACCTCAATCTCATCCTCATCAGAAGTCATTTCTTCAACATAGAATTTTATAATGGTTTTCTTATTCTTTTTGTTGGGAACCTCTCTCACAATTTCATTAGGTCTTTTGCCAATATTTTTTGGAGGTGTGTGTTTAAGTACACATAGCTTAGCATCAACAAATTTTTGGCTCAAGGATTTATGGGTTTCAACAGATTTGGGTTGCTTAGTTGGGTTTTTGGATTCAGACTGAAAGCAGCATGTTTAGGAGGTAGAGTCAACTTTTATTTACAAGAAGGTTTAACAATTTCCTTATTACAAGGGTTTGGGAGGATTTCAAGAGGAGGATAAATAGAGGGTTCATCCTCAAGGCTATCCCTAATTGGCTTGGGGGAAAAATCATAAGGTGGAAATGGTATAACCTAAGGATGGAACCTCAGTGGAGTCAAATGGGGGGCTTATATGAGTTCTTAGCAAACATATCAGTGACCACTTTAATAGAATATTTAAGAGAAGACAACAGGTATATCCAAGTTTGTTGTATTCTTATTACATATTTATTTAACATGATGTGTAATAACGTTTTGAAGGCCTTATTGGACCAAATAGCTTGTAGATGATAAGGGCTCCTTCTTTTATGTGTTATCATTAAATTATCTAGCAAATCCATAACTTCTCTATTAATATTTAATGCTTACCCAAGTGGTCATTAGTGATGCTCATCAAATAGCTAAATTATGTTATAATATTATCATAGATAAATTTGGTGGTAGTTTTTGTTAAAAAATCCTTGGTTGCCTAATTGTTTTCCTATTTGGTGAGATATTGAATATAAATTATAATAAATGAGGAACTAGACTTATTATCTATAAGTTATATGAGTCTAATAAAGTTTATTTTTATTTCTCAAATGGGACATGTGTCAAGACCAACCAAAAGGGAATCTCATCCCTTGTAGGAGGTTCCCCTACCTTTGACATATATAACATATTTGCACATACCTATTTGAATCCTTGAATAGTGTAGGCCACCATAGGCTAGCTTTTAATACCTTCCTTATTGTTCCAACACAAGAGTTCTATCCTCCTAAATTTCCTCATAGGCTTCCATTAGAATAACATTTCTTGCATGCTCTAATACCACACTTATTTTTTTAAATTAATGATCTATTAATATGAAAAATAAACTTAAATATATGTTTCATGAAGACCATGAATACCCACCAACTAAGCAAGATTAGAAATGGGATTCCTTCCAAAAATAAAAATATCATAGTCATCTATGAGCCAATATAATAGACTACTCAAAATATACACTTAACAATCATTATAACAAAATTATAGGATTGATAGTAGTAGTTAATAGTTTACAAAGCCAATAGCTATAAAACATAATTTTTATATTCTTATATAACCCCATAATATGAATATTCACTCCCAGTACCATTTTTATTATTGTTGGATTTGTATGATGCACTCAAAAGTGCCAATTGGAGGATAAATATTTATATTGATGTCATCATTAATACTATTTTGACTAATGAGTTCTATATCAACATCTATAATTCCCCACCTAAAGCACAAGGAAAAAATGATTGAACATTTTTTTGAAACACAACAACCACAACACTTGAGATATGACATCAACATGTTATACTTGCACAACAATGTCCACACAAGTTTCGCTTGAAAAAAATAACACAAGAATAACAAAAACAACATGACATCACCATTGCATAAAAAAGGTGGAAAAAACATAAGAATAATCACTTGTGGGGTAACTCCACTATGAAGAATAAGAGAGAGATAAAGAGACCATATCCAACATGAGGATTGGTTACAACTCATGATCACGTTCTCTCACAACATAAATATATCTAATAGGATGAAGGAATAATCATCCTCCAATCTACATCTAAAATAAATTAACCAACCAAAACAAGGACAAACCTTCACCAAAGGATGTCAAACCAAGAGATACAAACTCTCCACTAACTGGAATGACGACTGTCACTTCCAAACAAACCATAGACTTTCCAAGATGTCCTATCGTAACGTGACATCACACAAATGGAAAGATACTACAACACAACACCTCAATACCTATGAGGAATATTTTGAAAACTAAAAAGAACAACTATGAAGGTTTACAACCTTTCCAAGACTTCACAAGACAAGGTGCATGATCTCCCTAACCCTAGGTTTGCCAAATGGCCAACTTTGAAAGAGTGCACACAAAATGATATAGGAGAACCCACAAGCCCTCAATGAAAAATCTTAACTAAAGTTTCAAAAAATTAATAGACCCCTAGGACCATGATGAAATATTTTCTCTTACATGGTTTACCCATCTGAGGTCCCAAAACAAAGAGGAACTTAAAAGACCAAAAAGAGAGAAAACTTTATTATATTTTTGAAGACCTAGTCAATGAAAATGATCGCCACCTACAAACAAAAATACATAAAAATTATCTAATAAAGGGATTATTCTTAGAAAACCCTTAAATAACACTAGTTAAGATGTTTTACATTCTAGAATTTGTATGGGAACTAGGTCACTCCAACCCAATACTAGGTTGGCCCAACACACTTAGCCAAAAATTATGCATTTTTAGCTTACAAAACTAGACCACCCCTAAATACCAAGCCACCATAGTATACTTCCAAGCCACCCAAATTATACCAAGCTTCCCTATCATGATACTAGGCCACCACAACAGTGTTATCAATTTTCTGGGAGGCTAGGTTAACTAGCTTAAAATAGGGCTACCTAGGTGTAGTACCAAGCTGCCCAATTATGAAAATTGACTAAAAACTTAATTTTAGACACCAAATGAAATGTTCCTAAGTTAATTTTAAGCCTCCAATGCATAATTAAATTTATATTCATTTACGATCATGCCTGACACCAACACTGAATCACCTAACTAGGCTAAAGCCCTAACTTTCAAAAATGGGTTATAAGCCATCTCATGAGAGAGGTCCGCTTAAAAATGAAATTAAAAATGAATCATGATTACATAATGAAAGGACCAATTTTTTTTTAGCAATTACATTACATTCAAATAAAATAATTAAAAAGCAATAAATTAATGAGAAGAGGATATTGATGTCAATTCGCTCCTCAAACCTCCAAACCCCAACAATAGTTTCCATGCCACCCTACTATGTGAAACCAAAAAGGTTCACTCCCACCATGCTATAATATGGCCACATGTAAAAAAAAACTCACACAAGAAACATTGGGAGAGGGTATACACTCATGCCAATCACAGAGTAAACATTCATCAAGCATATCACATAAGGATATCAAACACAATCAAGCATCACACGATGATCCATATTACAAAATACATTGGAATGAACACAATGTCATACATAAGAACTCACATTGGGCACATTTACCAATAGAGGGAACCATCCATAATCTCAAATCTAAAAAAGGACTAAGTTCTAGAATTAAAAGATTGTTGAACTCAAGTAGAGGCACACAATCCATGCTAATTTATAATTTTATTTAATTTCAATAATATTTTTCCATAATTCATATTATCACATTTCACAAAGTACAAATTCATCATAACACTCCAAAACATTCATCACACCCTCCAACGAGTGTCACATGAAAATCAATGCAAAAAGGATTTTTTCCCAATTTCAATGAAAATTTCCTATAATACATAACATCACGTTTCATGAAAGTCTATCATTTCCAAACTTTCAAATTCAATCATTTTCATACAAAACTTCCAAATTTTTCAATATTTTCTAATTCATAACAACATGAAAGTTCCCAAATCCACCATGGATTTCATCAAAAAATGATATTTTCAAAATCAAAATTCTAACAATACCCTTTGGTTGCAAATAAGCCCAATACCCCTCTTAAGCTATAAAATTGACATTTTCATCATTTTCATCATTTTCCAAAAAATTGGGCATGGTAACCCTATCATTTTGAAAATTTCCAAAATAAATTAAATCTCTACATTACAAAAATCAAAATACAAAATAAAACAAGATGGGAGGATTCCAAACTCTACTAATCATTCTCCTACAAAAAAACTTGAAGAATAATGCTAAAAAAAATTAAAAATAAGGAAAATATCTTAATTCCCTTCAAAATGTGAAATTTTCCAAGCACACCAAATGAAGAGTCACAAAATCAATCAAACACAATACCTTCCTGATTTCTATCCCAATGGATCCGACATCATCAAATTCTAATAAGAATTTCTCTCCTAAACAACACTTTTTCAAATTTCTCAAAACAAAGGTTTTTCCCTCTCCATAAATTTTCCTAATTTCACAACATAAAACTGAAAATAGAAATCAGTTTTCTTTTTAACCCCTTTTCTTTTCCCAATAAAATAATATATTTCTTCTTTAATTAATCACATTAAATCCATAATTTTCCCTATTCCAAATAAGATATTAACATTCAGTCCAATTTACTATTCCACATTTAAATCACATTTTAAATACATAAGGCATATTTCACATTACTTTGTGAAAATCAGGATTCAAATCAAATTAAATTAATATAAATCATTTTTCAATTTATCCATTTGAAACTCCCACTAATAACCCTCAAGTTCTCATTTCTCAATATCATTCAACCTATAGTTTCATTATTAATCCATATAAGCATTTAATTGAAATAAATTGCAAAAATGGGAAATTTAACAAAACATCAACCACACATTCATGAGACATCCACAAAAATGGTTACAATGTTTTGAATCATACCATTGGCGGTATTTGGGTTAACATGGGTAAAATAACAAGGGTCTTACACTTGGATCGAGTATGATAGGTAATGCAAAACAATAAATGGCCAATATGACATATCCCATATAACCACTGTCAGGGTATACTCAAACCTATGAAGCTAGATGGATAAATACCTAGTACATGTAGCCACTCAACACATACGTTAAGTGTACCTGATCCATACATATAAATAACCAAAGCATCGCATAAATACCCCAAAATACCCCTTGATGTAAACATCATATCCATAATTTCATTACATTTAAATGATACATTTCTTGATATATTTTAATTATAGCATCTATATTGATACATTTCATGATACCTCTATTCAACATTCACTCATCAACCTATGCTTTACAATACATTAATATGATCTTTGAACGATCCATCCCATCAAGTCATGTTGTTACATTCATTCCCATTAATAACAATAAAATCCCCCCATCCATCCCATATATCTCCCAAGCCTCCACATTCACTATACCAATAAATGCATACATACCCCAAAATTACAATCCTTTAACTTATCAATTAAATTCATCTAAAATTCCACAAAACAAATCCTCTATCCCTTCAAATATTACTACTCAACCTCCCATAAACATATCCACCTTGGTACCTACACATTACTTGGCACAATAAATTTAGAGCCCATAAAAGAAAATAGAGAATAATGAAGTGGGACACACCAAGAGAAATTATATTCTTGAAGAAATGTTTCCCTTTCCTTTATATATATGTATATCCCAATGATACATTTTCCTCATAATTTTGAAATGCCCAAATTTGAAAAGTATAAAGGAAAAGGTGATCTACACAAACAAATTCGTGAATTTTACATAGCTTTCTTTGAGGTTTCATACAACAAAAAATATTTAATGTGCCTCTTTCACTAGAGTTTAGGAGGTCAACCTATTGAATGGTTCTCTCATCTCCCCCATGATATAAAAATCTTTCAAGTGTTGCACATTTTTCATATAGCATCAATCATGAAAACTCAATGACCAACTTGTGAAACACACAAAAAAGAAATGGATAATCATTCACTACATTCTTACAATGATGGAGGAACATGGAAATAAAATTATCATGGCCTATCTCTGAAAAAATAGCTTGTGCACATATTTTTCCAAAATCTAAACCAAGAATGAAATTTCACTTGCAATTCAATGTGCCAATATATTTGATGAAATCATAGAATGGATATAACTATTGCAAAGGCTCTCATTGCTAAGGGTCTTTTCAAAATCTACAAGGAAAAAAATAGTGGTTCACATTATAAGGATAAACCATGCCTATGGGAAAAGAATAAAAATATTTTCAATGATGGTGAGCTAGATATAAAATTTATCCAAAATATACAACAATCATTAAATTTGTAATTAAACAATTAAAATGTGACCCTCCCAAAGGACCATGTGGTAGAACTCCACCCTAAGATGAAAATACACTCCCCTAGGAGAACCATTCCAATCTACATTAAGAAAATTGGTCTGGTCCAACCTTATCAAGCTACTTGAAATCTAAAAATATGAATAATCCTAGTTGAAACCTACATGGTACAAAGAGAGTGAATATTATGAAAACCATAGGGTTAAAGGCCATAAGACCCCTAATTGTATGAAATTGAAAAATATCTTCCAATATCTTATTGAAGAAGGTGACATCACCATTTAATATCATCCCAACAATTCATCCAATAATGATATTGACATATATAAGGATCCAATTCCCAATCATGGTAAAGGAAACACCTCCAAAAAAGGAAATAAATACAACAATTCCAATCTTGCCTTTATTTCATATGACTCTATTGTAGCTCTAATCGAAGAAACCAATACCCATGTCACCACCATATCTATTATAGGTTATATTCCTGAATGGACAGTCACCACACATTGCGATAAAGTCAATCCACATCTTGTCCTTCATCTTAATATAGCCTCTTAGACCATATAGGAAAAACACCCACACAAATTTCCATTTTAGAACTTCTTCATACATCCCTTGCACATATGGAGATTCTTGAAAAATCATTACAAGAGTCTTCCATACCCACTAACATAAATACTTATCAATTTTATGCCATGGTAGGTCCTCCTCCCATCACCTAGTATTCACTAAAAAAGACCTCCTAAATACCAATCCATCCCATAATGAATCTCTACACCTATAATTTTGCATCCACAATTTTTTTATGAAAAGAGTCTTGATAGATGGTGGAGCAGGCTTAAATATTTACACTCTTAAACTAGTAAAATAGTTTTTATATTCCAATGGATTCATAGGTTCACATATATGTATCACTATAAAAGCATAGGATGATGTTGAGTGCGAGTATATAAGGGAATACTAAAGTTTCCAATCCAAGTTTTCCCCTCTATAACAAATATTATCTATCAAGTCTTGGACCTAGATCTCCCATATAAAATTCTCCATGGATACATTCCATCTAATTTGTACCTTTTGCATACCACCAATGCTTGAAATCACCCTAAAATGATACATTTAAGTAACTATTTATGGAGATCCTCACCCTTTTCAATAATACAAAAATATGGAAGGAATATACCATAAATTTAACCAAGTACCTAATAATGATGTAGTCACATGTTTCTCATCATATATGTAATCATCCATCATATCTGCATCATCCACTCCAAACATCACCATCCTCGAGGTCAAGTTATAATTCAATGACAAAGGATTTAAAGAGGATAACATGAAATAATCCTTCTATGTAGGGAAAATTCTATCTTTATTGATATCATGCGACAAGCCCCAATCGACCCAAACAACATCTATAGTTGTTATCAATGTAAACCCATAAAATTTTCATGTTTGTGAGAGCTAAATAAATAATCCATAGAACAAGGAATTTCCACATGGTTGTATAAAGAAGAAAAAGGCCCAACTATCTTACTAGTTGAGAAGTATACTAAGGTTCTTCATGTAATCAAGGACATGGGCTATAAATATCAAGGAAATCTTGGGCTTCATGAACAAGGAGCAATAGAGCCCATAATTGTGACAAAGAGACAACAATATAAAGCTCTTGGGTGTGGGCCATTGAAAGCTATGTCTCTGGACCTTGAGTACATCCCTAGTGAGGTAGTCAAATATATATTTTCTATTGAAACTAATAATGATGGTACCTTTGAAGAATCCTTCATGCATATTGCGGGACTATTTCAAGAATTATCTATTTGTATCTTATCTTCTATATCATTCAATTCCACATCAAAATTTAAATACCTTTAATTAGATTATCCCCATCTCATAGATTGGGACCAACAAGGACCTCCAAGTATGACACATTTCAAAATGATAAAGTTATCACAAAAATTTTGGGGCTTCAAGACCATATTCCCTTAGGAGATTACAAAGAAATTTTTGTTATAGATCTTGATTTTAGATTATACTTTGATGAGAGGGACAAATTCTTTAGTCACATAACTGAAGAAATAAAAATAATAAGATGACCCCCTAGTTAAAACCACAATGTGGAGGTATCTGATAAAAAAAGTAAAAGGAAAGGATGTATCCAAAGGCAAAAGCCTCTCTAAGGTGCCTAAGTATGGAGGATTTTACCTTCTCATTATTTCCAAATATTAAGAGAGATCTGTGGTATTGGTTGAGGAATCACATAAAATAAATAATTGTATAGCACAATATCCCAAGATTAGATTTTTTATAGCATTGATATCACCTCAGTAAAAAAACTACTTCATAGAATTCTTCCAAAAATGAAATATGAAGTTTACTTGGTCTTATGTAGACATTCCTAGACTTGATCCATCTTTGGTAGTTCATCACTTAACAATTTTTCTAGATGCAAAACTGATAAAATAGAAATTTTGCAAGATGCATCCCAAATAGAATTATTGGTAAAAGTTGAGCTACATAAGTTTGATGTCAAATTAATTTTCCCCATTGATTATCCAAAATGAGTATCTAATCTTGTACCTGTTGGTAAATTTGCTGGGATCATTCACATATGTATCTATTTAAAACATTTAAACAAATTCTATCCAAAAGATGACTTCCCATTGCCCATTATGGACTTAACAACTGGTCACGAAATGCTTTCCCTAATGGATGGCTTTTCAAGATATAAACAAATACACATCACCCCTGAGGATAAAAAAATAGACTTCATATGTCCTTGGGGATGTTAGGAAAATGGTGTCTCACCCTTACAAGTACACATTGTTACTATTTATAGTACGTTTTATTTTGAGAATGGATTATTGTGGAATTTTCCCTAAATCTTAGGAATGGCTAAATAAGTATGCTCATAAATTTTCATCACAAGCTCATGCCTAGATTTGAATATATTAAAGTTCCCATTTTCAAAAGTTTCAAAGTCTAATTTGAAGGCCTTACAAGAATTTTTGGACCCAAAAGTGGTTATAATTGAAAAATATGGTTATATATTGATAGGGAACTTCACGATCTTTCTAGCAGTTCAACCAATTTATCAAATGAACACCCAGATCAAATGTAATGGCCTTTAAGAGTTGGATCTCCTAAAATAGGAGATGTAAAAATATGTTGGACACACAAATGAGTTGTAAAAGGAGAGTTACACGTGGTGGTGTGTGTTTTGACATTGTTGTCACTTGAAATTGTACCCCATTGAACAAGGAGTTCAACATTCCAATGAAATAATGGAAACAACCTCAAGGTGTGGGACCTTGTGCAGTGAGGTTGAATCTAAGGAGAAGGCCAACTTCCTCTTCAAAAACAAATGTGATAATGCTAGTCTAACCCAACATTGGAAAACTCTATGCTAACCCTAAACTATGAATTGTGAGAGGAAAAGGGAGAAGGAGGATGCTGAAAATAAGGAAAACGGTGATACACCTAGTTTTAAAATGTTTCTTCCTTCTTAGGATTGCACAAATCATCAAAGAAGGGGATCAAAAGGGCTCAAATAGTTCCCCATTTGGTTGATTCTCAAGGGTAAACATGGAAGCTAAGGCTTAACTAGGTGTTGGAAGGAAACGGAGAATCATAAAAAAACTATAAACCAAACAACACAACATATATGCATGGGAAAATAAAAATGAACACTCAAATATGAAGGTAATATAAATTTACACAACATAAAAAAGGAGAGAAGAGGAAACAATTATCAATATTCATTAATGTAAAGGCATAGATCCAATATTACAGTTGCAAAAATGTAAAATTCCCAGTCTACAAGAGAAAATCTTGGGAAGAACCCAAAGGAATAACCCCTTGAAATGATTATAAGTGTTGCTTTTAAAGTGTAAGCATAATTGAAAAACCCCAAACCAAACCCTAACCTAACTTAGGTTAGCAAGCTCTAATTAAGAAAAGAATGAGGAGATCCATCCATGAAATCCATGTTGGAACAAGATTGGACATGTGCACCATACCCAACAATGAATGTTGTACCAGAAAGCCCTCTAAAATGTCCCTATGAAATTAGCGACCTAGGCATGTGGCAAGAAAGGGAGGAAAATAGTAAAAAATAAATGAGCATAGGCACCCCTAAAATCATCTTCAAAAGTCAGGAAGTGCAATAAATGATGTCCTTGAAGCCCTAGAATCAAAACAGGTAGTTGAGAAGGTTGCTCAAACATTAATGGCATTGGCCCAAGAAACATATCAAATCGTGGGAAGGTTGGGGCATTGAGCCTGAAAATAAACGTTATCTGATCATGAAATAAATGATTTGGACCCCCAAAAATGTTGATGCTAGAGATTAGGCATTGGGCTTGCCTCATACCTCCTACCACATGTTGAGAAGCAAAAGACCAAAGCTATGAACACTAAAAACAGTCGGGGGTCAGGCTTCAGGCCCACCTCCTACCACATGTTGAATACTAGAAGGAAGAATGGAATCATGGAGTTTGAAGAATGATACTCATTGTGTGTCAGGGGTCGAGGGTCAAGCTTTTGGTTTCCTCATATCAATGAATGGTAAGAGGGAATCTCAACCTCCAAATTCTGAAATGTAACACTTAGGCAAATATTTAAGGGACTTAGTCAAACTTCGAGGATCGAGTGGGAGGCCTATAGTCTACAAGGAGCTATAAGCCCTAAAGGGTAAGTTCGAAGGCTAAAACCTAAAACCCTTAGAAGGAAAATAGGGAAGAAAGTGAAAAAGATAGAATATTGGGGCGATGGAGGAAGCATGAGATGGGAAGGGGGGAAGTGACAACCCAAAAACTTGAAGCATCTAGACTTAGCCAAAATTAGGACTTTTTGAAGGAAAACTCATGCAAGATGGCCCATGTAGGATCTCCCAAATCGGTTATCAATGATGGGTCATTTTAAGGTGGCATGAAATGACAAAATTTATGTTGACTTCTACAAGATGACTACATGCTAATCATAGAATCGAGTAGCCTTGCATATCCATTGGGAACAAAGTCATGATAATTCTTCAACAATTGGGCCTCCTGAGGGAGAAACAAAACATGTGCAAGCATGCACTGGGACGAAAATATAAAACTAGAAACATACATTCCCTTAAGGAGAATGCAAGGTGTGCGCAAGCACTTCTTGGAAAGTAAAACAATTAACTGATAAGTACAAAAGATAGAGAATAGGGTTTTCTCAAACAAAACCATTGACTGGTTCTCTAAAATAGCTTCCTTTTCTCATTATCTTGTAATGCTTCTTGTAATTCTGAGAACCTAAGGGAAGGTGGAGGTTGAACACATGCTCAACCAACTATTGTAATAGCTCCTAAAGAAAGAAGGCAAACCCACTTACCTCCTCATGCTGGTCATACATACTACTGCTTTGAAATGCATAATTAGGCTGAATGCATTCCTCCTCAGATGGAATCTCATGCTTGAGTGAAAGCATGGCTCGTGATACTCTAGTGGCCTCCATCCAAGTAAGATGTATGATAAGACATCCTCCTAAGAGGACACACACTTAGCTCACTTTTTTGGTTTCATGTTTGTGCACTGTTTCCTCATCATTTTGATGGCCTATGAAAAACACCCCTTGTGATTATTTTGGTCAAAGCAAAGAGATTTTTGCCGTGTTTTATTGTTGTTCATGATTTTCCTCTTCCATAGGTTCTGACTTGTCATTCAATATTGAACAAAAGGCCTCTAAGTCATCCCAAAATAAATCTTCCCCAACCTCTTCCTCATTTTTATGTATAAGAGGACTAATCTTAGCATCATGGTAGATTTCCTTGTGTATTTCAACCTCTTCATTTAAAAAAATAGGGCTGCCATCATGTTAGGACTCAAAAATACAAGTTTAAACCACGAGAGGTTGCCAAGCTCTCACAACGTTTCTGGCTAACGTACAAGACCAAATAGTGAATTTGAACCTTCTACTCTTTAGGCTCTGCTAAACCTAGGTGGGTAAACCTATATGCATGAAGCAAATTTGAACTGTGTGTTTCCTCTAAACAATTTATCCACAATGAAAATTTAGAAGTGGAAAGATACAAACCTATTTGGTATAAATTGTATAATTAAAAATGTTCAGTTAATAGATGTCTAAAAAAATATTTAATGAATTTAAATGAATAAAATGGGCGAGACCAGTGCCCTGTTGGGTAAAACAGAGTCCAATGAAAGTATTTGATGGATGAATTCTATTTGGCATAAATTCAAATTGTTTGGCACACAGGTATTTGTTTATAACTTGTATAAACAGCAAGATAGTGACTGAAAAAACCTACTAGAGGCAGAATACCAATCCTAATTATCTAACTCTTCTTACTAATCCAAATAATATTTCGAGATTACTGTGATTGACCAAAAGGAATTTAATTCTTTCTTGAAGAAACCAAATAATCACATCACATAGCTATAGAAAATGCGCATTGATAAATTGAATATATATTGGATATATCAACTTAAATAACCAAAAAACATTAAGTTGGAGACAATTAGATAATTGAATAATTTTAACAAACAATTGATACCAATTTGGAACCACCAAAACATAAGTCTTTCATTATTTTCCTCAAAATTAAACTTGCATCATGGTCTCTACTCTATAAAACATTCTGGAAAAATATTTATCTGTCTCACCAACCAAACCTTATTCATTATCCATCTCCTCCTTTCATATCTTTTTGAAAAAAAATTGCGCCCTTTGGTCTTGGTCTCCTCATATTCTTCCAAAAGGCAACAAGATTCAAACCAAAGGTCACGTCGCTTGATGCCAAAAACATAACTGGAATAAAACAATAATAATTGTCACAACAACAATGACTACTACCTCATTACCTTGCATCTTCATTTCCTCTACTGTGGTGTTGTGGTGTGCTTTGTTGTCTTTGCATCTTCTACCGCTTTAGCATGAGCTATGTTTCTACTCCCAGCAATACCACGATGGAATTTTATGTTACGCCTTTGTATACCACACTACCACGATCTACTATTTCCCTTCATGAGGTATCACGGTGGCTACCTTGTTCTATCCTTTCTATCGCTCTACCGTGAGCTATGTTTCAACTCCCAACGGTATGGTGGTGGTTGTTTGTTATCTTTTCTGCATACTGCTCTACTACGGTCTGCTTGATGACCCTTCATGGTATGGAAGTGTCAGCCTGTCATAGTATTCTCTCCCTTTACCACTCCACCACAAGCCATGTCCTTCCTTCTAGCGGTGCCATGGTGTTCACCTGGCTCTGCTTCTTCCCATCACTCTACCATGGGTAGAATGTTGACCCTTCGTAGTATGGTGTTATCCTTTATTACTGCTCATTCCACCTTATCACTGAACCGTGAGCTACTTGATGACACCCTGCGGTACAACGGTAAGGGTATAACATGACTGATCTCAATCATGACACCATAAGACATCCTACAAGGGGCTGCAGTAAGGAGGTAAGAGGTTCAAGCTATGAAGGGTGGATGATATGGTAGCGGTATGGCGGTAAAAGGCAATTTTGACTTTGTGGATGGAAAAAGAATGATTTTCTATGAAAAAAGATAGCATAAAATTAGGTTCCAATGGATAAAAGCCCTTAGTTAGGATTTTTAGAAAATTTTGATTCTAATAGGGGCTCTTTTTGGGGATGAGTGATTTTCCAATCACTGGAAGAATTCAAAATGTCACTGGGAGAGCAGACCAAAACACCAAAGGATATGAAAAATGAAGGAGGCAGAAAATGGAGGAGATGGAAAATGGGGAAGATGGAAAATGACCCTATACTATTGTACATGGAAAGAAAACTTTGTTTTCAATGGGGGAACTCTGGGATTGTCCATGTACTAGCAATTCCCAACCCCCTTTCGAATTCCTAAACTACCGTGCATGGAAAAGAATATTTTAAGAGGTTTGTTGAGAATTCTCCATGAACTGACAATCCTTAATCCTCTATTACTCCCTAAGAGAAGAATTTTTTTAGGAATTGCCCATGTACATGCAACTCCTGATCCTCTCCAAACATGTTCTGCAAATAATAAGAATCCTCCCATCCTTTTCCAATGATCACAAAAGGTCCCAACCACAAAGCTTCAAACTTTCCATGCTTTCCCTTCTCCTGACATCGAGCATTCAAGATCAACACTAGATCATTTTCTTCAAGTTTTCGATCCTTGGCCTTTTTATCAAAAATATATTTCATTCATGATTGTAGCTTCAAATTTTTCTTTTGAGACACTCCTTATTTCATCAAGTTCTACAAGCTTCTCCATTATTTTCTCCATTGGTTCAGAAATATCCAAATCCTCTTATAGAATAAAATTATAAACTGGTAAAAGATTTTGTAGTGGCATCCTAGCTTGGGTTCCATACACCAATTCAAACAAAGACTTTCCAATTGAATTTTTCACTGTAATCCTATCTGCCCACACAACCATAATCAAATTTGAATCCCACACCTTTTTATTTGTATCTAATATCCTCCTTATTATCCTTAAAATAATTTTATTACCGGATTCTGCCTGACCATTGGCTTGTGGGTGATAAGGGGCAACAAAGGAAATAGTAATGCCATGTGTATTGCATAAATCTCCAAATTCGTTAGATCTAAAACACATCCCATTATCTATAATCACTCTTACCGATGTGCCAAATCTAGTTATGATATTCTTCATTAGAAAATTCATCACCACCTTGCGTGTTGCTTGTTTAGTTGGGATTGCCTCCACCCACTTAGTAAAATAATCTATAGCCACTAATATCCATCTATGTCCTCCACTTGAGTTTTCATGTATTTCTCCAATGAAGTCAATTCCTCATTGGTGGAAAGGGGCTTCTACCTACAAAGGTCTAAGCAATAAGGCTCCTTGATACTTCAATTTCCTTGAGAAACTTTGACAAGCTTCACATTTCCTTACATATGCAAAAGAGTCATTGAAAACTTTAGGGTAGTAATATCCAGCTCTGAGAATATTATGTGTAGTGATCTTAGCAGAATAATGGCCTCCACACACCCCTTCATGCATCTCCCTCAAGACATGTTTCGCTTGTGATGCATCTAGACAAACAACAAAATTCCATCCCTATTCTTCCAAAATAGATCCCCTTCTATAAAAACATACTTAGATGCTTGCAACTTCAAATTTTTCTTTTGATTATCATTCAACCCATCAAGGAATTTTATGTGCCTGAGATAATACATTATGTTTGTGTACCAAGAAGTATGATCAATAATTGCAACTGCATTCTCCTCACCTTCTATATTGTAGTTTTGATTTGCTTCAATTTTTGTTTCTGCCATTAGCCTGGCCAAACCCTGTCCTCTTACCAACTTGGTAATCTGAATTTCCATATTGAACTCTTAGACTTTATTAATCCATATGCATATTTTCCCTGTCACCTCTGTCTATACTAGGATATCTTTCACATCGACATATGGGACATAGGAAATTACTTTAGCTCCAAAAAGATAAGGTCTGGAAGATTTTGCTGCTCTACCCAATGCAAAGGGTTGTTTTTCCATAATATCAAATTTCAATTTTGACCCCTGCAAAGATTTGCTGAAAAAAGATATAGGTTGCTCATGACCTTCATCATTATTTTGTAGCATAACAACTGCTATGGTGTGAAATGGAGCAAAAGAAAATATCTGAAAAGGTTTGGTAAAATTGGGGGACTTTAGAATGGGAGCTTATTTGATAGCTCTTTTGATAGATATAAAGGCTTCCATGGCTTCTACAATCTAATCTAACTTCTCTCCTTTTTTCAGCATCTTGGATATAGGTTCAACAATCTCAACAAAATTTGATACAAATCTCCTTACAAAGTTAATTTGACCAAAAAATGATTGGATTTCTTTGGCATTTTTAGGAATAGGGATTTTGTATATAGCTCCTACTCTCTCAGGGTCTATTCTAATCCCATATTTTGATACAATATGTCCCAAAAGTTTACCCTTTGTAACAACAAAATGACATTTTTTAGGATTAAGACTAATACCATATTCCAAAGACTTGATGAATATCTTCTCCAAGTGCCCCACATGATCCTCTGCCTTTTTTGGAATAAGCAGTAAGATCATCTTGGTACACGACCATTATAGCATTAATCAAATTTGCAAATGCCACATCCATGACCCTTTGAAAATTTGCCCCTGCATTCATGCGACCGAATGACATTCTAACATAAACATATGTCCCCCACACTGTAGTAAATTTTGTCTTGTATTGCTTAGACTCTTTGACTTTATCCTAGTTATATCCAGAAAACCCATCCATCATTGACAGTAGCTCACATCATGTTACTTTATGCAATATTGCCTCCATATTTGGGAGAGGATAATTATCTTTAAGGGAAGCAACATTCAAAATTCTGAAATCTACACATAATCTAATATCCCCATTTTTCTTTCTTACTGGAACCAAGTTTGAGACCCATGTTGAATGGCTAATGGGTTTAATAATACCTCCATCACTGAGCTTTGCCAATTCCTCCCACATCTTAGGTTCCAAAGTTGGGTTAATAGGCCTCTGCCTTTGTCTGAATGGCTCTGTATCTGGTTTAAGTGGAATCTCATACTGGAAAAGATATTCTTTGTATGCCTTGAGATCCTCATAAGACCAAGAAAATACATGTTTATATTTTCTCAATAATGCAATCAACATTCCCCTGATGGTTGAACTTATCTTCTTTCCAATATAGACCCTTTTTGGTGCTAACTGAGTCCCTAGATTTATTTCTTCGGTATCTGCTTCATGAGAGAGTGATCACTCCCATCATAATCTCTTTCTAGTGCCACAAGTGCTTTGGGGAGCTTATTGGTCTTAAGCTACAAAACTCCCTTCCCAAATATAGTCTGTTTCCCATCTACTTCTTCCACAAAATCATTGAAGTCAATCTCCTAAGCCTCGTACTAATCTATACAATGAAAAAACTTTAAAAGGTTAGTATCATCATAGAAAACCTGCCAGCTATATATGTTGTCAGGGATAGTAGGTCTTGTTTTGAATTCAACCTAAGATATTCCAGCCAAGGTGATATCATCTCTTTTCAAGGCTACATTAGCCAGAAAGTTTGCCATCAAATTTTCTGATCTATCTATCCAACAATTGACAAAGCATCAAATAATTCAATTGTATCCCACACAACATTTCTATATTTTTTCAATCTCTTGTTCTTTGCAGCATATCTTGATCTGATTTGTGAGACAACCAACTCAGAATCTCCCAAGACAGTTAGCAATTTGATCTTGTGCTTGAAAACCATATTCAAACCAATCAACAAGGCCTCATATTCTACCACATTGTTTGTACACTCAAAGGTTAGTAAGAATGAATATTTAAATGTAACACCTTCAGGTGATATAAAAACTACTCCAACTCCATTGCCTTCTTGGCTGCATGCTCCATCAAAATATATTTTCCACTCACCCTGCTGATCTTTAGAAACATGCTTATCAATTGGGTTAGTATTTGATAATTCAGGCTGAGACGGTTCCACTTTGAAGCTCCCTAAATCCACATCACAGAAAAAATTTAGTTGTTCTTGAGGAAAATTATCAACAATTTGATTCATCCTTGGTTCTCTATACAACTTGACTTCCTCACCATTGATTGGTATTGTGGAATATAATAAATCAAACTGTACATTGCCTCCAACTGCCGCAATCCATTGTCTTGACAAAAGAATTCCAAATTGAGGAGGTGTGTCAATCATAGTTATATCAATAGTATAAGTTGCTTGTGTGTAAGTAGCTAATTTCACTTCCACATCTTTCATAATTCCCACAATTGGGACAAGTATACTATCCATGGCATAACATTTACCCCCCTCAACATCTACCCACATACCAAGATGTTTCATCACCCCTACTAGCATAATGTTCATAGAAGCACCTGAATCTATATACAGTTTCTTACCAACTTTCCATTTATGAGTAGGGTAGTAAAGAATGGATCAATTTATGGTGGATTCATTAATGCATCACTTAGACAAACCTTTGGAACTTTAATCTTTTCCTTCCTATTACTAATTTCAGGAATCTCCTTATTTTCAAGCTTTGTATTTTTATTACCCCCACTAGACATTAATTGAATAGAACTTTCCCTATACTCTTTAATCTTCATCATTTATAGTAATGAGGCATACATCTTTACTTGGGACAAAGCTTGCATGAAGTCAAAATAAGCACCCTCTGTTTTGATCATCTTCTTTTTCTCTGTTGACTCTCCTCTGTTCTCCTCTTTCTCCTTTTTGTTTGTCTGATCTGAATTTTATTTGTCCTTGGGAAATTCTTTTTTTTATTCCTTATGGACATACTTTTGTTCTTTTTTATCAAATTGCTTATCATCTGTCCTTTTTGAATCTTCCTGGGGTATTTTCTTATCCTTCAAAAATATTCCTCTTGGAACATCTCCATCCTCATTTACTATTCTATTTCTCAACCAATATCTGCTTTTGGCATGCTCAACTACTGCTATGGTTAATATTTCAAATTCTTCCTCAGTTAGTCTCCTCACATTGCACTTATTTGTCTGATATGATGTACTAGGAGGACATCGTTCATTATCACTTTCTTCACAATCAGAAAAAACTTGTTGTTCTGCCATATGGACATTATATTTTTGGTGATCAACATCATATTCATACCCTCATTATTCTAAAGATGAATATCCCTGCTCAATAGAGTGAAGAGTGTGGGAAGTTAAATAGATATTATGGTCCTCTTCATTATTGTCTTCTGGCATGTCTTTTCCTGGTATCGACTGGGCTACAATACAATGGTTAGGAGAATGTGGCAAGTCACAAACTGAGCACCAAGGACTATTATTTACCATATACGCCCCTCTTTTCTTTAAAGGATCGGGTGTCTCTTTATTCCTAGGCCTATCCATCACTGGCTTTCCATCCTTCCAATTTGTACTATATAGCATGTCATGCAACCTTGGCCTTTCATTTTTGTATGTATTTTCCTGCCTATTTGGAGGAGTATATTGGAGAACTCTAGGATTATCCCTCTTTCCAATCATTCTTGCAACTTTCCTATTATTTTCAATAGTCAGTGCCATATTTTGAGCTTCAGTTAAATTCTTGGGACACCTATTCCTAAGCTCATATCCTATCTTAGGATCAAAATCTTTTAAAAATATACTTAATGCAACAGGATCAACTAATTTGGATCTAGGAGGTATCTTATTATGAAATTTAGAAAATCTCTGGTTGAATTCATAAGCTAACTCATTAAGATGCTTCTGGATAGTTACCAATTCATGCAGGGAAAACACTGATGCACATTGATTCCCATACTGCTCAAGGAACTGTTCATAAAACTCCCGAATGAAGTCAATAGAAGTTGTTGGCAAACTATTAAACCAATCTCTACCATCTTCAATTAATGACATCATAAAAAATATGATTTGCAGATCCTCATATTGCATATCCAAGTCTTGAATAAATGCATTAAAAATCCTTAAGTGTTCTTCAACTGTGGTTGCACTACTTCTTGTGAATTTTGGAACAAGGCTTCTCCAACTGTTATTCATGGGGTAAGGATATATTTGAAATCCAGCCAAATCAAATTCTCTGATCATGGTTATGTATGGTGGAGGAAGTGGATTTTGTGGATGCTAGTACTGGTACAATGGATTATTGTAAGGTGGTGGCACATATTTCTGACCTTGTGGAGGCATGTGTTGTTGACCATGTGGGGGTATATATTGTTGGTGAGGGGGTGGCTAAGCATTTTGATGTTGTGGTGGAGCATTTGGGGGTCTATATTGATTGCCTGATTGATTTTGTTGTGCTCTTGGGGGATTTGAAGGTCTTGCATTATTATTCCCCTGCCTATGAGGTGACGCATATTTAGGTAAGTTATCCATCTGAGATTTCTGTAACTTCAATTCTTGAAGGTATTTTATCGCTTGGAGCCTCTACTCATACTCTATTATTATTCTTTCCACTTCTTGTCTTTCATGTTCCAATCATGCATTTATCTCATCTTAAGCCATGTGTTCATAGTTATCCTCAGAGGTTGCTTCATAGCCAAGTCCATCCTGATTCTCTTCAAGTAATGCCATTTTCTGATCATATTCATGTTGTCTCCTTTCCCTTTCAGCCTCAAGTCCAACCATGAACTCCTCAACTTTCTTGGGGTCTGGTTGATAGAAGGGATTCCTCTTTTCCTTAGAAGTGTGAAGTTCTCTAGATGGGTTGTTTTAAATTGTGAGTGTACCATAGGAATTATACGTCTCCAGGTGTGCTTTTGATGTTTTGTCTTTATTTGTTGGGCCCATCTCATTAGACACCTTCTTGCCCTTATCATTATTTTGAGTCCATTTACTTTTTCCATTATTGGGATCCTCCTTATATAAATACCTTCTTCTCTGCATTTTGTGAGCAATTTTGATAGTCTGAACTCTAGGATGGTTCATTTCTGATGTATACTTCACTTTATCAGTTTCAATGCACTTGTTCATTCAGAGCTGCCACTCAGTTTCCAAAAGTGAGAAAAATTTGTAGTTCGTTGTTTCTAGCGGAGTCTCCTGCAAGGTACTGACTATATGATGAAGGCCTTAGTTCACTTTAACATCCCCGGTAGAGTCGCCAAACTGTTAGGACTCAAAAACATAGGTTTAAACAACGAGAGGTTGCCAAGCTCTCACAACATTTTTGGCTAACGTACAAGACCAAATAGTGAATTTGAACCTTCTACTCTTTAGGCTTTGCTAAACCTAGGCGGGTAAACCTAGATGCATGAAGCAGATTTGAATTGTCTATTTCCTCTAAACAATCTATCCAAAATGGCAATTTGGAAGTGGAAAGATACAAACCTATTTGGTATAAATTGTATAATTAAATATGTTCAGTTAACAAATGTATGAAAAAATATTTAATGAATTCAAATGAATAAAATGGGCGAGAGCAGTGCCCTATTGGGTAAAACGGAGTCCAATGAAAGTCTTTGATGGATGGCTTCTATTTGGCATAATTTCAAAGTGTTTGGCACACAGGTATTTGTTTATGACTTGTATAAACATGCAAGATAGTGACTAACAAACCCTACTAGAGGTAGAATACCAATCTTAATTATCTAACTCTTCTTACTAATCCAAATAATATTTCCAGATTACTATGATTGACCAAAAGGAATTTAATTCTTTCTTGAAGAAACCAAATAATCACATCACACAGATACAACAAACATGCATTGATAAATTGAATATATACTGGATATATCAACTTAAATAACCAGAAAACATTAAGTTGGAGACAATTAGATAATTGAATAATTTTAACAAACAATTGATACCAAACTGGAACCACCAAAACATAAGTCTTTCATTATTTTCCTCAAAATTAAACTTGCATCATGGTCTCTACTCTGTAAAAAATTCTATAAAAATATTTATCTATCTCACCAACCAACCCTTATTCATTATCCATCTCCTCCTTTTATATCTTTTTCAAAAATTCTGCTCTTTGGTCTTGGTCTCCTCATATTCTTCTGAAAGACAACAAGCTTCAAACCAAAGGTTGGTCACTTGATGAAAAAAACATAATTGGAATTAAACAATAATAATTGTCACAAAAAAAATGACTACTTCACCATGTTACCTCACACCTTTGTTTCCTTTGTTGCAATGTTGTAGTGTGCTTTGTTGTCTTTGCATCTTCTACCGCTTTAGCATGAGCTGTGTTTCTGCTCCCAGTGGTACCGCGGTGGCATTTTATGTTACACCTCTGTATACCGCACTACCATGGTCTAATATTTCCCTTCATGAGGTATCACGGTGGCTTCCTTGTTCTATCCTTTCTACCGCTCTACCGCGAGCTATGTCTCAACTCCCAGCAGTATGGCGGTGGTCATTTGTTATCCTTTCTACATACTGCTCTATCACGGTCTGCTTGATGACCCTTCACAGTATGGAGGTGTCGGCCTGTCATAGTCTTCTCTCCCTTTACCACTCCACCGTGAGCCGTGTCCTTCCTTCTAGCGGTGCCACGATGTCCGCCTGCCTCTGCTTCTTCCCACTACTCTACCATGGGAAAAATGTTGACCCTCCATGATATGGCAATATCCTTTATTACTGCTCATTCCACCTTACCGTTGAACCACAAGCTACTTGATGACCCCCCATGGTACATCTGTAAGGGTATAACACGACTGCTCTCAACCGTGACATTGCAAGCCATCCTGCAAGGGGCTATCATAAGGAGGTAAGAGGTGTAAGCTATGAAGGGATGATGATATGGTAGCAATATGGCGATAAAAGGAAATTTTGACTTTGTGGATGGAAAAAGAATTATTTTCTATGAAAAAAGCTAGCATAAAATTAGGTTCCAATGGATAAAAGCCCTTAGGATTTTTAGAAAAATTTGGTTCTAACACATCATTTTTCTCCTCATAGACTAACATTTTTTCATGCTCATTTTCATCATCATCAACAAAACAAGGAAGCTCAACAAATGAGAAAAATAATTTTTTATTTACATCACCTTCTCCTTGCTTGTTTCCTTGTTGTCCCAACTGATTTGTTGATGTAGGAATAGACACATTTTCTTCATTTTCAATAAAAAATAGGAGCTCATCATATAAATCAATAAGAGCCTCATGCTCAAAACCCTCTGCTTGTTCTTTAAACTGCTACCCCAGCTAGTCATTCTCATCAACCTTTGGTTGTGTGTTATACTTTTATTCTTTTGTATCATGTTCAACTATATAAACATCAAAAGATACTTCTTTCTCTTCCCCAAAAACTTCCTCCTCTTGTGCACTAAACCAACTATCCTAGTAGAAAATGGGACTATCTTTGCAAAGATGAATGATACTAGGATGAGAAGGCTTATTAGAGGAATCTTGTTGGGCTTCTTGAAGAGTAATAGGCTCTTGAGGAACAAAGGGTTGAACTTGCATAGTCACAATCTCTTAGAAAGGATGAAGGTCTCTAAATCTTGGAATTTCAAGCTTAAAATAATTACTTGAAGACTTAGGGGGACTATCTTGCTTGAATCTTTGAAAATTATACTTGGGAGGCTCCTCTTTCATAGGCTGATTAGAGGTGCAAGTGGCTGATTGGCTTTCCAACCTTTGCACTTGAGGAAGAAAATTCCTCATCTACTCAAGTGTTTAGCAATGAAATCTGATGCAAGAGACTCTTCATGTTGCCTTATTTTCATCTCCATCTCTTGTTGTTTTTGGTAGGCCCGATAATCCAAATCCTCTTGCTAAAAATCATGCCCTTTAAATTCTTCAATTTCATGTGTTTTACTTTGAAAGTATGATAGTATGTCTTTGATGCTCAAGTTTTTGACATTTGAAGATTGGCTATGAGGATAGAAATGATGGTTGGAGACAAAAGGTACTTGTTGTGGTTGGGTCTGAATATATGGCTGCTATGAGCCTTGAGAAGGGGTGGGTGGGTGGTAAGCATGCTGAATATGTTGGTTTTCTTGTGTAGTGAAGGTGTTTGGATAAAAACTAGTTGCATGCTCATTGTGATATGGCTAAGAAGGGTAAAAATGAGCAGAAATTTCATGGTAAGGAGGATGATAGAACATATTTCCATAAAAGGAAGACATGATGTGAAATTAAATAGGTTGGGAATTCATGAAAGCTTTAAAATCAAAATATGAAGACTGATTTTCTTGTAAAAAAAGAGAACATACCAATACCTAGTCTTCTTGAAACCAAAAGATAGAACTTGAAGTCACCAAGTGTGTGAAGGTTTTTCCTCCAAAGGTAGATATTGTTGACATACACACCAAATATCAACAGTGATAAGAAATTTTCATCCCATCAAGTAATGCCAAAAACTATTGTCACTCGAAATTGCACCTCATTGAACAAGGAGTTCAACATTCCAATGAAACAATGGAAATGAGCTGAAGGTGTGGGATCTTGTGTGGTGAGGTTGAATCTCTGAAGATGGAAAATTTCCTCTTCAAAACTAGATGTGACAATGTTGGTCCAACCCAACATTGGAAAGCTCTATGCTAACCCTAAAATATGAACTGCAAGAGGAAAAGGGAGGAGGATGTTGAAAATAAGGAAAACAGTGATGCACCTAGTTTTAAAAGGGTTTCTTCCTACTCAAGATTGCACATAACATCAAATAAGGGGATCAAAATGGCTCACACAGTTCCCCATTTAGTCGATTCCCAAGGGAAAACATGGAAGCTAAGGTTTAACTAGGTGTTAGAAGGAAACACAGATTCACAAACAATAATTATAAACTAAAAAACACAATATATATGCATGGGAAAAGAAAAAATAACACTCAAATATGAAGGTAGCATAAACTTACACAACATAAACAAGAAGAGAAGAGGTAGAAACAATCAATCTTCATTAATGTAAAGACAAAGCCAATTTTATAGTTGCAAAAATGTAAAATTCATAGTCTGCAAGAGAAAATCTTAGACATAACCCAAAGGAAGAACCCCTTGAAATGGTTACAAGTGTTTCTTTTAAAATGCCAACATAATTGAAAAAACACAAACTAAACCCTAACCATAACTTGGGTTAGCAAGGTTCGATCAAGAAAATATTGAGGAGATTTTTTCATGAAATCTATGTTGGAACAAGCCTGGACATGTGCACCATACCAAAAAATGAATGTTGTATCAGAAAAACCTTCAAAATGCCCCCATGAAATCAATGATATGGGAATGGGGCAAGAAAGGGTGGACAATAATCAATAATAAATGAGCATGGACACCCCTAAGATCATTTGAAAAAGTTAGTAAGTGTAATAAATGATGTCCTTGAAGCCCTAGAATTGAAACAAGTAGTTGAGAAGGTTGCTTAGCCATTAATGACGTCAAACCAAGAAACATGTCAAATCGTGGGAAGGTCAGCGCTTCAGGCCTGAAAATAAAATTTGTCTGCTTGTGAAATAAATGATTTGGACCCTCGAAAATTCTAATGTTGGAGGTCAAGCATCAAGCTTACCTCATACCTCCTACTACATGTTGAGAAGCAGAAGACTAGAGTCAGAAACACTGGAAACCATCAAGGTTCGGGGTTTGGGCTTACCTCCTATCGCATGTAGAGGATTGGAAGAGGGAAGAACAAAACCACAAAGTTTGAAGATTGATACCTATCACATGTTGAGGGTGATCAGGGGTCAGGCTTTAGGTTTCCTCATATCGATGAATGGTAAAAGGAATGCCCAACCTCTAAAGTTCAAAATACAACACTTAGGAAAATATTTAAGGGACTTAGTCGGACTTCAAGGATTAGATGGGAAGCCTATAGTCTACAAGGAAGGAGTAGTAAGGTTGAAGGCTGAAACCTGAAACCCTTAGAAGGAAATTGGGGAGAAGGTAGAAAAGGTAGAAGATCGGGGAAATGGAGGAAGCATGGTAGGAAGGGGGGAAGCGACAACTTGAAAACCTGAAGCATCTAGACTTTAGCCAAAATTAGGACTTTTTTGAGGGAAACTCATGCAAGATGGCCCATGTAGGATCTCTTAGACCGATTTTCAATGATGGGTTATTTGAGGGTGGCATGAAATGACACCATACATATCATACGCATTATTTATTAGAGATAAGGATGGGTGAAATTTTTTAGGTGGTTTTAGCTCATGGTTTTGCAATACCATTTGATAATTTCATTCATTGTATCTCCTATATATTATGTGTATGGGATGGAGTTTGGGTGTATGATTCTTGTAGCTATTTTGTTTCCTCTAGATCTCTAGTTTTTGGTTCTCCTATAAGAAATATTACTTTGCAAGTATATTTTAATCTTGTTGATTTTTTAATAATATACTGGGTGGCTTTTGGAGTGGGTTTTTTTCTCCTGAAAAGGTTTTCCACACATAAATCACTATGTTGTGGTATGAATTCTATTTATGTTTATTTTTGTTTAATTTCTATATTTATTATAAATATTTGAAAATAATTAGTATAACCCTCCTCTCAATATTAGTGTAAGAAGTTGTTTTTCTACCTTACCTTCCTTATAGGGGAACATACTGCTAGAAAGTGATGCCTTTCAGCCTAAAAAATATTGGAGCCACATACCAAAGAGTAAACAATGACATTTCATTACCTATTTCACAGCATCATGGAATATTGTGTATATTACCTACTAGGTATTTCTATCAAAAGATAAGGTCACTTGAATGTGCTTGAAAAAAATCTTTGATAGACTAGAAAAATATCAAGTGAGGCTAAATTCAAATAAGTACATTTTTGGTGTGACTTTAGGGAAATTGTTGGATATCTTATTTATCATAGAGGCATCAAATTTGATCAAACCAAGTTAAATGAAATAATTCAAATTCCCCAACCTACTAATCTAAAATAATTACGTAGCCTCCAAGGTAAACTCCAAGCAATCAAATGTTTCATCGCCCAACTAGAAAAGAAGAGTCACCATTTCCTACATCTCCTACATAAGAATGAAACATTTAAGTGGGATGATAAATATCAAAAAGAATTCTAACAATTGAAATATTAACTTGCTTTCACCTCTAATATTAATGCCAGCAATCCAAGGAAAACCTTTTTTATTGTATATCTTTTCCACCACAACTATGTTAGGTTTTCTTCTTGCACAACATGAAAACACATGGAAATAAAGGGAAATATATTACATTATTCATACATTGGTAGGATATGATCTCACCTATAATCCAATAGAATGATCATGCTTATTTTTTGACTTTACCTCATAAAAATTGTAACACTATATGCTCAACTACAAAACAAACCTCATTTCAAAGGTTGATCCATTAAAATACCTCTTGTCTAAGGCTACACTCATAGGTTGAATGGAAAATGGGTCATGATCTTGAGTATGTATATTACAAGGCTATTAAGGGACACACTATTGTTGATCAATTATCATATGCACTAGTAAATACAGATAATCCTCATGTTTCAAAATTTCTAGATGAAATAGTATTCACCATCATTCCAACAACCTTGTGGAAAATGTACTTCAATTACTTTCACACCCAACATGGTTCAATAGAAAAAGTCCTTTTTGTCTCTCCACAAGGATATTCTATTACAAAGGAATATCAACTAGTTTTTCCATGCAAAGACAACACTATTGAGTATGAATCTTAAATCCTCAAGAAAATAGTTAATGAAGTTGGTTGTGATTGGCATCTAAACCTTAAACCTTCCTCATGGAATTATCATACTAGCATCTATACAACCACATGTGCCACCCAATATTCACTTGTCTTTGGTATTGAATCCATTTTTTCTATCAAATTCAAACTTCCTTCCTTAAGGGTCTCTTTGCAACATCTTATTGATGACAGGGAGTATCATGTTTCCAAATTACATGATTTAGAGTTACTAGATGAAAGATGTCTCAATGCACTGAACCATTTACAAGACTACTAAAATCATCTTTGGCTTAGTTACAAATAGAGGATCAAGAATTGAATATTTGAAGTGGGTGACTTAGTCCTAAAGGAAAATCAAAAGAATCAACAAAATCGCAACAAGATGGGTAAATTTTCACATAACTAGTTGGGGCATTTTGTAATCACAACAAGTTATGGATCAAGATCCTATCAACTTGCAACACTTTAAGGTGAGCCTTTGGGAAAACCCATCAAAAAAATTCATCACAAGAATTTTATGTTTGACCCTAGGGTATCCCATTAAAAATAAAAAATAAAAAATAGTAATAATAAATAAATAGAAAAAGTAAAGAGAAATAATTTATCCAATGAAAAAAACCACTTCAATGATACCTTGGGAAAGTACCATGGTAAAAAATTGTCTGTAGGCACCATGTGTATCAAGCACCATCTACCATCTTCCAGGTTCTTATCCGTTTCAACCATAATAATGTTAAGCCTCTCATACACATGTACTACCTACCACATTTTACTTGTCCACCTACCATGGCTTGATAATTATCAATCTCTATCATTATTCATCATACCTAATGCCATAATAAAATTAAGTCCACCCATCTCATAATAAATGATCTTATACCTAATTGGGGGCTTATTCCTCTACCTAGTCATTAGATTGGAACCTTGTTGCCATCTTGAGAGGAAAATTTGCACTTCCATAATTCAACATTTACACATTTTCCATAATAAATCTATCAATCACAAACTATAATAGATGAATATATGCAATCCTGTCCATCCCATCCATTACAAACCGTCACCACCTAGACTTGACACTCAAGAAAAAGAAAACTACACATCATGTAAAACATTGAGTTTTCATGAAAATTGCAAGAAAATATCATTGTTGAACCAACCTACTGCCTACATACCTATTTCCTAGTAACCTAGTTCATCATCCCAATCCATTCCTTAACATATGTATCCTTCCAACAATAGGCATAAACCAATTTCATCATACCCTTTTGGAAAGAGATATGATGATTATTGGTTTATTTTATCACATGGTATTTTTTTAAATATTTTTGTCTCCTCTTGATGCTTATTCTTTGCCACCTCTATTTTTATATATATTGTATTTATAAAATCATATCATGGGGCATGGTCATTGATTTTGTATGTCATGTTTGTGGGATATTCTTGTAATATTACCAAGAAAAATACTTACCTTGTGTGTGTTATGATGTGTAACGACCCCATCCTTGGGTAATTAAAAAATTTCTAACATTTCACTTCAAACATATAAATGTAACAAGTAACAAAGACATTGCAATAAAATTCTTCCTTTCTTTATTGATAAATACATGACAATTACAATATATATTTCCATATGGATTCCATTTCCATTGCAATTATGAATCAGAGTACAAAAGTAAAACAATTACATACATGGCTCGTAAGCTTTTTGCACAAATAGTAGTAAGATGGTCCAGGATTCCTTCCTTACAAATCTTGGTGTATCTGTCACCTGCTGGCGAGGAGAAACATCACTCAGGCACTTTTTTGCCAACCACGGACTATTAATGTGGTCCCCCGCACATCTATCATTCAATAGATGGCCCTCCCTTTGAACAAAGAGATTGGTAAAGTAACCGGTTGCGACAACCCAACTCAGCATAGTGTTGTGTCCTATACATCTAGAACTTGCTATTTCACAATCCCGAACTAGCATGATGGATCACAATGAACTGACAGTGTAGTCTCAACTATGTCACATCTAAGTGGATGTCGTACCTTCCACTACTTTGGCCAAAGTATTCTCATTCAGTACTTCGAATGAAGGTCATCTATCATATACACTATCCAGGGTTGATTTGATTTAAGACTATCTTACACTACGCATAGGTATCGTCCTTTACTTTTGGATAATCTTTAATCCCAGACTAGCCTACAACATTTTTCTAAAATATTTACATAAGATAGATATATCCTGTTTTAGATTACCTATCTTGAGATATTCTACTTCAATAGCTACATAAGGGAGGTATATCCTGTTTCAGACAACCTACCTTCAAACAAACTACTTAATCAGGAAATGTAATGCAGTCAACAAGGTCTTTATACCATTCCTCCTAATCAGGAAATCTTTATCCTAAGAGTACTTTTAGCTTATCTCAGTTATCCCTATAACTTAAGCTTTAGACTACCTTGGTACTGATTCCATCCTTGACCTAGTATTTAATAACTAGTTCCTTTCTCCTTTATATAAGGAGTTCAAGCAGTATTCAAGTAATACAATTCATAATAAAGTATTCAAACATTTCCCTTTCAAGCTATTCTTTTAACAAGCTTTCCTATGAAATCATGCTATTCCATTTTAACAAGCCTTTTCCATTTCAACAAACCCTTTCTAATGAAATTTAGCTATTCCAATTTACACGCTTTCACTATAAAACAAGCTATACCACTCAAACAAGCTTTTATAAAAACAAGTTATTCCATTCCAACACTTTCCTTTTCTACTTCATACCACAATGCAAAGCAAGGCATAAACTAAGCAACTAGATTCATTTATTTTAAATGACAGAAGTAAATAAAAGACATTTCTCATGCCTGTTTCTCTTGCTGCGAGTGAGTTCAATCAATAGCTTCTGCTCTTCCTTCACAGTCCTTCTTAGTCTTTTCCAGATACTTTTCACAGCATGAGTAAAGTATGAATTTTAGGTAAATGTAATACAACAATGATGGATTATGGCTCTCAGCAACAACAATGATGGATTATGGCTCTCAACAATCACATCAAAGATAGTATATGGCTCTCACAATACAAAACAACAAAGACAAGTTGCAGCTCTAATACAACAATGGAAAATTGCAGCTCTTTTCACAAAACAATACAGTAATGGACAAACTGCAGCTCTAATGGAAAATTGTAGCTCTCTCTCAGAAATTTGAAACTTACAAAGGCAGATATGAAAAATTGTGTCAATGACAATGAGAGCAACCCATTATATAGGTTTCAAATTCTCATGCCTGCTACATTTTTGGCATGAGAATTCGACACCTTTCTCATTGACATTGTCAAAACATGCAGTGGCAATCATTTAGCAAGACACTCAGCAAGAAGAGAGGTGACTCGACCCAAATGCAGGAGGAGTTTGTCAAAATCCACATGGTAAAAATCAAGTGAAGGCCACCTACAGGCGTGACTCTTCATAGGCGCCCAGAAATGGCGGATTTATCCCAGGTTAGAAAACGTCAATGCAGAAACACACTCACCTGGCTTCCATTCCGCCCCTTCCATTCGCGTTTCTAGCAGGCTATGACCTAGTCATCCACCATGAGCTTGCAACTGCGCGGTTCCTCCTTTCACCATTCTCGCCCTTTCCTTCATTCGCGTTTTTTCTAGTATGAAGGAAATTGCGATTTTCCTCTTTTAGCCAAAGTTTTAAAAAAAACATTTGATTTAAATTTTCATAATACTTCCAATGTATTTCTCCAATAGTTTAAGAAATTCGAAATACTTTTATTACTCATGGTAAATGCATTTTTTTACCAAATGACTATATAAGTCAATTTAAAATTATTTCCAAGGTAATTATTTATTTAAAATATAAACAAGATATTATTTTTCCATTATATTAAATATATATTATTATAGTTTTATTTACCAATTAAATATATATATATATATATATCTATATTTAAATGTTTTAACATTTAAATATTACTATAGATATATCTATATATATTTATTCTTGGTAAAACTATAATAACATATATATTAAATATAATATTTAATATATATATATAAACACATTCAATATTTACACTTAAATATATCTATACATGTTTGTATTTATTTATCCAATTACATGTTTTACAGGCTAGTCAGAGTACCCTTAATACACGTATTTGTATAAACATGTATATATACGTTTAACTGTAAATTCTAGGCATCAGCATAACATTATTAGTTCACATTTCACATTCAAGGTTCATAGAGTAGTAAGTCAGTCAATCAAGTAAAACCACTCATAAAGCATAAAGAAGTAATCCAAAACTCCTAAGCCTAAGGATGACTTATCAAGACAACTCAATCTGACTTAGTTCCCAAAACCCTTAGTGAAGTGTGTGTATGCTCAACAGATCAACTTTACCGGTTACTTGACCAAGCCCCTCTCCCGAGTGATGTCTCCCCTCCGCCTGGAGGAATGGTTCCTAATCCTGCATCCATTGCCACAAAACCACGATGGGTACTTGTTCATAACATTTGCAATACTTATACAAACATATCAAGTTTAAAGCAAGATTCATTATCCTGATATTCACATATATGCAGTATTTTACCATGAATTACATCAATTGAAATAATATCAAATGAAACAATGTCAAATGAGCTGACATACATATTGATAACAAGGTGCAAGCATCTCCAAATTTCACATTACATTCATCTCTACCTTTATATCACTAGAAAATAGTAACCTCATAATTCGGGATGTAACATGATGGATTCTTGCATAAACAATTTTCATTTACATATAAGGTTATTCAATACATTTTTGCACTAGGACTATCATTCTCTAAGTCTTACTTCCTCACATATATCTGAAAAGGTTCTATTATGTCTAGTATGGATAAGGACAACCTTAATGTTTATAGATTCAAAGTACATGCAAAGGATACAATAAAACCCTGGTTTCTCATACCTTGGTGTATAATATCCATTATTTATTTTAAAATAAGGTTTTATCTCTACATGTTTCAAGCATAACCTAAGCATATCACCTTTCCATCCCATACTCCCTATCCACCCAATTACCTACTTATAGCTTTCACTATTCAATATTTGATCAATAAAATGGCTCATTCTTCATAATCCTACATCCCACCTCATTTCTTCTTCCATACTAGCTCATACGCCTCCCATCATAATACTCATTTCATCTATGTATCATGACATAAAAAGTAGAATCACCAAAAACATCCCATTCCATCCACATATTTCTCGCATACATGATCAAATGCATAGGTCATAACATCATAACATCACATCATAATCACATCATAATCACATCATATACAACATACCATCGTAACATGAATCACATATACATCATCATGAACATAATAATAAAATCATTACATATGATTTGCCACAACAAATTATCATCTCATATATATACATAAAAATTCATGTCATGACACATCAAAATAATGATGGTACATGGGATACTTCAGCCATAAATATGCATGTATACATGAGCCTACAAGAAAAATGACACAATTTATATCATATGGTACATATATGCATGACCCACTAGGTGGAATTCCCACCCTTTGAATGTCCAAGTGATCTTGGTGCTGGTGGGATAGAACATGGTGGTTGTGCTAGTGGTGGTTGTGTTGGTGTTGGACCCATAATTGAAAGAGTAATTGATATCACTAATATAGAACCCCCTGACTGACTTCACATAAAAAATCTAGGCACTTGATGATGAACATGAATGTGTATCATATAAAATCATGTAATACATAGCCTCTTGAATTGACCTAGTAGCCTTAAACTTGTGTCATTGGCCCCTCCATCATATCCCTGATCCTCCGAGCTTCATTCTTATCTATCAATATAAATCATAGTATTTATTCTCACATGATGATTTTTAGGATAAATAAAGCTATCATACTCCATCATATAAATTATTAGACATTTATTATGATCTTTCATTGATACATCATTCAGGCTACCCAAGACTTGTATCATGCATTTCCCCTCAAATCGTGTGTCATAACTGCCACATATTTACATGTGTGGGGCATCATGAATTTCCTTAGAATATTATGTTTATTATTTATATAAATTACATCATGGATATCATGTTTTCCATGATTACATATTTTGTGCCTTGTTTCTTTATCTTGCCTATGTGGAGCCATTACATGAATTTAGAATTCCATGCTTACATCTTACATGGTTGTGCTCATGTGACCTAATCACATCCTAATAAGATACTTTACCAAAATAGGGACATTAGAATTCATGTCTTCCCCATCACACTATGTACCTACATCGATTGAACATGTTCTAAGGGTTACATTAGTCCATTCCCCACATTATCGATTGCATGCAATACATTGGCATCTTAATCACCAGTAGGGACTTATCACCCTACTTATACAAATGTGAACTCTTTATATTGGATGTCACATTGGAGGCACATATCACTCTTGTGTCTTATAGACTTGCATGGGTGTTCATGGCTACCAAGGATCACATCACCATTTTTTATTTTTCTAATTCAAGGGCCACATCATTATTCCTCAATTCCATTTCTAGACCATTTTATTACCACACTTATTATTTAAGACATTTCCATGCTTATTAAATGAAGTATTTATTTACATCTAGTTACGTGATTACATGATTGAACTATTGTAGACACCTAAAAATGACTAACACATTCCCATCTCATCACCTCATCATTTCTCATTGATTCCTCTATCAATATTAATTAGATAATTTCAATTATTTAACTAAGCTAACGCGCCATTCACATCAATTTCTCTCATCCATGTTAATTAAATAAATTTTAATTATTTAATTAATTCATCAAATTCTCTTCTTCACATTAATTAAATAATTTTTAATTATTTAATAATCCATTCATTTAATTCTTCTCATTTATATTAATTAAATTTTTTTATTTAATGCATTCATCTATTAATTCTTTTTATCCACTATAATAAATAATATTAACTATTTAATTAACTAACATTTCCTCTACAATTAAATAAATTAATATAATTATTTAATTTATTTTCTATTTTTTAATTCTTTTGATCAGTAAGTTAGGCATAAGGGAGTCATACCCTATAAAATTTAAATAATAATAAAACTAATAAAATGCTTGCCCTTGAAATAAGGGTGCTAAATAAAAACTACTCTACTTAACCATCTATAATGGTAAGTGAAGTCCTTATGGAGCATAAGGTAACCTTGTGCAATATATTTTTGACACAATTTTGTATATGAGTTTCTTCTTATATTATCTTTGTTAGCTATATTTTTCACATTCTTATTTTTCTTTGTAATTGTTGTCCACTCTTCAAAATTGTTTGAAGTGAGGAATGGAAATTGTTTTGAAGCATCAAATTTTTTGAGGGGAGCTCGATTCTCATTTTTCACACCAAATTTTGCAATTTTATCTCCTATGATATTGTGTGCATGTAAATCACCACCAAGCATTAGATTAATAACTCCCATATCCATCAATCACAGAGAAGGAGTATGCTTAACTAGAGGATCTAGCTCGTTCATAAATTGTTCAAGGGAAAAATCCACAATGTAATGGTGTGGAAACACACTTATCCACCAAGAAACTTGACATTCTATTTTGATCTTTGGCTACAAATAATCCTTGGTAGCATGTCTTGTTATAAAACATCTATGCAAGTGGAAGAGAAATCCTTCATAATCTAAACATTGCGGCCAACTATGATTGGCTACTTTGAAGGTGATTTCAGTGAGGAGATCTCTTGACATATCCATATGAAAAAGGTGTTGGAAAGTAGGTGCCTCAACTTCTGGCTTGTACCTCTGTTTAAGACTTGGCGTATTTCCTTCATTTTTGGCCTTTACTTCTCTACTATTGGGTGCATCTCTTGAATGCACGGTTTGTCGCCTTACCGTGAACCTCTTTCTTTCAGTCTGTGATTGGATAGTGTTACCACCATACCGTGGAGTCAATTTCCTTCGTTGGTGGTAGTACAGTGGATTGGGCGGTCAACCGAAATGTTTACCTCGGTATTGTAGGGGTTGCTCGGAGATGGCACATCGGTGCGGTGAAGGGCAATGGTCAAGAAGACAGATGACTACCTCCTTACCGTGGAGGTCTTGTGGCCATGGTGTAGTGGTGTGGTAAGTCATTACGGTCGGCATTGACGGTTACCTCCTTACCACAAAGGGTCTCACAGTCATGGTGTGACAGTGCGGTGGGCTTATTGGTCAGTTTGGATGGTTACCTCCATAATATAGAGAGATGAGCTAAGTTCGATGGTGGCATGGTGAAGGTGGCAGCCGGGTGATTGAGTGCCTACCGCCATACCATGGTGGTATCATTGCTCGATCATGGTGGTACAGTGTGTGTATTGCCAGATCACAAAGGCTATGTTGGAGTTGGGTGGTATCATGGTACACCGCACTACCATGAGGGTTGATTGAATAACATGTGGTGACACAGTAAAAGGAGATCAGTGCTCAGTTGGCAGGTTTGACTCGACAGTCAAAGTGATGGACAACTGATGTTACGACATGTGGCATGATAAGACTCACTAGTTTTACACCACTGTCGTAAATCAACATTGATTGGCCGAAAGATTTATTCTTTGGTAGTGATTAAATGCGGGGGTTGATAGAGTGCAGTTTTGGTAAGTTTCTGTAATCCAATTCAATGTTGGGTGGCTCGATGCGTGCTGCAGGGCGGTGTTGCCAGAGAATGGTGGAAGCTTTTCGATGGGGTAATTAAATACCCTGATGGTTTTTGGTTTAAATATAGAGATTGGATTGATCAAAGCAATTGTTCAAGCGGTATGTAGAGCATAGTAACCATGAACACTGAGACACTTAGAACAAGAAAGAATGTGAACCTGAGAGGCCTTGAGGCTATGCTGGCCGAAAGGCTGGTTGAGCGAGTGGGCTGGTGAGATGAAATGAATCTATATTGTATTTCATGTGAGGAAATTGTAACAGTGCGAGGATTCTGAACAATGTTGTTGCTTGTATTCTCTAGATGGATAAGATGTAAACTCCTGAAGAGCATAGCTTTGAGACTTTATTGTAATTGTTCTTGTTGCTAATTAATACAATTGAGCTGAGTGTTTTGGAGGGTGGGGTTTTTCACCCAAAAGGGTTTTCCCCATGCAAATATGTGTGTTCATATGTTTGCCTTTCATGTTGTTTGATTCTGTAATTTGAACCTATTTATGTGGTTTATCTGGTTGAGTTGTATGTACTTTTCTCTGAAGGGTTAATGGGGAAAATAACTATGCATGTTTCTGCTTTATGGCATAGTAGTTTGTGTCTTTGAGGTGATTTGAAGAAATTAAAGTCACTAAGGCACTGCTGGTCTTAGATGTTTCGTTCTAAGTTGACCTGTTTATATCCCCAACAAGTGGTATCAGAGCTAGTAAAGGCAGGTCAAGGTATTTCCTAATACTAACATGTGGTATCGGTGCCTTCTTCTGGATGTTGGTTCTAGGTATTTCTCCTATGAAGATATCTTAGTCTGTCAGGCTTGAGGAAATATGGAGGAATCTACTGATGATTGATCCTTTGATGAGTAAAAGTCTTTGCTCTCTTGAGACAACATGCAATATGAAAGACATTGAAGATGGAGAATCTGGAGTTGATCATATTGTGATGATGTGGTCTAAGGCTCTTGGTTGGCAGTGAATGATCCTGATGCAAGGGGTGTGATTTTATGCTTATGGTTGTGTTGCAATAGAGCATGGTTCATACTAGGTGTCTATGTGAGAGGCTCCTTGATGGTATGGAGATTCTTGGGTTGTTTTTCAACCATGGAGCATTGTGCTTGTGTTGGGTGTTCTGACTTGGCATTGAAGGCATTGCTCTATGTCACCCTAATTACATGAAGGCTATGAAGCTGATCTTGAGTGGTCCTTAATTTTTTGAATAGCCTAGCTCTCTCGAATGCATGTGCATGCTTGTGGTTTTGGAATTGATCTGGAAAGGGCCTGGAGTTCCTATACTACTTGTTTTCTTTTATGGATATTTGTATTTGTGTGGTTCAGATTCACGTTCTTTGGTTCTGAAGGTTTTCTATAGATTTTCCTAAAAGTCTATGATGCATATTCATGTTATTTTTCCATTGTTCTGGTTAACCATGATGGTTATGTGTAGACTCTTGGGTCATCTAGATGAGCAACGGATATGGATGTGCATGAGTGTTTTGATAACATAGTGGTTTTGCAGTTTTTTCACAGTCAAGAAAAAACTTGTGGTTATGTGGAGCTGTTGATAAGCTACTTTCTAGACCCTAGCCTTTGGGATGTGATTGGATGAGATAGTTGTAGTTCGACATGGTTTTGAGGAGGTGTGATGTCTTCTCTACATGGGAGTGTTGGTATGTGATTTGTCACTCAACATTCTTGTGGTGTTTCTTTCTGGTTTCCTAGATAGTGGTGCTCAAGTTGTGGACATGATTGGTGAATCAGATTTGAGCTTGATCTAGTGTTTGAGTCAAGTTGTCTATGTGGTTGTTCTCTTTGAGATCTAAGTTTTGCAATTTTTAGTGCGATGATAGATTTGCAAGATTCTTTGAGTGGATCTAAGAGTTGTGCAATGTTGTGGGTTATCATTACCTACATGTTTGTTGTGGAAGAACTCAGAAGTGGACTGTCAATAGCCACGAGGTTGCTTCAGTTGTGGTGCAAATCTATTAGCTGGCCTTGTTTGTGGTCACTTGTGCATGGGTGTAGCTGCTTTGAGATGAGAGGATGGATGGTGTTTGAGTACTTAAATAGTCGGTTATGGGGACTTGTAGCGTGTATATCATGATCTCATGGAGAGCTTGGTACATATTATAGTGTAAGATTTTGACAATGATGGTGTGGTCTACATGGTTTGGAGATCTTGGTGTTGTTTGGCATTGTTGTCAGACATGTTGTCAATTGTACTTGGAGGTTTTTTAGATCAGCAGATGTTTGGTCATGATGCTTGGAAAGCTTGGAGGTCATGGTTCAGTGGGAGCTTTAGTAGTGACTATGGATTCATCACTTGGTGGTGAATGATCTTATTTGGTGTTGCAGATGTTTCTAGGAGGGATTCTTAGATCCTGTTGCTGCAGAAGAGATTTGTCGCATTTGCATGAACACTAGTTGAAGATGTATAATATCTAGGAACCATGGAGGATGTTGGGAGTTATTGGCTGAGATTTTGGTGGTGCTTGATAGGTGATGTTTGTTTAGAGTTTGTTTTCTTGATGTCATGTATACTCGTGCTTGAGCATTAGAGTTTTGGCATGTTGCATTGCTCTTGAGACCATAGTTTGTTCATTTGAATCATGGTATATGCTAAGGGGGATTTTTAGATCATGATGTCATGATAAGTTCCTATTTCAGATGTTTGGAGCTTTGACAGTGGTCTGGTATTTCTATGTGTTTTGGGTGCATTGGTCATATGCTTGAGAACTTCATGTTAAGTGTAGTAATGCAGTTTGGAGTTTAGCATGAGATGATAGGTTTATTGTGCTCATGGATACATGGAGAATAAGGTGAGGTTGTGATTCTCTTAAGATGAGAAAGGTGTTGATTACAGTTGAAAGTTTGAGTAGCCTACACCTTGGTTGAATGCGAGTTCAACAAAGACCAGTGAGGAGATTGCTTTTGGATGAGTTGTGGTGGCTTTTATATCTTGAAGGAGCATTTTCTTTTTCCTCCCTTGGTCTGCTTAGTGGTGAAGTGTATCTGAGAGTTATTTTCCCATTATATCTTTTAGATATGTTTTATGCTTTATCTTTCATAGATATGGATCTTTAATTTCTGCTTTAAGGTTCTAGAGGATTCATAGTGGAAGGTGGACAACATAGTTTATCTCCTTGTGCTTTTGAGAACTGGTAGGAGATAGTTATATGGGCTAGTTTTATCTTCTTTGAGAGGCTTACATCCATGTTATGTTTGATCCAGGTGATTGAATGGTTGGATGTTCTAATGGATTTTTTTCTAGTATGTGAAGGAGATCATAATTAATCCAACTGTCATTTAGAGGTGTGTGTAGGAGGGCATGCTACAAGCATTTGGTTTGTAGGTTTTTCTTATAATTATGGATGTTCCTTGGTACTACATGGTTATGATTTTTTATGTGTTATGATTGGTAAAAATTTTATGCCGTTATCTTTCAGATTTGGCATTACCCATGCAGTGGGAGTACCTATATGTGTTTGGTCTTCTTTGACTGGTTGGCACAGGGTGCTTGTATCTATGGTTGATGGGTTGGCTGTGCTATTTGGCATGAGTTTACTAATGTGAATATCTTGAAGGTATGTGTGATTGGATGAAATAGCATGGGCTATGGGTGCTTTTTTTAGTCATGTGGGTTTGATCAGTTGGATGGTTGCAGTCAATTTTCTGGTTGATGTTCTAGTTGATGTTCTATCTTATTTTTGGAGAAAGACTTCATGACTACATTCATGATTGAGAGCTTTGAATCTGTTGTAGTGTTGCTTTTGTATGGCTATTGAGAATGATGGATTGGTGGTAATGTGATGCCTTTGTCATCTCTAGGATCTGATGCTTGTGTTCTTGAGACTAGTGCATATATGCCTTGGCTCGTTCCTTTTTCCTGTGGTGGATGGTTGGAAATGTTGCCTAAGTTGGTTGACATCTTGGATGTCGTTGCAGGTGTCTTGGTTGGAGCACGGAATCACTATGTTAGATTCTTGAGTTCGAGTATGGAGGAAGCCAATAAGTCTTCGTCAAGTGGGATATTGTTGGAAAACAGGTGCCTCAACTTTTGGCTTGTACCTTTATTTAAGACTTGGCATATTTCCTTCATTTTTGGCCGTTACTACTCTATCATTGGGTGCATCTCTTAAAGGCATGGTTGCATGGTTTATCACCTTACCGTGAGCCTCTTTCATTTGGTCCATGGTTGGGCGGTATTAACGCCATACCGTGAAGTCACTTTCCTTTGTTGGCGGTAGCACGGTGGACTGGGTGATCAGTCAAAACGTTTACCTCAATACTGCAGGGGTTGCTTAGAGATGACGCGGTGATGCGGTGAAGGGCAACGGTTAGGCAGATAGACGACTACCTCCTTACCGTAGAGGTCTTGTAGCCATGGCGCAGTAAGCCATGATGGTTGGCGTTGAGGGTTACCTCCTTACCACGGGGTGTCACAGTCATGGTGTGGTAGTGCGGTGGGATTGTTGGTTGGTTTGGACAGTTACCTCCATAGTGCAGAGGGATGAGCTAAGCTCAACGGTGGCATGGTGAGGGTGGCAGACGGGTGATTGAGTGCCTACAACCATACCATGGTGGTCTCATTTCTTGGTCGTGGTGGTGTGGGGTGTGTACCACCAGATCGTGAAGGCTATGTCAGAGCTAGGTGATAGTGTGGTACACCGCACTATCACGAGGGTCAATTGACTAGCATGCGGTGGCACAGTAAAAGGAGCTCAATGCTCAGTTGGCAGGTCTGAATTGATGGTAAAAGTGATGGATGAGTGACGTTACAACATGTGGCATGATAAGACTCATTGATTTTACATCGTTGTTTTAAATCAACATTGATTGTCCGAAAGCTTTATTTTTTGGTAGCGATTAAATGCAGGGGTTGATAGAGTGCAGTTTTGGTAAGTCTTTGTAATCCAATTCAATGTTGGGTGGCTCAATGCGTGCTACAGGGAAGTGTTGCCAAAGAATGGTGGAAGATTTTCGGTGGGGTAATTAAACACCTTGATGGTTTTTGGTTTAAATATAGAGATCAGATTGATCAAAGCAAGTGTCCAATCGGTATGCATAGAGCATAGTAACCGTGAACACTAAGACACTCAGAATAGGAAAGAATGTGAACCTGAGAGGCCTCGAGGTTGTGCTGGCCGAAAGGCTGGCTGAGCGAGTGGGCTAGTGAGATGAAATGAATCTACACTGTATATCGTGTGAGGACATTGTAATAGTGTGAGGATTCTGAACAATGTTGTTGCATGTATTCTCTAGATGGACAAGATGTAAACTCCTGAAGAGCATAACTCTGAGACTGTATTGTAACTGTTCTTTTTGTTGATTAATACAATTGAGTTGAGTGTTTTAGAGGGTGGGGTTTTTACTCGAAATGGTTTTACCCACGTAAATATGTGTTCATATGTTTGTCTTTCATGTTGTTTGATTCTGTAACTTGAACCTATGCATGTGTTTTATCTGGTTGAGTTGTATGTACTTTTCTCTGAAGGGTTAATGGGGAAAACAACTATGCATGTTTTCTCTTTATGGCATAGTAGTTTGTGTATTTGAGGTGATTTGAAGAAATTAAAGTCACTACTGTTGTTCTTATATTTTTCATTCTAAGTTGACCTGTTTATATCCCCAACAAAAGGATGCAAGCAAATTTTGAGTAAAAATTTTAGTGTCTCTATCTATTGCCATAAAGGTACCCAAGAAGTTTCCTATGGCTTCAAAGTAAAATTCAAACTAGAATTTAAATGGTAGGCTTGGTAGTTGGACCCAAACAAGCCTCACCTTATCTAGTACAAGGGTTGAACTTAGGGTACTAAGGTTTGAGCAAGAGCATGTGTCTCCCCCAAATCCAACTCTCGTAGAGGAAAACATCCCTATCCTTCACACAATACAAAATCATGATCATAAGGATAAATTTCTAGATTACCTTTCATTGAAGGTTGGTATGCATCATCAATCCATTTGCAATCCAAGGAGCCCATGCCACAAGAAACTAAATTATCCAATTAAACCATTGGCGATATTTTTTTTTCTTTCAATTACTTCTTTTTTAATCTCCCTATAAAACATGAGAATTGAAGTTAACTTAGTTGGCCTGAGGGGGTTAGTCTTATTAATGGATGAATTTACCCACCCCAAAAGGATATGTTTTATTGGTAGGACAAATCCCAAGAAAAGGGTTTCATTCCTATGTTAAGGGCTTCATGAGAAATGTAGGTTTTGAACAAGACACCCTCAAAATCATCCATTTTTTTATTTCCATCGTTATAGGCCATGAAAACATTGCCATCTACAAAGGAGACTAGAGGCATGGAGCTTCCTATCACCATTCAGTCATAGGGTAGGAGGAGCCGCCATCCAAGGAAGAGCATTGTGTAGAAACCCTAGTGGAGGAGTAGTTTGGTGATTTTGGAAGTGCCATTATATTAATTTTAATTGATTTTTATTTTACTTCCTCTAAATAAATAAAATTAATACTTTATTTATTTTCTATTCTTCCCATCATGCACATCAATTAAATAATTTTATTTATTTGTTTTTAATAATATCTTCTCCTCATGCACATGAATTATATTTATTTATTTATTTAATTCTATTAATATTCTTCTCAAATCTATCAATTAAGTGAGTTGACTGAAAAATAACATTAGTTCACTTAGACCCACTCTCAATCTCACTCATCAATCAAATCCACTTCACTCATCAATTAATCCCTTCACAAGGGAATATGTCACATACATATTCCTCATGTCCTCACAAACACCCCCATCCATTGATTCCTCTAATCATTCTCCACCATTGATCAAGGTCATTAAAAATATATAAAACTAACACATCCCAAGCAATCAAGGATACACAATTTTTTGAGAAAAATCATGCTATCATCCAATTTATTTTTTATCAAAGATTATGCTAGTAAGAAGAGAAACTGACATATCAAATCATGAAAGCATATCCAAGGTGAATGTAGCAAGATGAGGCTTTCTGATGATAATATTACTTATTATTTTATTTGATTTATTGTTTTCATTCTCTATTATAAGTTATTGTTGAATGTGAAATAGGTAACTTCATAGTATTGTCCTTATTTTACAATTTCACATTTCATCACACAATTACATTCAATTTTAATGTACCATTTTCGCTCTCCTATAATTCTTTGTATCATATGAATGCAACCAATTGTAGGGGAATATTATGTCACTATACTCCTAGCTGTTTATTTTTACAAATAGTTAAAAGTGCCTATAGAGACTAATCTTTAGCATATGGCATACGTTGTTCTCCATGCATCTTGTCACCAATCAACCAACAAGAAAGGCATATCATTAACACTTTCTTCACAAGAGAAATTTCTTATCTCCCATATAATTTTTGATAGTAAAATAAAAATTATATTTGTTCTTGCACCACTAAAGCGAATCATAAAATATTTTTCATATATTTTGTAGGTTCCCATGGAGAGTACATGACAAAGGATAAAACTTACATAATGACACCTTGTATTGTCCATCACATTATATGAACCCCTATTTCTATCCTTTGATGTTTGAATGTTTAATTTGCATGCATGTTTTTAATGCTATATACATTGAGATAGATGATCATTCTAGTGTTCACATGTAACTCAAAGTGGTGGAAAAATGTATTAGTGAAAGTTGCATAGCCATACCCTTTCCCATTTAGTTTTATGCCCATTTTGTGAGTGTTTTAATATATAAAAATATTTGATAAATAACACAATCTTGTGTGAAGTTGGGCTCATTTTCCTATATTTTCTCCCCATCCTTATATACATGTGTTCCCATATATTTACCCATTACCTTACCCCCATAACCACATACCTTAATGTCTTTCTAAGACTTGCATTTATTACACATATTTATGCATCTACCCAAGTACAGTTGTTATTCACCTAGATTTGATTGTTCACTCAACTTGACTTGTTTTTACAATCATGATGTTGACCTTGTAGTTGTGAACTTGACCCTTACCTTCTAAATTTTATATTCAAAATATGGCCAATTGGGCCTTTTATGTTCATGCCTAAGCCAACTAAATACATTGCTATGCACTAGTATTTAAATACATCTAATGAATTCTTTTGCATATCTCCAAATAATTTGAGGATCTCTTTCATCTCTTAGACCTCATATCATTTATATTAAACACTTCAATTAGTGCACTAAAAGGAATCTCTAAATTTGCAAGAGCATCCTAGGATATTAAAGACTGTTGTTTTCAATCATTTACACATTTCTAAAGGTTGACCTAGGATAACATGTCTTATATTGTCACAACAACAACCCTACCAAGGTACTTCTAAATATCACTAGTCTTCATATATTTAGGAAAAAAGAGCGGACAAAGATCAATTAGACACGCAATAGAACAAACTTTAAGATTGTGCAAGGTTGAGTCCAAACACAAAGTATAGATCCACAAGTATGAAATTTAACAAGACCTATAGACTTGATCTTAGGTAGGGCACACATATAATACAAGTTATGAAACATTTCACTAATAGAGAAATCACACTACTTGAATAAGTACTAAACTAATTTCAAACATTTCAACAAAAACAATCATTATTTAATCATAGAACTAAACATCTTTATCTTTCAAACTTACTTTTTCTAAAATAATTATTACAATTATCTAATTTATCATTCAAAAATATCATAAATTTATTTACAATATTGTTTAAATTTACTTAACTACCCTTAATTAACACATAAAACAAAGTTATTTATAAGATAAAATATTCAAAATATATGAAAATAGAAAAATGTTCACAATTAAAAATCAATACTAGTCCAAAACATGAGCATGTACCCTAAGTATATTGAAAGACAGCCAAAATAATAATGAAGGATAAAGTGGACCTCCTTTTATTCTCATGAATGTTATTCTACCTTTGATAGAATCGCATGATTCACTTACAATATATTATTCCTCTTGAAGTTAGCAAATTTAACTACCATAAACTACAATATTTTTAAGAAATCTATGTAAAGGCTTCTTCATATCAATAAATTATTCGCTTTGGATACTAAATGATTTTACTTTAATTTAGTTTTAAATAGTTAAGTGTTCAAGTTTGTTTTGTACACCTTTCCTTTCATGGCACAAAATGTGGAGGCAAGGTTCTCAATTCCCTAGTGATTTTAAATTAATTTTAAGGCTCTCTTAAAAATAGGACACTTTTCTATTGGTTTTGTGGGGTTAGTATTCAAACGGTTTTCTTTCCCAATATTTCAAATTATGAAAACGTGATAAAGACAAAAGTGTTGTTTATTATGAAAGTATATTTGAAATGGATTATAAAATCTCATCATTCCTTACAAATTATAATTATGGTATTTGGAATACAATAAAAAAATAAAAATTATAATTAATTTTAAAATAAAAACCAACACGTTCTTTTTATGGAATTAACAATGATTTGAGTTAAATTTAATTTCGGTATGGTAAATTCTTTTATTAGGTTCATAATCGTGATAATGTGGTATTTTACCACTTATTAGAAGAGAAATTATTGGTAGAGATGGATTACCCATCTTAATTATAATTTTTGACTTACAAAATTTTCTAATTGATAATATTCATGTAGGTCAAAATACAACTACATAACTCATGCTAGAATTATCGAATTGTAATGTGAGTTCTAAGAACTCTCATAGTGCACAATGCCACAACTTGTAAAAGATAATAAACATGACGTGAGTGTTTGGACTTTGAGTGTCACCAACATAAAACTAAAAATATATTTGAATGTAATAGCTTAAATGCATTATATATTGTATAAGCATAATTTGACTAATATTAGTCACATAAAGGTTCTTGCCATTTCATGAGAATCATTTCAGCCCATTTAAGAAAAAAATAAATACATTTGAAAAACATAAGCTTCTTCATCATTACTTAGATGTTTATTATTATTAAATTTGGAGAATCTAGGAGATCACAAAATCTGTCATTTCTTACAAATTATAATTATGGGGTATTTGAAACAAATAAAAAAGGCAGTGGGATGGAGAAGGCGCGCACGGGAGGGGGGTTTCAAACTTGCGATGGAGAAGCTGCAGGAGATGTCGATGAGGATGGAGACCCTAATGGGGGTTTTTTGTTGTCTGAGAAGTCTTTGGTGGCTACAGCTGCGAAGTTGTTTGTCGTATGAGAAGTCTTTGGGGGTTGCGGCTGGTGATTTCTAGCTCGCTGTTTCTGATTTGGGGCGTGGTGTTGACGAGAGGGTGAGCTTCTTATTTCTAATCTGGGCGAGGTGCCTTCCCTCTTGGTCTGTGGTGAATGGATTTTGGAGGTGGTCGGGGTTTCTACCTGCCCCTATTTTTCTCATTGGCGTTGTTGCGAGAGGGTGTGGTTTTTTGCACTCTTATCCTTCTATGGGGCTGCCTACTTTGTTGTGGGAGAGCTTTGGCCTCTTTGAGGACTGTTGGGTGCAGAATGGACAGATCTATGTTCCTATTCGGTGTAATAGGAAGGCTTGGCGGTTCCTCTTGCTTGTCTATTCTAGTTTTGGCCTCCTCTTGGGTGTCTTTCGCTTCTGCTTACAACTTGTTGGGTGGTTGATGTTGTTGGGTGTTGTGGCTCTTGGTGTGGGTGGAGGTTGTTCTTCCCTCTTACCCTTTTTGCTTGGTGTTTTATTTGTGTTGCTTCCCTTGCAGCTAGTGGGTGTGTGCTCAGGGTTCTCTGGGGTGGTTTGGTGGAAGGATGGACCTTTTCTTGTTCCTATTCGACATAATAGGAAGGCTTGGGTGATTTTCATGTTGGTATGTTCTCCTACTTGGGTCCTCTTGGTGTCCCTCATCCCCTTTTAGATGTTTGTTCGGTGGTGCCCTTTTGGGGGTTCTTGCTCTTGGAGAGTTTTGGCTTCGGGTATCCCTCTCGAGGAGTGGTGGTGTCTAATTCAGGATCAATATGTGGAGTTGCTGCCTATTTGTGGCTCTAACTAGCGTGTTAGGGTATCTAGATGGTTTTATTGTTTGGCCTTCTTCATGTTTCCTTTATGTTTGGGCTCCTCTTTCTCTTTTGGGGCTTATTTGTTAATGCTCTCTTTGGGTGTGGGTCTCTAGTGATCTTTTAGCCTTTGCTTCTTTTTGAATTTTTGTGCTACCTCCTCTTGGTCTAAGGAGGATTTGTTGTCTGGCTCTCTCATCTTGCTAGTTTTGTTTACCTAACTGAGTTTCTTGTTGTTTGGTGTTGTGGTGGCTTTTTGGCAGCTGTTTTTGTTCCCCCTTTGTTTGGGGTTGCAAATTTTTTTGTTTGGCCATTTAGTTGTGAATCCCCTTGAGTTGGTGAAGTTTATCTTTATGCTGGGAGGTTGTTCTCTAACGATGGTTCTTTTGGGGCTCTGGTGGAAGATGCCTATTGTTTTTATACATTGTGCGTTGGCTAATGCGGGTTTGTTGATGGTTGGGTTTTCTTCGTTGGCCCAGTCTTTTTTGTTATGTGTCATGTTCCTTCCTATCAGTTCCTATGACTCATGATGCTTAAGGAGGATGTGTTTGTCCTTCCTATTGAAGTCGGTTGCCATTGGGTTTTTCAGCTTAAGTCTCCTATAGAGGGGGAGATTATTCCTTTTGAGGTGGAACCCTCTTCTATTGAGGTGAAGGTGGTAGTTGTCCTGTTGAGGTGGAGCTTTGGTGGGCAAGAGTGTAGCAATTTTGGTGGGAAGGTGCTCCTTTTCTTTCTCTCTGCTAGAGGGGAGCCCTATCATTTAGAGGTGGATGTTGGGATGGTTGATCGTGTGGGATGGTGCTGCAGGGAGGCGAACAAGTACTCTATTTTTTTGGACTTTGTTCTAGCTGATGAGAAGATGGTTTATGGCAGATTGGCTGCTTGGATACTTGACTATTTCAAGTGGTTACTATTGTTTGTGATTAGGGGTCTGCTGGTGTCTTACACCATCATGCAGATTATCTTTCTTGGCTCTAGGGTGTCTTCCATGAGCTGTTGGTTTGCTAATGTCTGGTAGATGCAGATGTGCTATGTTGTATCTAAAAGGGTTACTGGTCCCAGTTAAAACCAGGTTGTTAAAGGGTCTCTAGCCCTTGTTGGTCTGTTAGATGTAGTGTGTGTAGTCTTGATCTATCTTTAGTGTTTGATGTGGGGCTGCTGATGGTTTATGATGTATTTTAATTACAACTTGCCTTTCTTTGTTTTGGGTTCTGGGCCCCATCAAAACTCGTATTTTACCCTTAATCAAAACAAATAAAAAACTAAAAATTATAATTAATAATTGTAGAATTAAAAGCAACACGTTTTTTTATGGAATTAGGAATGATTTGAATTAAACTTAATTATGGTATGGTAAAATATTTTATTAGGTACATAATAGTGATAATGTGATATTTTATCATTTATTAGAAGAAAAATTATTGATGATGGTGGACAATCCATCTTAATTATAATTTTTGACTTACAAAATTTCCTAATTGATAATATCCCATGTAGGTCAAATACAACTACTACACAACTCATGCTAGAGTTATTGAATTGTAATGTGCGTTCCAAGAACTCTCATAGTGAACAATACCACATGTAGGAGATAATAAACATGATGCATGTGTTTGAGCTTTGAGTGTCACTAACACAAAATTAAAAAAGTATTTGAAATTAATAGCTAAAATGTATTATATATTGAATAAACATAATTTGGCTAATATTAGTCACAATAAGCTTCTTGTCATTTCATGATAATCATTTCAACCCATTTAAGAAAACAATTAAATACATTTGAGAATCATAAGCCTCTTCATCATTACTTAGATGCTTATTATTATTTAATTTGGAGAATCTAGGAGATTATTAAATATTGTCATTTCTTATAAATTAAAATTATGTGGTATTTAGAATATAATAAAAAAATAAAATTATAATTAATAATTTTAAAATTAAAATCAACATATTTTTTTATGGAATTAGGAATATTTGAATTATAGTTATTTTGGGTATGGTAAACTCTTTTATTAGGTACATAATAGTGATAATGAGGTATTTTTATTAGAAGATAAATTATTGATAGTGATGGACCATCCATCTTAATTATAATATTTGACTTACAAACTTTCCTAATTGATAATATCCCATGTAGGTCAAATACAACTACATAAATCATGCTAGAGCTATAAGATTGTGATGTAAGCTCTAAGATATCTTATAGTGAACAATACCACAACTTGTAGAAGATAATAAACATGACGTGTGAGTTTGAGCTTTGAGTGTCACCAACATGAAATTAAAAAATATTTGAAAATAATAGCTTAAATGTATTATATATTATATAAGAATAATTTATATAATATTAGCCTCAGTAAGCTTCTTGTGATTTCACAAGAATCATTTCAACCCATTTAAGAAAAAAAGGGTTGACAAAAACCCTTAAAAAATAATTAATTTCGATAAAGTTGCTAATCTAAAATCAATTATTCAAACTATAATCACTAAGGACTTCTAGGATCCCCAAAATACCAAAACCTAAACCTTGTATATAATACCTCTTATACATAAGAGAGTAGTGATACTCAAATAGAAACTCACAATTTTACTTAATCCAAAAAGACACCCTCTTCAAACATATGTTAACGTTAGTAAATAATCTTTTAAAGTTATCTTACATATTATAATGGATAAAAGTGTATACAACTTCACCCTTTTTTTTAAGTTACTTTGAGTATATTTTATAAATTCGTGATCTTAGCATTCAAGTTCACTTATTTGGCACATTAGTTTCCTAATCCAAAATCTATTATTAAAATATGCTTAATCCATCACCTTATAATCAAACTCATTAATTTTATAGGGCTTTACCTCCTTGGACTGGGTCACATACATAGTTGTGTCCTTTGGACATGAGTATGCTTGCACTCTAGTTCTCCTAGTTTAAATTCAAATTTTCTAACTTATCACGATAAATTTCCTAGAAAACAATAAATTTATGTTAGCTTGGACATCAAAGGCCTAGAATTGTGTGTCTACTCTTTGTATTTAAGTACATAACCCTAGGTTATTTTTATAAATCGAATCATAAGGTATCCACATTTAATGACATAAGTCTCAATCTAACTTTAACATCAACTAAATTAACATTATTGCATATTTGTTGGCATGTTTTTTTTATCTTTTTATGTTGGCCATGATTCTTCAGTATTATCAAGGAAGTTAATGGTCTTTCCTCTATCTATGGAATGCTTCTAAAGGTGGTTTTAAAAACCATTAGTTCCTTATATGCATCTACCAATATAGGTGAATATATTTTAGAGGTCACATAGGACTAAATCATGCTAGTTGGACTAGGATACATGTGGGGATTACTCATAGGACCAAGCCATGAGTGAAGTTCTATGGTAGAAAATAGAAATTTTAGAGCACATATATTACAAGCACCTAAGCATAATTTTAGTAGTATAAATCACTATCTATTTTTCTACCATAGTGTTCTTTCAGTCAAATAGGTCAAAATTGATATCAAGTTGTAAAACAAGGATCTAATCCCTTCTCAATTATTTCACTTTATATATCTTATCTATTAATATAGTTTATATTTCAATCTTAGCTCATTAAATCCTAGTTTTAATTGTATAAGTCCACACTCGAGATTCTTGAATTGTAGGGTGTAATTTAATTCCCCATTCTTTGGGTGAACCTCTAACTTTCATGCTTATCCTTTGTACTATACTTTTTTACATGTCTATTTTTAGCATGTCATTGTATACATGTATTTATTCTTATGTTAGGTTCTTATCTTTACATTCATAATGCTAGATTTTAAACCATAAAATATACCTACCATGAACACTTTCAATCCCTCTACCTCTTATGTTGGTAACATGTTTTATTGTAATATTGAAGAAGAAGAATTTGACCATAACATGGGCATTAAATTTAAAGAAAATCAAACGAAATGATATGTGTTTGATAAGATGAAATCTATTTGTAACGTAGAAAAATGTATCCTTGGACATTTTCACACTCATTTGGGCCTTTCTTATGGATTATGGCCTGATTTTTCCTAGATTTAATGTTATAATGTGGCCAACACATTCACATTAGGTCTTGAACACTTTTAAATCAATAAAAATATTATGATGTCTTGCAAAGGTGTTGTGAACTATTGTAACATACTTTCACACTTTTGTAGGACCTTTCTAATGTATTTCACTCAAATAACCTCTTTTTATCACTTACCAAGCCTTATTTCAAAGTGTTGAAGGAGTTGTAACAAACTCTCACACTTTTCTAGGCTTGTCATCAATAAATTGATCCTTTCTTATGTTTAAATGGCCCCTTAATGCACTTACAAGACTTACTTAAGTATGTTTCAAAGAATAATCCTGTTAAACATCATTAAATGCACTTTAATTTCTGACACCTAGTAAAATTGCCCTGGTGGGACCAAGTCGCTACTTGGGGCGACTTAGTCCCATCTGGCTTAAAAATCTAAATTATTTTATGATTATAGCGGGATATTATTCTCTAGACCTTGAGGTCAGCTTGTGATGAGGTATTTTCAGGAATTAGGGCATAATCATGTATAAATTAAGGGCTTTCCTCTCATTTTCACCCTCGAACAATTCATTTCTTCAAGCATCCAAGCATTCAAGCAATCATTAATCACTTTAGGCATTATCAAGCATTCATCCATTGGAGCTTCTACTTTCATATCTTCATATTTCTACATCAAGGATTTGTTGAGTTCTAGCATTGCATGTTGTTCATTCATCAATATCTTTCCATTTCATTTCATTTTCAAGGGTTTGATTACCAAAATGGGGTTTGACTTAGGCAAACCCCTATTCTCTAACCCTTAACCCTTTTTCCCTCTTTGCATGTGTGTTTTGCAGGTCTTCTATGTATATTTTTCAAAGAGAAAGGTGTTAAAAGGTGTCAACATCTCATCAAAGTCATTCAAAGTCAACAAAACCCTAAAAGAAGCTTGGAGATCATCTATAGGTCAAAGTCTATAGATTCAGATCTGAATTCTTGTCAGGAGTTGAATTACAAATCAAAAGCTACATATTGCATCTTTGAAGTTCTCCAAAGCTGAAAGTGGACTAATTCACCATCAATGGTGAATTAGTCCCACTATTGGGCCTGAAAAGTGATTTTTGTTGTTTTGGATACCCAATTTCTCGAAACTTGTTCTGACAGAATCTCCCTAAAACATGACTAAGTCACCCAACTTGGCGTAAGTGTCCAAGTTGGCTTCAACAATAATTTCTAAAGGATTCCAAAGCCTCTATGCATCACAATCTAGTTTCCAAGTGCACCTATCCAGTCCCTTTCATTTTTGTTATTGCTTGTTTTCATTCTTAGGTCATTTTTCATATTATATTATATTTTCAAACATCTTATATTTCATTAGTTTAACATTTAGTATTCAATATATTTTATCAATTTATTGCATTTAGATATAATTCAATCATATTAGCATTAGTATTGAATGAACCCTTAGATTGCTTTATAGGATACCTTTCTTCTTTTAGGTACAAAACCCTAGAAGTGCAAGGAAGTCGTATCCTACAAAAATCCATGGTTCATTTTGGTGAACCCACCTTTTAGAACATTTTACTTTTGATTTCAAGTGCATTTTCATCCTAGGAATACATTGTATTAGGTTTTGCATTCTAGGGTTTTCAAAATTGCATTAGTGAAAAGATCATATAGCTTGCATTTTTGCATTATATTTGATTAAAAATTCCAAAAATCTGCATTTTCATACTGTATCTGCATTTGATAACCTAAAAATCATAAAATTCCATTTACAAATTCTAAAAAATTGTTAAGAAAATCACTACCTGGACTAATTCGCCACATTGGGCAACTTAGTCCACCTACACATTCTGCACTATAATTTATGTCATTTTTAGAGCATTTTTTGCATTCTTGTTTGTTGTTATTACATCTCTATTACTATTTCCAGATTTTCTGTTATATTTCATTTCTTTCATTTAACTTGCTTTCATTCATTAGTATTATGGCTATCTTTTCATAATTTTTGGATGTCAAATGTAAAATCCTTAGTTGACATGTCAAGTTGTGCCTTTGGAACTAATCCTAATGACATTGAGCTTCCTCATGCTCCTTGAACTCCTAATGCATGTCCTCCTCATGATGTTGACATCATTGGAGAAGATCATGATAGCATGAATAGGTTCCCAAATGATTGCTTTGACAACCTTGAAGCTAATGCATCCTTTTATCCATCCATGAAACCCCAAGAACTTCCTACCATATCACCTCTTGAGACATTTGGTTACCTACATCCTAAAATACACAAAGAACCTAAGTTCCCTACACAAGGTGGACCTAGTTCTTCGAAACAAGCAACCACTCAACCATTTTATGATAATCAAGTCACAAATGCTCCAATCAACCTTGAAAAAACCTATGGCAAATGTTTTACCATTTTGAGAAAACAAGGAGGTAACACAACAACTGAACATGAAATACATCAATTTCTTGAGCAAATACCACCTGATAAACATACCAAGGGGATAGGCTATCAAGATCCCCCTCATAAAATTAAGCCTCCTCATGAATATCTAAGGCTTCATGATGATGGCACGGTAATCTTTGATTCCCCTCCTAATCTGAATATCCTCCTTCCTAACGAAGAATCAGTGCTTCCCAAATAAGATGAGATCATATTCGATTATTCTCCTCAAGACATTGGTAAATTTAACAAGACACACAACTTTCCAAAGTTCAAAGATTTACTGTTCTTGCAAAATATCACACAAATTGAACAAAAACTAGAAGAGCTCATTAACAAAGGTTGGATTGACATGCCACCTCCCACTAGAGTCAAAAATCCTAAAAACAATAAATATTGTGCCTATCATCTGAATCTCGGACATCTCACCGATGAGTGTCATACCTTACAAAATATACTCAAAAAACTTGACATGTTAGACATCATCCCTTAATTGGGATCTCTTGCTTCACACCTTATCATGTAATAGTTGTAGAACATTCTTTTCTCACTCTTATATGACCCTTCTCATTACCTTACTCGGCTCCTTCTTTCCTTCCACTCAGTGGGGGAAAGAAGTTGCTAGCCCTGTCCTAGTAATGCATTTTTCATTGGCCCTTAGTTGCGTTATTCACTTTCTTCTTATACCGACTGAGATTGGGAAGCAAATGACTTGCTAGACGGTTGACTTTCATTTTCCTTACTAGTCTTTTGCATTTTATTTTGTGTATTTTCATATGTGTAACATGTTCTCTTGTAATGTTTTGTTTGATGTTCTCTCTCTTTGTGCCATTCCTCTATTTGTACCTTCATTCTTCTATGTGTCATGCATTTCTTTTTCTTTTTCTCTTTTCACTTTTGTTTTGCCTTCCTTTTGGGGATGACGCAAGGCATTGAGACTGAAATGTCTCTTTCATGTTGACCCAAAAAGCTCCTTTTCTTTTTCTTTTGCTTGTGTTTTCCTTTTGGGGATGACGCAAGGCATTGAGACATTCCATGTCTCTTTCATGTTGACCCAAAATATTTTCCTTTTTCTTTTTCCTTTTTCTTTTCTCTTTTGGATTTTGTGTTCCTTTGGGGATGATTCAAAGCTTCGAGACACCCTATGTCTATTCCATGTTGACCCAAAAGGGATCTTTCCTTTTCTTTGTTTTCGCTCTCTTTGTGTCATTCTTCTAATTCTATGTGTATTTTGGGAATGATGATAGTTTTGAGCTCTCTAAAAACATTGCAATAATGAACATACTAACCCCAAATCCATAGATCCCTTATGTATTTGGTTTTTTCATTTTGGGGGCAATCCCTTCCCTTTTCCTTTCTCCTTCTTTCTCTCTCGCATGACGCAGCTTTACTTGGAAACAATAAAGATTTCCATGTTGGATCTCATGTCTTCTTTCTTTTAGCATATTTCCTTTTGCTACTTTAAATTAATTTCTCATAGTATGGTGTGTAGCAATTCATTTAAAGTGGGGGCATACATTATTATTCTTTTTTCTTTTTTTTGGTTCTTGGTGCAGCCTTGTTATTTCATACGATGTATTTTTCTCTTTGTGGATGAAATTGGGTGTAATGTCCTTCATGAGCATGATCTATCTTAGCATATTACATTCCTCTTGGTGGCTTGATGTGACACACTACATCCCCTAAGTTTTGAATTTTCTATTCTTTGATCGGTCCTCTCTTGGAGACATTAACACAATGTTCCCTAAGTTAAAGACATCGCATGAACTAAGCAAGACTCCTTTGAACATTCTTTTACATGTTGCATTTGTTATATGGCCATCTTGAATAACATAAATTGCATGCCTATGGATCCATCCTGTTTGTTCATGAGATCCAAGCATACAAAGTTTTTCTTGTCTCATGAAGCTCAAAAATTCATTTTCTTTTGTGGTGCCTTAATAAAGTTATCAAGAAGTATAACTTTAGTATGGTTGAGCGGGAAGCCCATTCTGAGGCATTAATTCCCCCATAGCCACTTGCATGTGTGTGAGAGCATACCAGCCATGAGTGTATGTTTTCCACCTTTTAGGCCTTCTCACTCGATGGACAACCATGAGTTCCATCGCCTCAGAGTGAGTATGCATCTTCTTGGACAAACAACCTAGATCTGATCCACAACGAGCTATACAAACAATCGAATCTTGATCAAAATTTATTTTTTCCTTTCCCCTTTCATTATTTTACATCACTTTCTTATGTGTTCCTTTGTGCTAATGTTTGGTTTTCCATGGGATATTGATCCTGGGGGGTTGATCATCCCTCTTGATTATTGTTGTTGTTAGTGTAATTAATATTTAATTACACTTGCATAACTTTACTTAGGTTTTGCTTAGGTAATAATTAGTTTACTTAATTAATAAGTAAGTTTTATTTAGTTGAGCTATTTTTAGGTCAACATTAGGGTTGCATACATTGCTTTTATAAAGCAATTCTCTTATTGTAATTTATGAATTCCTGAATATATCAATTTTGCACATTCACATGCAAAGCTCTGTTTTTTAATGTTTTCTCTTTTGTGGAAGGTGTTTAGGTTTGCATGTCTAATCTAGGGTTTCTAACATGGTATCAGAGCTTTGACATGCAAACCCTTCTCAAATTTTGGAGAAATTCATTACAGAGTTTGTTCGGGGTTCCTCGAGGATTTCATGCCTTGAGTTCATTTATGCAGCATTTTGGATCAGATCGGGCCTCGCCATTGGATTTAGAGTGCTGGAAAAAGTCAGGTTTGTCTTTCATTTTGCATATTTTGGTCATGATTTGCCAGATCTATGAGGGTTTCAGTTTTGGTGATTTTTGGAAGCTCTGGAGGTAGCCATTTTTTTAAAGCATTTTGAGCAGAAACGAAGGTCACCATTGTGTTTGCAGCGGCCAAAAAACCTAAGATCGCCTTTCATTTTGTCGATTTTGGTGAAGTTGGTTCGGAAGGCAAAAAAAATTTGCCAGTACGGCCTCCCCAGCACCATCCCAAGGCACATTTTTTGAAAAAAATGCAAGAAAAACTTCCTTTTTTGGGGACTGCACCACTGCCTCTAGTTCAGAAGTCCCCGCTGCTGCCTCACCACTAGGCAGCCACCACCGCCGATGGCTCCACCGATCTGCCGCCTCCCATCCAACCCTGCGGCCAATGCTCAGCCCCCTCCAGGGTCTTATGGTCGACCAGGAGCTCCGTCGGCCGAGTAGCCCCTGTGTTCCACCATTGATCACATGGGCAACTAGGGGCTCCATGCCAACCCCCTATCTACCAGCCCCTGTTCGCATGCAGGACCAGGGGCCGATTTGTTTTAGCCCCCTGGGCTGCCTATAGGCCTTATTGGCCATTTTGGAGCACCTTTGACAAAATCGGGCGTAATTTTTGCGTACAGTGTCCGTTTTTCACAAACGAGATACCGTTGGAAAGCTGATTCCGACACCGATCCATTGATGTTGGTAATTTTTTCTGATTTTTCACCATATTTTATTTGCAGGTTCTTGAACTCAAAACTTCTTTTTTTCACTCTAGAGGGCATATCTTTTGACTCGGTGATGCTTTTTTCACCATTCTTGCGGCATTGGAAAGTTGGTTCAGTCCTCTACACAGATCTGAGGTCTTTTTCTATTTTTTGTTTATGTATTTTTAGGAATTCTCTCCTTTTGCAGTCATTGGGGATTGTAATAAATGAACTAATATAAAGTTCCTTCGGGGGGATTTCTTGCATAATAGTCTTCATCATGTTTTGATGGAAACTCGCATGGGTTGTAATCTAGTTTCTTAGTTTCTTTTGGACCATTTTATCTTAGCTTGACACATATCAGATTCATATTGTTTCACACTTTAGATTGAGAGCCTATGGTTAATGATCTGCATCAGATCTATCTCAGTTTGAGGGCCACTAAATTTGTGGTTAATGTTCTAGAGTTTGTATGGTACTTTTTACCATGGAAGAGTTTCAATCTCAGTTTTGACATCGGCATTGAGATTCATGGCTTCCAAATTCTATCATCATCATATCATCTACTGTTGCTTTATGGATTCCAGGGTTGTTCCAGTTTGGAGTGTTCGAGTGTTTCGTGGCATCGGGTCTGCTGTCACATTATTATGATTCCGATATGGTTTCTTGTAGACAAAAGTATATTTCCTTGCTTGTCAGATTGCGGTTCCAGTGTTACTCTACAGTGTTCTTCCAGTGCTTCTTTGCAGCAGTTATCTTATTGTAGGGGGGGTTGTCCCACTGGATTTTCCCTCTCTACCTCATTATTGCATTTGTACATGGGTACCTGATCAGGCCTTGTTGTCGGGACCCATTCATTCTTTCTTGCATTCATCTTAGTTTTAGGTGCATGCTTATCTAGTCTCCCTAAGTTGCACTTATGGGGGGGTGTTAGTGTAATTAATATTTAATTACACTTGCATAACTTTACTTAGGTTTTGCTTAGGTAATAATTAGTTTACTTAATTAATAAGTAAGTTTTATTTAGTTGAGCTATTTTTAGGTCAACATTAGGGTTGCATACATTGCTTTTATAAAAAAATTCTCTTATTGTAATTTCTGAATTCCTGAATATATCAATTTTGCACATTCGCATGCAAAACTTTGTTTTTTTATGTTTTCTCTTTTGTGGAAGGTGTTTAGGTTTGCATGTCTGATCTAGGGTTTCTAACAATTGTCTCATCTTTCTAGCATGAGTACATTTGGACCCCTCTTGATTTGCATGTTGGGATACTTTAGTATGAGTTTGAAGCAAGTTCATCCTCTCACTAAAGTGGGGGCTAAATGTAACGTAGAAAAATGTATCCTTGGACATTTCCATGCTCATTTGGGCTTATCTTATGGATTTTGGCTAGATTTTGCCTAGATTTAATGTTGTAATGTGGCCAACACATTTACATTAGGTCTTGAACTCTTATAAATCAATAAAAACCTTATGATGTCTTGCAAAGGTGTTGTGAATTGTTGTAACAAACTTTCACACTTTTGTAGGACCTTTCTAATGCATTTCACTCAAATAACTTATTTTTATCACTTACCAAGCCTTATTTCAAAGTTTTGTAAGGATTTGTAACAAACTCACACTTTTCTAGGTGTGTCATCTATAACTTGATCCTTTCTTATGTTTAAATGGCCCCTTAATGCACTCACAAGCCTTACTTAAATATGTTTCAGAGAATAATCTTGTTAAACATCATTAAATGCAATTTAATTTTTGACACCCAATAAAATTGCCCTAGTGGGACCAAGTCACCATCTGGGGTGACTTAGTCCCATCTGGCTTAAAAATCAAAATTATTTTATAATTCCAGTGGGATATTATTCTCTAGACCTTGAGGTTGGCTTGTGATGAGGTATTTTTAGGAATTAGGGCACAATCATGTATAAATAAAGGGTTTTCCTCTCATTTTCACCCCCCAACAATTCATTTCTTCAAGCATCCAAAATCCAAGCATTCATCCATTGGAGCTTCTACTTGCATATCTTCATATTTCTACATCAAGAGTTTGGTGAGTTGTAGCATTGCATTTTGTTCATTCATCAATCTCTTTCCATTCATTTCATTTTCAAGGGTTTGATTACCAAACTGGGCTTTGACTTAGGCAAACCCCTATTCTCTAACCCTTAACCCTTTTTCCCTCTCTGTATGTGTATTTTTCAGGTCTTGTATGAAGATTTGTTAAAGGGAAAGGTGTTAAAAGGTGTCAACATCTCATCAAAGTCATTCAAAGTCAACAAAACCCTAAAAGAAGCTTGGAGATCACCCACAGGTAAAAGTCTACAGATTCAGATTTGGATTCTTATCTGGAGCTGAAGTACAGATCGAAAGGTATAGATTGCATCTTCGAAGTTCCTAAAAGTTGAAGGGGGACTAAGTCGCCATCAGTGACGAATTAGTCCCATTGATGGGCCTAAAAAGTGATTTTTACAGTTTTGGATACATATTTTCTCGAAACCTGTTCCGACAGAATCTCCCTAAAATAGGACTAAGTCTCCCAGCTTGGCGTAAGTGTCCCAATTGGCTTCAAATTTTTTTTCTAAAGGATTCCAGAGCCTCTCAGCATCTTATTCTAGTTTCCAGGTGCACCTCTCTAGTCCCTTTCATTTTTTTTATTGTTTTTTTGCATATCATATTGTGTTTTCAAACATCTTATATTTCATTAGTTTAGCATTTAGTATTCAATCTCTTTTATCAGTTTATTGCATTTAGACATACTTCAATCATATTAGTATTAGTCTTGACTGAACCCTTATATTCCTTTGTGATACCTTTCTCCTTTTAGGTGCAAAACCCTACAAGTGCAAGAAAGCCCTATCCTGCAAAAATCCACGGTTCACTATTCACAATCAATTAACTTATATGGGATTATATCCAATTTATTTTATATTGATGCTCTCACTAAGGAATTTATCACTAAACATCACGACATAGACACACTCTAAGCTATAGGGACAATCATTAACAATACCCAAGCTCCTTCATATGGTGGTCCATATTTCCTCAACCCTTTCCAAAATATTTAATTATATCCTTCCTATTTTTATTTTTTATGATCTCTCCATCCTTATCCCAAACCTTGGGTGTTATACATCACTCACACTCCCATTGTTTGCTTACAATCCCTTCTATTTATATAGTTTATACTCAATGCTTTTTCATCCCTTATATTGTCTAACTATTTTCTACCACATCCATAGTCACATCTTCCATCCATATATCTCTATCTAAGAATAACAGCCTTATTTCCCAACCCATATACACCCCCTCTTTGACTAATTATATCCTCTTTATTTCTTCCACTTCCCATTTATCTATTAAGAATTATTTTTCTTCAACACTCCCAACCTTTCCCATCGATTGATCACTATTTTAAGTGAGTTGAAAGAATAATAATTTGTATTAATGGTTACAAAAATATTTTTCGTAAGATATCTAAGTGAGTTACTACAATCCATTGGCATATGACACATTCTACCTTATCTTCTACTAATGATATTTATGGTTTCTATTTTTATAATGTATGATGACAAAGATGATCCATTGAGTCACACATGTGATTTCAATGCAACATAATTATATTATATTTATGATAAGTAATTACTTAATAAATTATTTGTAACATTCTTGATATATTATGCACTTAATTGGTTTAGTTATTTAACTCATGCTTCAATTATATCATGTAGATACCTAGCCAATGCTTTTGCTAAAAAATTATAAAATAATACTTGGAGTTAAAATAAAAAATGGAAAGTATAGTACAATGTATCAAGGACATAAGGAAACAATCAATTATAATTTTATCAGATTTCAAAATATGCTAGTTGATTTGATATTTCAACCACTAGACAATAATATTCAAGGTATATTTAGTGGTAGTCTCTTACGCGTCATCAAAGAAATAATAATTTTTAGTACTTGCAATTAATTTTCATAATTGGGTAAAAGCACAAAGTTGTGTCACACTTTATAAAGGAAATGACCAACACTAATCCAACTTTTAAACTTGAATCACTAAAAAGTGGCATTATATGTTTTGAATTTTGAAATGATGTAAACTAATAAAATATGTATTTTTTAGTATATTTTATCTTTGTATTTTTTTTTTTTAAAATACAAATTTATTTTAAACTAGTTTTTAATAAATTAACACTATAATTTAGTTGTTGATAAAATGCTAAAAAATGAAGTTGCATGAGACATCAAACTTTTTATTGTAATTTTTTTTTTTCAATTTTTGTGTATTTATAGCTTGAAACTTTAGTGCATGGATATATTTTTTCCCAATTTTGATAAATATATATTTTTAAATAATTATTAAAATGTCTGTGAATCAAAAAATAGTTGTTTCCATGGGACGTCAACTTTCATATTAAATATTTATCTAAAATGGGAAAAAAATTATGCCATCTTGAAATAGATTGTTTTATTTGGTGCACCATATGTTTTAAATTTTTTTAATAAGTTTTAGTATTTTTCCTTTGCATGGTAATGAACCTAATATTTTGTATTGATAACCTCCTTTTAGTAAAAAAAAATATAAAATATAAATAATAATTAAACTATTAAAATAAATATATTTTTGAAAACTACACTTATGGATCTACGAAAAGGTATGTTTATATTTTTAAAAACATGTTATTTACATTAGTAGGAGTTATTGAAACTTCAAGTTTTTCAAATTATTTTATTTTTTGGGTAAATTGGACTCAAAGTGGTGCTCCATATATTTTTAGCCAACGATTTTACTTGAAAAACTTGTGGAAGTATCTAACTTAGCTAGAATGAATCTTACTAGATCATATGTTTGACAAAAAAATATTTTTAGTTAGAAATACTTAAATTCACTTGTGATGATAAGTTGGCTAAAAGTGTGACACAAATTTGTGCTTTGCCCAATTATGTTCTAGCTCACATGAGTAATACCTTAAATTTTTAATAAAATTATTATACACTATCATCTCTAGCTCTTCTCTACATTCCCATAAGTTTCAATCAAAGTCAAAAATTGAGCATGGGTCCAATGAGGTTAAATTTAAACAAAAGAATCAACCTACAAATAATGTAAATGTTATTTATGATTCTCATGTAAACATCATTCACATAAAAATAAGAGAATATAAAATTAGTTGGAGTAGTGTACATCCACATATATTGTTATAACAAATTTTGATGCATGAACTTACCAAACCAATTGATACATATAAATGTGTCCTATAATAATTTACCTCTATCTAATTTTGTCACTATCTTTAGATGGACACGCATACTATGGGTTGGTTCATAACACTCAAACACAAGATACAAAATCTTATTGATAATTATTTGATTCAAGTTGGAAGTGTTAAGGATAATTGAAACAAACTTGTAGCACCTTGCAATAAAAATCTCAAAATATTCATTGATCCCTTTCCTACACATCAACATGATGAATCTCATCAAGTGGAAATGGATGATGAGGACCCTCCCAATGCTATTTATAATGATTATATTAGTTATAATGAGAAATATAAGGCTATATATAACATACTATAGAGAAGGGGGATTCACTACTCACGAGTTCTCTTCATTCAGAGAGCCTCAAGGGGTGAATTGCCCTAAACTACCTCAAAGGACAACAATGAAAGTCCTAGAATCAGAAAGAGCAATTAATAGAGATCCTCTGGACAAATTGACAAGCTTTCAGCCAAAGGATGACAACATAGAACACAAATGACAACAAGACGCACTAGCATCCTAGAGGCACGTTGGCATCTCGTACAGACCATAGAGCGGGCTTATATCAGAGAATGACAAAGTGAATTCATCTACTCTAATTTTTGAGAACTTCTAGAAAGTGATAGAAAAACAAAATGTGATAAAGCTGAAATATATGGTAAAGAGAAATGATAAAGACAAGGAGAAGAAGGGAAAGGAAATGCTTACAACTATGCAATTGATGAAGCCTCCAACATGTGAATGTCTTCAATACCTGCACACAAGAAAGAGAGAAATTTTTGGGACTATATAGGGGTTTGCATCAGTCAACTCCCTGTTTTGGTGTTCCCACCTCTACAGAAAACCAGATAGATAGAGAGAAAAGTATGAAATGAAATAAAGAGTACACAAAGACACTACAAAATCTAGTGTTATATTACTCAACCAAATAATAGAGGAGAGGAATGAAAGCTTACCACCTCCACCCAAAGCACTCAAGGCTAGTGGGGGAGAAAATGAGAGGAACTCAAGCCTCTACTGTCGTGGTGTTTCATTCCACACTTGCTCTACTGAAGTGATGGAGTGTTGTTGTTGTTGTTGCAAAGTGTAAAGTGTCGCTTGAAGAGATGGTGAAGAAGTTTCTTGGAGCTTGTGAAGAGATTGTGGAAGGACTCAAAGAGTCTCAAGAAGGTGAAGAGATAGGAGATAGCCAAATGAATGAAGGAGGTGAATTTGAAGGGAAGAGTGAAGAAAACGGCTATATTTGTTGGATGTTGTGGTTGTATTGCTGATATGTGGTTGTTGTAGAAACATAAAATATACCTAGGCTTGCGAACTCAATTTTCTCATCAATTCCTCTAAACATAATTTGATTATGTCCCTCTGACCAAATTCAACTATTAATTAAATAATGACCAATTATTTAATTAATTCATCTCTCTTATTCTTCTTGACTATTTAAATAAATCACATTTATTTAAATATGCCACTAATGTCTAAAGTCCTCTTTAAATTAAATAAATTATTAAATTTATTTAATCCACTATTCTCTCTTGATTATTTAAATTAATTAATTTAAATACATCTCTAATATTAAAGTCTCCTCATAATTAAATAAATCCCCCACAATTTATTTAATTATTAACCCACTTCTTCCACAATTAAATAATTTAAAATTAATTATCTCATTCAATTCATTTCCAAATTTAAATAAAAAACATTTATTTAAATTTCTCTCTTCAAGTAAATAATTTAATTATTATTTACTGCCACACGACTTCACCATTTTGAATTAAATTAAAATATTAATTCAAAATTACATTTCCCTCCACAAATTAAGTAATTTCTAAAATGACTTGATTTTCTAACTCATTCTTTTTCTACTTACTAAATCTTACCTCACTGTCACACATATTCTCATTCCTTGATTTAATTTCTTAAATTAAATCTTGTCCACTCATTTTGAAAGTTTCCCTAACCCTAATTAAGGGGTTGTTATTTTGAATCTTGACCATTGATTCTAGGGCACTTCTCAATCTTTAATCTTGTCCATTCATCCAAAATTGCATTTTCTATAAAATGACAATTTTGTCCTCATTTTGATATCTCATGTATCTCTTAATATCTTGAAACCTTTGGTGAATCTTATTCTTGTAATTCTTGAGTCTTGTATTTGCATATCTTTATCATTTAGTTAATTAGTTTGCATGTAGGATTTTACATTCTCTTGCACAATCATTTGAATCCTTCAATATTTGTTTAGGATAGTCATAATCTAAGATTGCTCATCATAATCTGAGGGAAACCTCATATTTTCAGCAAGTTAGAAGGTGTAATGGAGGTCAGTCATGGAGAATGAAGAACTTGGGTGAGATTATTTCACTCATTTTTCATTTATTCTTTTGCACTTTATTATTTTCTTTGGGTTTTTACATATTTTTCATTTAATCTACTAAAAAACCTAGGAAAAATACCCTCAATTACATTGGTGAACCTGACTATTTTTTTAACACATTTTTTCTAAATTTTCATATGACCTTTTATTATTTTTGTAGGTACACATGTACAGAACGCCGCAAATGCCATTTTCTATGATGGAAGTGCTCTGTTGAGCCGCATCTACCTTCACGAATGATGCAAGTGCTCTGTCATGACGCATCTGACTCTCCAAATGATGCATTTGACTTCATGCACCGGATTTGATAGAAACCGAGTCGTATTCGATTTAGCAAGTTGTAGTTGCAATTCCAAATGACACATTCACCGTAGAGAGTTGTATTCGCTCTGTTGTGACGCAATCGACTAGTAAATAATTGCTTTCTATTTTCCAGATTTCTTACTTTTTTTTGTTTCAATAGATTACACATTTCCTTATTACTAATTTGTGTGTGACAACATGTGGCTAGCTGGAGTCTAACCCCTTTGTTTATCTATTTTTATAAATCTAATCAATCAAAAAAACAAAGTGCATTACATTCATGAGTTAAAATGAACACTCATACATTTTCATTGGGCTAAAAAGAAAACAACCATTCATGTTCACTCATTGGAGTAAAAATAACTTTCATGCATTTTCATTTGGTTAAAATGAACTCTTGATTGTCTCATACTAAAAATGGTTAAAATAAACACTTGATTGATCACACTACAAATGGTTAAAGAGAACATGTGTGTGAAGTGTTTTATGATTTAGTAATGACCTCTGCAGTGTGTATGCAATTTTCTTGTGCCTAGTGCAATCTGCAGAAACAAAAACACTACCAAGTTAGTTACTCTATCACCTTTCATATTTCAATTTGGGATTAAAAAGAAAAATCATGTGAGTGTGAGTGGAACATATTGTGTGTGCTCTCTCTTTGTTTCTCAACAAAGATTGATCGAACTACGGATATGTTTTCTTGCTTTTGTTTATCTTATAGGGCCTGCCTAGTGGGAAAAATTAATCACCCCAGGGAATGACCCAACCGGTAACACGCTAAACACTAAACAAATTCTGATCGGTATATAAGTGTGGGTTCTTGAGGAAAGTTCGAGAATCACAATCACCATTCTGAAAAGAAGGGAAACAATGGTTTCTTGCTGCATGGATGGTGGCCCACGAATGGAATGATCGAATTAAAACCTTTGTTATAGTGTAAGTAAAAAACCTTTTCTATTCTTTGGTGCAGCAACGGTCATTGTGAAGGCACCCACATTTTCGTAGTTTTTAGTAGAGATGATCAACCTGCCATGGGAGATTCATGGGGGTTGGAAGCTTGGTTACCTTGAGAAGTGATTGCACTGTAAGGGGGATCCCATGGGGCCAAGCTTCTGAATTCATCTACTAAGAATATGCAGTTGGAGTAAAATCCACGTGGGATCCAAAAGAATATAGTCTTTTCAGCCATAGGGATTGTACATGTTTTCTATTTGTTTGTTTACAAATTTTCCAAGATAATGTGTTTGCCAAGTGTCTTCAGAAAAAATGAACAAATCAACATCCTTTTCTGATCTAAATGAACACTTCAAAACTAACACATTTTTTGCAATCTACCAAAAAAAATTTTCCCCAAACAAAACTTTGCCATGCATCTGCTATATCAAACTGCAATTGCTAATTTTTGAGCCGCAAACGCTCTGTTGCACCATATTTGCAATATTAAATTCCTCATTTGCATTCAAGAGTAGGTTATCATTGGAATTGATCAAACCAATACCTTTAGTCATTACATTTTGTGAACTATTTTCCACTCATTAGTCTAGTGTGGAAATTTCTCTTTGTCCTCAGTCCTTTTTACAAGTCCATTGACATTCCAAAATTGATACATTGCTTAAACATTGTATGGTTAAGTAAATCATCTCCTTGCATACATTGTAGTCTACTTATTTTACTCTCCTTTGCTTTCACTAAGAATTCCTTATCCCCAAAACCCAAAAACATAGTGTCATAACATTTGCATATTTAGGTCATTCTTCACCATTCCCAAAGTTGAGCAAAAATTTTTATGGTTGAAACTAGATTATAGAGAAAAAGAAGACTCGTGGACTCTTTTGGTCAAGACACCAATCTAATCATTTTTTCCAATGACATGAATACAAATACTTTCCCTAACAACATGAATGGAAATACCAACATAGGGAATTCTCTCATTAATCCATTCAGTGAGATGTCCATTCCATCCTCTTCACACAATTATTTTAAACAATTCATCTACAAAGATGCCAATGGGCAAGTCTTTGAAGAAGACATACAAGTTGCTTCCCAAACCCCAGAAGTGGCCTCCTTTATGGAAGATTTTGTTTTAAATTATTTAGCTAGATATCTAGTTATGCTCCTTGAACAAGGGGCTAGGTTACCAAAAGGATTTGACCTCAACACTATAAGAGCAACATCTCCTGATCCTACCAACCAAACTATCCAATCACATGATGCAAATAAAAATTACATGGGAGCTACCACGCAAAATGTCATCAACACCATTAATGCTACCTCCCTTGGTCATACTATCACCCATACCACAACCAATGCATCCAATGTGGTCAACACAACATCTATTGGGGATCATCAACCCAAACCAACACCACATAATAGTCCATTCCTCAACAAACATCCATAGTTTCTTCACAAACTATTGGATCAACAATGGGTGTCAACACATCAAACCTTTTTGGGACATCATCTACCTCTATCAATACAACAGTGAACCTCTTATTAGGTTCCTCTAATGCAATGGCAACAAACTCATCAAACCCTTTAGGGAGGAATAAAAGAAGAGTTTTCATTCAAGGAACTAAACCTAATGTGCCAAATTCCTCATAGGTTAATACCAACATTAGTTTGAGGCAAAATACCAACATTCCTCCAAACCATAATTATCTATTTGGGCAACGAAATCAAGGCACCCAATATTCCACTCCATTTGGGCATCAACATGATCAAGGTCAGCAAGGCCCTCAAATTCAATCCAACATGGTTGGATCCCACATCCCAACTTATGCTTCTCAAGTCCATACACATCAACACATCCCTCATCAAAACATTCATTTCCAACAACTGCCAAATCAAAACACCCAATTTTCTCACCAACAACAAATTCCAAATCAACACACCTCATCACAACAGGTGGGAAATCAATCCATACCTATCACCAACATGTGTGATGCTACCAACAACCCAATTGTGGAGGCACTCACACTCAAACTCATTGCTCTTCAAACACAGGTGGGAACCTTGCAACAGTCAAACAAAAAATCTTACATGTCATATGACCTATGTCCATATCTGTTTGACACAACTTTGTATATGCCACCATTTCCTCTAGGATATGTGGTGCCACATTTACCTAAATACAAAGGAAAGACAAATCCCATTGAACATATCTGAGAATTCACTACCAGTTGCATGGGCATTGCCTATGAACACACCTATTTAATGAGACTATTCTCTAGGAGTCTCATAGGGCACACAATGGAGTGGTTCATACAATTGCCTAAAGGAATTAAATCATGGGATGAATTGGAAAACAAGTTTGTTGAAAATTATTCTTATAACATTGATGCAGACATTGCCATTGCCTCCTTATGTAGACTCACCCAAGAGGATGCAGGAGAGACCTTTATCCCATTCTTCCAAAGATGGAAAACTCTAGCAAGTTGATGTCCTATGGATATACCTGAAAAGGAAAAAGTCACAATGTTTGTACAAAATCTCCTCAGCCTGCTAAGATATGGCTTACAAGTCCATTGTTGCACCACCTTTATTGATCTTGTTAAAAAAGGTGTCCAACTTGAAAAATCCATACTTTCCAAAGGTGAAGTTAAGTATGGTGGAAAAACAATCAACACTACCACAAACACCAACCCAAGTGCTTGCAATGACAAAAACAAATATTGGGTTAAAAATAAACACATCTCCAATGATGGTGTGGTTGATGCAAAACGGTCAACACAACAGGTCATGTACTCATAATCAAAGGAGTTCAAACTCAAAATGTACCTGTGACTGCACCAACACCAACTGCTAATTCCATTCAAAACAATCTTGCTCAATCGAACCAAAGACAATCTCATCAGACAAAGTAATTCCCAAAATGCACATACACCCCTTTGGGTGAACCCATCGAAGTTGTCTTAAAGAAAAACATCCAAAATGGTATTGTAACTTTGAAAGAACCTAAACCATATGATCTTGGTCAATTTAAGCCATCATGGTGGGATGATAATGCATTATGTGACTACCACCGTGTTAAAGGGCATAAAACTTCCTCTTGTCGCCAACTCAGAAATCTTATCTAAGATCTTATTGAAAACCACACCATTGAGTTAGAAGGTCAACCGTTTGCATCTAATGTAGGCCATACCATCCATAAGAACCCTTCTACATGCAAAGGAAAGGTCACCATCCTAGGCCCTTCTACTCGTCAACCCAAAATTACCATACTAGGCTCGTCTGCCAAGAAGTTAATACCCAATCCAGAGTTCAACCTTATTGAGCAGTTAAATAAGACCACTGCCCAAATTTCCATCCTAGAATTACTCTGCATTTCGCCAGTGCATAAGGCCATATTAGATAAAGTCCTGCAAGAGTCCTCCGTTCCAAATGATATTGATGTCAACCATTTTGAAACTATGGTCGGATATTTGAATTCACCTCACCACATTACCTTTTCAGATACTGACTACTCCTCACCCAAGCCATCTCATAACGATGCCCTCCATATTGAGGTTTTCATCTATAAGCATAAGGTTCGACGAGTCCTAGTAGATGGCGGAGTAGGATTGAACATTTGCTCTTTAAAATTGGTTAAATCTCTTGGCTTCTTTGATGCATGTATAGATGCTACCAAGAGTATTGTGATAAAAGCATATGATGATGAGGAGCGCTCTTCTAAAGGAATCATCACACTCCCAATTCGTGTGGGACCAGTTATCATAGAGACAACATGCCAAGTCCTAGATCATGATATACATTACAATATCTTACTTGGTCACCCATGGATTCAAGTTCTAAAGGCCATTCCTTCCATATACCACCAATGCCTGAAGTTCCCTTTCGATGGCACCAAAATTACTATCCCAGTAGATCCTGATCCATTTCAATATTGTAACAACTTGAGATCTATTATTGAGCATCAAGTGTCTATCAATCGAGAGGCATCAATATCCACTTCCTCAAAATACATCGACCCATCCACACTTACCAAGTCATCCATATCCACTCCGTCAACTTTTGCCACACCATCCTCCTCGGCCTCCATACCAAGTACTGACTTTAAGATCCATGACATGGGTTGTTGAGAATTCAAATTGAATACGGCTTACTGTATCACCATAATACCTAAACAACTAAAGTCTATAGTTGACCTTGTTTCACAGTGGAACCTAAGACAACTTTCAAAGTCCCTCCAAAAAGGTTCTTCACACTATGGGGAAACATGAGTGATGAAGCCATTATCGACATAGTTGATTGGATCTATAGGGACCCATAAGGATTACCCCCACTACTAGTACATATCTATGACAAAGGCTATGGCATATGTAAAGCATATGGTTTTGATGGAACTGGTGGCCTTAGACCAAACAATAATGGAAGGAGAGAGCCTATCATCATTTCTAAGAGACCAAAGAATATAGGGTTAGGGTTTGAGCAACTTGAAACTAACAATCGACATACCTATGTACTTTTAGGTAAGGACATAATGGCTCCTAAAAGTGTCAAGACATGTGAAGACTCCCCTACCGAAATAGATTATGATGAATGAGAATGGGGATCTGCTAGAACTCTGAGTGACTATGATATTGATGAACTATTCCTAGAACCCGACCAACTCCCTTTTGAGGAAATATTCAACCAAATGTACAACATTGACCCTATAGATTTCCATTCTAAACATAAAGAATGGATAAGCATCCCTTGGGACCCAAATAAACATAAATTGTAACTGATAACATCTACATCGTCCCACCCCATTCCTGATCACACCCAAAAGCCTGACATGTATGAACATACTAAACATGCCTCTGAATTACCTTCCATTGATCATGATGTTGATCTGTTTGTCCCATATTATGACCAAGAACATAACTCATCTGACTCTGAAGATGGTCCTTGGATCGAATCTGATTGGGAAAGTGAAAATGACAATTTTTACTTCACACTTGAGGCTTCCATTTCCATGATTTTTGTATCCTCCCCCTCCTTTACCAACCCTAATGATGGGATTTACCTTGTCTACCCACAACTCATTGACTGGGATCAACAAGACTTGCTCGCCATGGACATTTTTCAGAATGACAAGGCCATTGTGGAATTTATGGGACTTTGTGAGGGCATTCCAAGTGGTGATCAAAAGGAAGGATTCTCTATTGATCTAGATTGTGCAACATATTTCAGGAAGACTGTGCAATCCTCCAGTTGCAAAAATATAAAAAATAAAACAAAAAAATACATGTCTTTAGGTGAAAACTGCAAGGCACCTTCTGACAATTCAATAGTAAAAATAAAAGACGTATCTAAAGGTGAAAACCTCTCTGAGACACCTAAGGATAAGAATTGGACTTTCTTCCTGTAACACAAGAAAAATCAGCAATGCTTATTGATGACACTATAGAAGTTAACATACCTAAACCATAGAATCCCAAAATGGTTCTCTTGGCTGCATCATTAACAAAGGAAGAAAAAATTGAATTCAAAACAATTCTTCTTAGAAAGAACAGTTAACTTCACATGGTCATATGTTGGCATGCCAAGGTTGGACCCTGAGTTAGTATTGCACCATCTTCCTTTGATTCCAGGTATTAAATCAATCTAGCATAAATTATGAAAAATGCATCCATAGATTGCGCTACTTGTGAAGGTTGAACTGAAGAAGTTACTGGATGTTGGATTCATAAGATCAATAGATTATGCCAATTGGATTTCCAACCTTGTCCTTGTCACCAAGCCAAATGGACAAATCCACATTTGTACGGATTTCAGAGATTTAAATAAGGCTTGTCCAAAGGATGATTTCCCATTACCAAACATAGACATTATTGTTGATCTCACTATAGGATATGAGATGTTGTCACTCATGGATGGTTTCTCAGGCTACAATCAAATACACATCGCCCCCTAGGATCAACACAAAATAGTATTCACATGCCCATGGAGAACATATGTTAGAGTAAAGGTTTTAACTTAATTATGTTAATTAAGTTACCTTTATTCCTCTCTTAAGATTTCACTTTAGTTTGCATTGTAGGTATTTAATAATTAATTTAATTATTAAATACATTTTCCCTTTAGGGTTTCTTTAGGGTTACACAATCTCCTTTCATAAGGATTGGTCATTGTATTTTATTACTCTCTCTGATTAATACATTTTCAGATTTTAGAGCACCTTTGTCTTTTGTCTCGAATATCTTCTTATGTGACAAGTTATTTGCATGTAGGTGATCTTCAGGGTCTGTGAAGTTGGATTTCACAACTTCTACATGGTATCAGAGCTCCAGATCTGTGGCTTCATGTTCATGATTTGAAGATATCAACTTACAGAGTTTTATTTTGTGCAAGGGTTTTAGAAAGGCAATTTTTTTTTGTGGATCTGGGGGTCGCTTAATTTTCTAGGCATTTTTGGACAAAATAGACTTCATCATTGAGTCTGTAGCGTCAAATAATCCCTACTTTCATATAAAATTTATCCAATTTGGCCACAATCGACCGAAAAGGCAAAAGAAATTCGCCCCATGGCCATATGGCCCTAGGGCATTTCCATGTGAACAATTTAAAAAAAATCAAAATTTTAAAAAAGTGCTTCCCTCATATTTGAGGGTGTCGCCCAGCAGTCGTCGGTCAACCACCAGGCAACCACCCGCCAATCGTCGGGTGGCCACCCAATAGTCATCAATCAGCCATTGGCCCACCACCAACGTATCACCGTCGTGCTGCCAGGCCAGCCAACCTCCTCCTGTGCATCGCTGGAGCACCGTCAAGATGAGCGAAGCCACCAGGGCCCTTTTTTAAGCCTTTTTTTACCCTTTACACGAAATCGGGTGTAAAATGGGCATATGATCTCTATTTTTCAAAAATGAGATACTATCAGAAAGCTCATTGCGATGCCAATCCAGTGGTGCAGGTGTTGTTTCTTGATTTTTACGTTTTGCTAACTTTTTTTCCAGTCAAAGTTAGAACTTATATTTGCACTTCGGTAACTTTTGCGTCCAAGATCCATTTTGTGCAAACAAATAGGCATTGGAAAGGTGTTGCAGTTCTCTTTCTATTATTTTAGTCTATTTGATTAGAAAATTTACTAGGTATATTTTATTCAGCTTTGTGTGTTTTTACACTTTGCTTAATTACTTGGAAATTCTGGCACCTACATGGGATCTGTTTGCATGAGATGGGTTATATTCATCTGATTTATTGTTGTTGAGAGTTTCGGTATCTATTTTTTTTATTTGAGTGAGTATCATGGGTTTTTTTACTCACCCTTTAGTTGTAATTCTGGAACAGAGTAATTATGAGTCATGGGCAAAGGGCATACTTACACATTGTAGGTGGCTTAATATTTTTCCTTATCTATATGATCTCATACCTGCACTAGACACATCAAGGGGTTTGCCAACCTGGGTTATTATTCGAGATCATATTGTAGGGGTTATTGGTTGTAGTATTGATTTTGACACTTTGTGTGCTTTATCTGACATTCATTGTCTTTGCACACTTTGGCAATGTATTTGGGAGATTTTTGGAGACTCTAATATCTCTCCATTCCCAGAGGATCCCATTGCAGATTATCTCATCCCTCTTGCAGATGTAGATTTCATACCCTATGATAACCATACTCTATAGGAGCTTAAGTATCTCATAGGTCTTGAATGTGTCAATGGTTCAGAGACTTGTATTCATGTTCCCACTCTTCAGATTGAGACTTCATTAGCATCACCTATTGTTCCTAATTCAGTGCAGTAGGGAATCATTCATCTTCCAACCATAGCTACTTTGGACTTTAATGTTGCAGACATATCTTTCTTGTTTGTGGAGTCCTATATTGCAGATTTAGAGGATTATTTTGAGGACATTCATCTCCTCTACCTTTATAGTCAGGTTATCACTTTACACCCACCATTATCAGTGCATCTAGAGGTTTCATTTCAGGATTCTCCACATCAATTTGGATTTGATATCATTTGTTTTAGTTCAGACAAAGATATTCTTTAGCATCCTATCATGGCACACATCTTGAGACAGATTGGTTCATCACTCTTCATAGCGTTTCTTCGACATCGTCCTTTGGATCCATTTCTTCCCAAGGGGAGGAATATCATTTTCCGCTTTAGGATCTCTTTTTGGATTCTACATCAAGCATCTACCATTGTGATAGGAGTTTCTTCTTTGTGGGGAAGCCTTCTTATATCTTTCTATCTCTCCTATGGAGACCATTATATATGTACTTATATGATAGAAGTTGTCTATGGGGGGTATCATGTAATCCACCTCCTATCCTTCTTTCATTAGTGCATTGCATTCCTTTCTTTTCATTCTATTTTGGGAAGTATTTTTGTTCCCACTGGGTTTTCTCCTTTACCATGTTTCCTTTAGTTTGCATTGCATTTGTAAATGGGTACCTGAACAGGCCTAGTTGTCGGGACCCATGTTTACTTTCATGCATTGTAGTTACTTTTTATTTTTTGCACATGTTTGTAGCTGCACTCTTGCTCATCTTAAGGGAGGTGTTAGAGTAAATGTTTTAACTTAATTATGTTAATTAAGTTACCTTTATTCCTCTCTTAAGATTTCACTTTAGTTTGCATTGTAGGTATTTAATAATTAATTTAATTATTAAATACATTTTCCCTTTAGGTTTTCTTTAGGGTTGAAAAATCTCCTTTCATAAGAATTGATCATTGTATTTTATTATTCTCTCTTTGATTAATACATTTTCAACTTTCAGAGCACCTTTGTCTTTTGTCTCGAATAGATATTCTTCTGTGATAGGTTATTTGTATGTAGGTGATCTTTGGGGTCTATGAAGATGGATTTGTCAACTTATACAACTTACTATTGGAATTTCATGCCTTTCAACTTAAAGAATACAGGCGCCACATACTAGAGAGCAATGACAACAATATTCCACGACCTCATGCATACTTTAATGGAGGATTATGTAGATGACCTCTTGGCTAAATCTTTGACACAGAAAGATCATCTCAGGGTCTTGGAAAAAAATTTTAGGCGGCTAGAAGAATACAACCTTCATTTGAACCCTAAGAAATATGTTTTTGGGATTACTTCAGGCAAAATGTTGGGCTACATAGTTTCACAAAGAGGCGTAGAAGTTGACCTTGCAAAAGTAAAAACAATCTTGAACATGCCTACACCAAAAGGAATAAGTGAGCTAAGGAAACTACATGGCATAAAACAGTCCATATGATGCTTGATTGCTCAGCTAGTAGACAGATTTCAGCCATTTCAGTACTTGTTGTGCAAAATTATTCCCTTTTTGTGGACAGATAAATGATAAATGACCTTCCAACAAATCAAAGAATATCTATTGACACCACCTATCCTAATGCCTCCCATTGAAGGAAAATTTTTGATCCTGTATGTTTCTACAGCTACCAATGCACTGGGGGCACTATTGGTACAAAATGACTATGAAGAAAAAGAAAGATTCATATACTATATCAGTCGCACATTGATTGGATATGAACTCAATGACACAGTTGTGAAACGTGTTTGCCTCAAAGTTATCTTTGCAGCCCAAAAATTAAGACATTACATGTTGAATCACCAAACAAAGTTGATAGAAAAGATTGATCCACTGAAGTATCTTTTAATTTGGGCAGCATTGACAGGTCGGTTGGAAAAATGGGTCATGATTTTGAGTGAATATGACATATGTTATGTTGAGCGCAAAGCAATAAAAGGAAAAGTAATAGTCGATCAACTTGCAGATGTGCCTATCCAAGGCACTCATCCATAGATAGTTGATTTTCTTGATGAGTCTATCTTCCACGCAGAACCTTCATCACCTTGGAAACTATATTTTGATAGGTCTCATACTGGTCATGGCTCAGGAGTGGGTATCTTGTTCATCACACCCCAAGGGGATTCCATTCCTAAGGCATTCCAGATCACCTTCCCTTGTAATAATAACATTGTAGAATATGAAACGTTGGTCACAAGACTCAAAATAGAAATAAAATGGAAAATTCAGGCATTGCTCATATTTGGGGATTCTCAGTTAGTTATCAACCAAGTGAATGATGATTATGAAACAAAGGATGAAAATTTGTTGCCCTACAAGTGAATGGTGGATAGATTCCTGACCTATTTTATCTTGATCGCCTTTGATCAAATCCCTAGGGCAGAAAACAAGGCCACTGATGTAATGGAAACTATTGGATCTCTCTTGGATATCCCCAAAAATGTGTCACAATTCGACTTCTTAGTGGAGCAACTATTGGTTCTTGCATATGATGTTTCAGAGTCAGAGATGGTTTGTGAACTTGTTGGTCCTAGCTCACCTTGGTACCAGGACATATATGACTATCTAAATTCCTAGACCCTTCCACCCAACTTATCCAATAATCAACACAAATCCTTCATCTGAAAAGCCACTCGATACACCATCGTCAATGACACCCTTTACCATCGTAGCTTTGACAACACCCTTCTTTTATATCTTGACACTGATGAAGCTTCCACAAATTTATGTGAGGTACATGAGGGTATATGTGGATCTCATTCGAGTGGCCCAACTTTAGCTAGGAAAGTCACTAGACTGGGGTATTACTGGTTGACATTAGAAAAATATGCTCTTCAGTTTGTCAAAACATGTCAGAAATGTGAAGTACACAACGACCTAATCCATGCACCTAGACAGGAGCTAAGACCGATCACTTCTCCATGGCCCTTCACACAATGGGGACTCAACCTCATGGGAAAAATCCATCCATCCTCCTCCAATGGCCATAAGTTCATCATTACTACCACTGAGTACTTCACTAAGTGGATTGAATTTTTTCCCCTCACTTACATCACCGGTAAGTAGATTTCCAAGTTTATCCTTAATTACATCATCTGTCGATATGGTGTCCCACAATCCACCATCACAAATGACGATCGTCCATTCAAAAATCAGGACGTTCGTGAACTCTGCGAGCTCGCTTCCACATCCAACACCATTTCTCCACACCATATTATCCACAAGGCAACGATCAAGTTGAGGCATCAAATAAAACAATTCTTCGTATTCTTAAGAATACCGTCAATGACATTGGTCGAGATTAGAATCTACAACTCAATATATCCTTGTGGGCCTATTGTACCACCATCCACACACCCACTGGAGCCACTCCATTTTCCTTGGTCTACGGATTTGAAGCTATATTTCCCATCGAGGTCAAAATTCCTTCTCTCTGAGTCTCCTTGAAGGGAATGATCGATGATGAAGAATACATACAGTCTTGCCTGCATGAACTATAAATTCTACAAGAAAGAAGATAAAATTCCTTGAACCACTTACAAGCATATCAAAATCTTCTCTGTAGGAGCTATAACAAAAGGGTGATTGTTAGAAAATTTGAAATTGGTGACTTGGTCCTCATGCAAAATCCAAAAAATCAGGTTGATCGTGAGAAGCCTAGAAATTTTGAGCCTAATTGGCTCGGTCCTTATATTATTACTACTACAATGTCATTTAATTCTAGAGCATATCAATCAACCACACCTGATGGAGAACAGTTGATAGAACCCATTAATAGCATGCACCTGCAAAATTTCTACACATAGCATCAGAGAGCTTGGCTAAAACCTTAAAAATACAAAAAAAATAGAAAAATAAAGAAAAACATTGTCACCTTGATGAAAACCTGGCAAACAGACGTCTTGGTGACAACAATTTTTTTTTTCAAAAAATGGAAAAAATAGTAAAAATAGTAAAAAGAAATAAATTCATCCAATAGTGAAAACCTGGCAAACAGGCGCTTTGGATAAGTACCATGGTGAAAACCTGGTAAACAGGTGCCATGCATAGTCAATCGTTGCTTTGCCATCTACTTTTACTCCAATCGACCTTTATCCACTTTGCATAACCACAAAATCCCGACATTCCTGATATTCCTAACATTTTCCATCAGTCCTATCATTTCCATCCATGGCTAGCAATGGTTGACATCACACCTTGCATATCGTTGACTTCTATCCCACATATGCCCTTTTTCCATGTTATCCTACATAGGTAATCCTTGACCTACCTGGGGGCATGACCTTTATCATTCGACTACAGTGGGTATCACACATGGTCCTAACATATCTAAAAATTCTTGAAAAAAAGTCATAATTTTTTTTGGAAAAAGTCTTGAAAAATGTCCTAAAAATTGGAAAAAGTCCTGAAAAAGGTCATAAAAATCTGAAAAAGTCTTGAAAAATAGTCGTAAAAATCAGAAAATATCCTGAAGAAAACACAAAAACATTTGAAAAGCATCAAAAATCTTAAAAGAGAGTCAATTTTGTCTTGTCATTCTAAGTCCATCACATTAGTCAATCTTTATCATAGTCCGAACTACATTGTCTCTACGTATTTGCTACGTAGGCAAGATTCATCTTTCAATCCCTGAGACATTAGGTCTATCATTCTAGGTTTGTCATGATAAAATCATGACTCAGTATTTTGTCCTTTAGACAAAGTCTTTGGTCCTGTCGAACTACGAGGTCTCTGAGTGCACGATGTAGGAAAGGCCATCAATCGATGAGCTCCCGAGGCCACACTAGGTCATTCCATTAGGGCTCATGGCACTGCACTTTAACACATGTCAAATCTCTTCAAGTCAATCAAATTGTCTCTCAATTCTAAACGGGTAATCTATCGACAAACTTTAAACAATCTTCTCAATCGAACGCGCATGTTCGCACTGACATGTGATCATATCTATCATCTAGTCAAATTCTATCAAGGCAAGTCAACCTATCAATCAGGGTTCTCCTTTAGATGTGTCCTTCTAAAGAATAACTTTCATGCTTTTGGATGTGTCCTTCCTAAGCATTGTCATCATCATCTAGCATTTTGAGGGATTCTCCTGGCTCTGAGAATTGATCCTCTTGACATCAACATCATTCAGGATGTGTCCTTCCTGAATCCGGCATCACTCAACATTTGGAAACCTAGACCTCGTCAACCTTGGTATTTCGACATCAAAACACTTGATATTTTGAACACTTGACATTTTGTTCACTTGGAAAACACCTGGCAAATGTTATCTGTCTTTTTTATTGTTATCATGATATTAGTTCCTTACATCAAAGAAGCCACAACATATCATGATGATCATCCTTGTCCTTTTGATCATCCCGCTACTAGTTTATCGAGGATGTTCTAAATTTAGGATTTGGAGGAGAAATGACATAGTACAATGGTCATCTTGTCTTTTATTGGCTGTCATGTGAGTTTCTCGAGGATTTTCTAACATCAAGATTTAGAGAGGCAACGACGTTTCATGATTAGTCTTTTCTATTTTAGGTTGGTTATGAGAAAATAACTCAGAACAATTGTGTTCCTTGTATGATTCATGATCATCCTTGTCTTCGACTATTTTTTCTATGTGATGGTTCAACCTTACAGACTATCGATCTATGTCATATCATAGTGTTTTTTGACCATTACAACATTCCACCGAATGATGATTAAGAGCAACAACTATGATAGTACTATGGAAATTGTTGAAGGATTCTTGTTTCCACACTAACATGCATATCTCTCTCCACACTAACATCCATCTTTGTATTTTCTCCTCCTATCCTCTGATGATATCCTGTGACATACAAAAAAATAATTGCATACATGATCATATGAGCATTTCATTATCACATCTCACATTTGCATTAACATATAGACATCACATTTGCATTAACATATAGACATCATAAACATCATTTTCATTAACATAGAGGAATCATATTGTTATACATGAACATATCCATAATTGCATTCATAACCATAAAGCATGATATCCGTACATCTCAAAATACGTAAATGCATCCATCTCATTATATAGAATATCATTAGCATCAACATATGAAATAGGAAAATCATGAAATATAAGGATAAAACCATCATCATTAATGCATAACATTACATCACATCAAATAAAGCATAAAAAGTCATAATGCATAACATCATAGAACAAAGCATGTAGTCCACATCAAAAATCATCTCATTTATATAATCTCGTAAATATACCATGTCATAGGATAGAGTCATGAGATATCCCAAAAATGGAGCTGATAGGCTTGATAGTCAATACATAAAGTGTCATAACATAAAATAACTCTAAAACAAGACATGTCCAATGCCCCTAGGGTGCGCTCTCCTTATCCCCTCGTGGAGACAAGTGTGGTGACCGATGACCTATCGCTAGTGCTGGCATAGCTTGTGATAATGAGACACCTTGTGTGTATGAGGCCAATGGTACTAATATTGATGGCATCATCTCAACTGTAACCTGAATGGGCGAGGTGACTGGAGCCTGACTCTGAGATCCTAAAGGGTCGATGAGAGGAGGTTTTCTCTACTTTGTCTGGTGTTCTGATGACACTTACCTATGACTATGCCCTGACCTGTGACTGTGACTTGATGAATGCTTGTGAGAGTGATGTGATTTGTGACCTGATGACTACCTGGATGAGGTGGACCCGCTAGCACTGGTGTGACTGCTGCTATGTGATCTATTGTTGCTATGAGTTTGGGTACCACTACTTGTCTTGCTATATGATATAGATAATCTAGGGTCTCATCTCTCGGGTGGCACAACCTGCTCATATAGTAGCTTGTACCTACCTCTACTCTCACTCATCTAGGCCAACTCTTTGGCCATATCCCCTGTCGGTCCTATGCACAACTGTGCAAACTCTGTGACCCATCTATCAGCCTCTTGTTGCCTGATCACGACTTGGTCTCTCTCAACCTGCACCACCTCTAACTCTATTGATAATTCCTTGTTCTGCAACAAGGTTGCATCCAATCTACTCTAAATGTCAGCCACCCTCTAGTCTGAAATGGCATCTATGGAAAAAAATAGTGGCTTATCCCCCTTCTCCTCCCCATCAATCATCTGCTCTCTCAGCCTCCTCTCCACCTCATCCTCCCCCTCCTCCTCCTCCTCCTCCTCATCCCTCTCCTCCTCTCCTCCAATCCCCTCTGTGTCAATGTCTAATGGATGATGCTTTGCAAAAGGATCCTCCTCTATTGGCATCTCTCCCTCTGCTCTAACCTCTACCTTCTCCCCTACTCTAACCTCCATCTCTCCCTCTTCCCTGACCTCTACCTCTCCCTTTGGATGCCCTCCCTCCTATTTGTAACCCTCCTCCTCAACCTCCTCCTTGATGGGTAATAATGGTGCTCCACCCGCTTGCTACCTCCACCCTCCATCACCCCTCCTCCTCCTCAAACCCTTGCCATCACCGCCACCATCTCCACCCCCACCACCTCTCTCATCCCCTCCTCCTCTCCCACCACCTTCGTCACCTCCGTCATCTCCCCCACCTATCCCACCATCTCTCCCTCCATCCCTCCCCCGAACACCATCTCTCCCTCTCCTTCCTCCCCTCCACACCCATGGAATGACTGATCGATGATCAATCAGTTCAAGACCATCTGGATCTATCAAGGGAATAGGCCTTTGAATCTACCACCAAGTGTCATACTCGATTGATGTCCCAACATCTAATGGCCCTCCTCTCCATCCCCATTATTATGAAACTAGCCCATCAATTTGTTGCTCCGCCAAGTGCATTGCTATAGTCGGCCCCCACATGGTCTCTCTCAATGACTGCGCATATTCGGTCATCCCCACAGGCACACCCTGTTGCTCTCCAAATTGTTGTAGTACCTACTGGGGCAAGTTTATCTCAATAATCCACTGACTTTGAATAGTTCGACCAATTAGATATCTAAACTGTTGGCACAATGAAAGGTGTCTATCCTCATCTAGCCACTGGGCACAATCTTTAAAAGGCCTCCAGAAAAAACTCATCAAGGTGTCAATCCTGTGATGCCAGTACCTTGTATCTCCTACTCATGTCTGTGTAACAAAACTTGCATATAGATATAAATAGGGCATACCCTCACCCAACTGTTAAATCTAAACTAGTGGATGGAAAATGGGAATGTGCTCCCAGGCCCAGATCATCAAAAGAGTAGTCCCCCAGATAATACTTTGGCCCTCTTGGTAAGCCACCTTATGCAACTGGTGATATAGCATACCCAACAGACACAACCCTAAGAAAATATTTCCTGTCCCTGCACATCCACACAAAAACATCCCCCATCCTATCAGGAATTTGTGTCCACGATGATCAAAGTCATCAACATGGCATCCTACTGAGTATAGTGCTCCACCACAAACTCCCAACCAATCTCATACCCATGTATAACAAAACCAACATCATCTGTAACATCATACATCTCTCCTAGGTCCTATCACCCTCTATACGGATCATAGACCACTCACTCCCCACTGATCAGGACGCGAAGTATCCTATATACATCCTCCAAGGTCACAGTGGTCTGTCCTATGGGTAGGTGGAAGGAACATGTCTCTAAGTGCCACCTCTTACACAATGTTGTCAGCAATCCGCTATTTGCCTGAATAATGAGCATGTAGGTGACATAATAGAGTACTAATCACATCAGTCATCTCTGCTCGTCATCTCATAACTAATCTCTGAAGGCATATGTCACAGGTCTGAACTCGTGTGTAAATGGGCACTAGTTGTCTCTACACATGTAGAAACAAGGGTTAGCACACATGGATTAACATCACAAGGTATTATTACTATTTGTGCTATAAAAAATGCATCTAAAAAATGAGTCTACACTAAGTCAACTATGGTCAACCCTAGTCAATGTCAATTACATTGCGTTGACTACAATTACATTGTGCTAAGTCATATGTGTCACTGCATTTCACACTTGCATCACACTCCACTGCTTGCGTCATCCTAGCTCGCAATTGTGAGGCTCTATATCAATTGCATTATTTTATATGCTAATTACATCATTTCATAACGGTTGTGTTGTTTGGTGTTGCACATCCATCATAAAATTTCACTTGCATCATGTCCTGGCTCAGTTGCGTTGCATTTGGATAGTTGTGTCTCATAACCTTACATTTGTGTCATTTTGAAATTGAGCCCTACCCTACCCTTGCACTTGCATCATGATGCAACAAATGTGTCGAATTTGATAGCACTTGTGGTTTACGCAAATGCATTTGTGTCGTAATGCATTTGTTTTCCTAGCCTACACCCCAATTAATGCGTGAAAATTGAGAAAACAAAATTTGGGAAGGGGTACTTACTGGTGCCTCTGCACCCTCGGGTCATCAAAATGTCCTCACATGGTAACCACGGTGCTCTGTCAAGGGGATCACCATCTTCTCCTCGCACTCTGCTCTCCAAAATTTATAAATAGTAAAACTGAAAATGACACATAGATTGCCTTTTCAAACCTATTTATAGGTTCAAAATTAGGTTTTTTCCTTTTGGGTTTGTATTGGAGGCTAATTTGACTACCTTTGACTGACATTTTTGCTATCTTAATGTTCTCTATTTTCAAAACCGATCACACCGTTAATTTTTTGGTCATGAAATTGACTTATCAAGACACTTTCTAAATTTTCTGACCCCAGGCCAAAATTCAAAAAATTTCCCAAGGGGGCATAGGTACTCCATACCTTTGTTGGGGCATATCCTTGACTTGTTTTCTTTGCCATAACGCGATAAACTGTATTATGACAAAGAGGGAAAAAATGTAGACACATAAAATTGACCTAGGCCTGTGAACTCAATTATCTCATCAATTCCTCTAAACATAATTTGATTATGTCCCTCTGACCAAATTCAACTATTAATTAAATAATGACCAATTATTTAATTAATTCATCTCTCTTATTCTTCTTGACTATTTAAATAAATCACATTTATTTAAATACACCACTAATGTCTAAAGTCCTCTTTAAATTAAATAAATTATTAAATTTATTTAATCCACTATTCCCTCTTAATTATTTAAATAAATTAATTTAAATACGGCTCTAATATTAAATTCTCCTCATAATTAAATAAATCCCCCACAATTTATTTAATTATTAACTCACTTCTTCCACAATTAAATAATTTAAAATTAATTATCTCATTCAATTCATTTCCAAATTTAAATAAAAATCATTTATTTAAATTTCTCTCTCTTCAAGTAAATAATGTAATTATTATTTACTACCACACGACTTCACCATTTTGAATTAAATTAAAATATTAAATTCAAAATAACATTTCCCTCCACAAATTAAGTAATTTCTAAAATGACTTGATTTTCTAACTCATTCTTTTTCTACTTACTAAATCTTATCTCACTGTCACACATATTCTCATTCCTTGATTTAATTTCTTAAAGTAAATCTTGTCCACTCACGTTGAAATTTTCCCTAACCCTAATTAAGGGGTTGTTATTTTGAATATTGACCATTGATTCTAGGGCACTTCTCAATCTTTAATCTTGTCCATTCATCCAAAATTGCATTTTCTATAAAATGACAATTTTGTCCTCATTTTGACATCTCATATATCTCTTAACATCTTGAAAACTTTAGTGAATCTTATTCTTTCAATTCTTGAGTCTTGTATTTGCATATCTTTATCATTTATTTAATTAGTTTGCATGTAGGATTTTACATTCTCTTGCACAATCATTTGAATCCTTCAACACTTGTTTAGGATAGTCATAATCTAGGATTGCTCATCATAATCTAAGGGCAACCTCATATTTTCAGCAAGTTAGAAGGTGTAATGGAGGATGGAGAATGAAGAACTTGGGTGAGATTGTTTCACTCATTTTTCATTTATTCCTTTGCACTCCATTATTTTCTTTGGGTTTTTACATGTTTTGTATTTAATCTACTAACAAACCTAGGAAAAATACCCTCAGTTACAGTTGTCATTGATTCCAACACTATTAGCATTGGTGATTCTGAAGGTTGTATATGTCGAAGATGAGAAAATTGTAATAAATATATTGCAAGCAGTCTATGATGTTGTAAAGATCCAAGTGGTGATAAGTTTTGTACGTTGAATTTCATTTTTCGCGCATTAAAGGGTTTGTTGTTGAGATTATCTAGTATGTTGTCTGAAATTTTTAGTGGTACGCATCAAGAATCGAGGACATTATGAAGTTTTGTGTTCCTATAGTTATTCAGTTATTGTAGCAAGTGCTTTTGAAAGAAGCAGATGAAATTATGGCAATATTAGTTGTTGCGCATCTTCCTGTGACATTCATGGATGATTCTAGATTGTTCTCTATCCTTGTTGCATGTCTGTTGATTGGTGTGATTGTGATCAGAGATTTTACCGATGTGTGCTCAATTTTTCATGTTCTTGACCGACATGATGGTGGTAGCCTATTGTGGATCCTCATGGATTAATCTTTTATTGTTTGGCATTTTCGAAGGTTTTTATTTGGGTGCTCACTATGTTGTGACCGACTTGTGTTGGTGCGCATTAAGATTTATTTATGTATTAAGGCTTAAAGTTGTAATTTATTCTTTATTTGTGGTTGACAGAGTAGTTGATGTAAATCTGTGTAGCGGATATATAAGAGAGGTTGTTTTCCTCATTTTGAAGTATGCTCGGTGTGTGTATGCAAAGTAAATGTGAAAATAAAGATCAAATCATTCAAGAGCAGAGCAGAGTGTGAAAAATATTGAGCAAAGTGTGGAAGAGTTTGAGAAAAGTGTTTAAAAGTTCTTTTGTGCCTAACCGGAACTATCATTGGGATTTTGTAGAAGCTAATTTATCATTTCAACCTCATCAAATGGATTTAATCTAATTTTCTTATGTAAGGTAGTTAGCCTTCCCTTTAAGCATTGAAATCTAGGTAGTGTGCCTAAATGCATGTGCATTCCCTATTTACTCTTCATTATACTTTTAACAGGGTATAATCTTGTCGACTAACATCCATCATGGTTTTTCCCCTAACAGGGTTTCCACATATAAAATCTTGGTGTTCATGTGTCTCCAATGTGTTATTGGTTTATGCTTGCACTGTTAACTATCAGATTTGAGATTGAAGGTTGATTAATGTTGAATAAGTCTTAATTATGTAACAACTGATTTACCTCCCCCTCTGAGTTTTTTATTCTTATTTTTCCAATAATTAGTATCAGAGCAAGTTCCTCTTAAGGGAAAGCTTAACAACATGAGGTGATCTGAGATGGCATCTTACAAGAAGGAAAGTCCTAGATTTGATGGAAAAAACTACTCTCTATGGAAGGTCAAAATGGAATGACATTTGAAGTGTATTGGTGAGCCTTTCTAGAAGATTACAAAGAATGCATATAGTATCCCTCAGAATGGTCCATCTATTGCTGATGAAATCAAAGAAGCTAAAATAAATACTAGGGTTGTTGAAGCATTGTTGAGTGCTTTGACAGGTTCAAAAATGACAAATGTGATAGGTCTAAAGACTACACATGAGATCTGGAAAAAGTTGGAAATATTTTATGAAGGAGATCCACTAGTAAAAGTCACTAAGCTGCAGATTCTAAAAGGCAAATGGGAGGACATGAAGATGAGTAAAGATGAGAACATCCTTTCTTTCTCTCAAAAGGTAAATGAAATGGTGATGAGCATCAGATGTGTCGATGGAATCTTGGATGAAGAAGATATTGTGGCTAAAATACTTAGATCTATGCCTCCTTCCTATAAGGAAAAACCGTGTGCTATTGATGAACTCAAGACAGTGACAAATGTGACAAGAGACATGATGATTGGAAAACTTGCTACCTTTGAGTTAAGTAAATTTGGTGAACCTACTCCTAAGATAGAATCTGCATTCAAATCTACTATATCTAGGAAAAAAAAGCAAAGATATGATCTAGGAGAGAGTTCCAAAAAGACATTCAAGTATGAAGATGAGATGAAATATATTGAAGATGAAGAAAGAGAATTAGAAGAACTAGAAGCATTGCTTGTGAAAAGAGAAGCCAAAGGTCATGGTAAGTACAAAGGAAATTTACCTATTAAATGTTTTTCTTGCAGTAAAATAGATCATTTTGTATCAAGGTGTCATAAAAGAGTGTCCAAATATAAACCTAAGAAATCTAGATTTCAAAAGAAATGCTATTATGCTGAAGAAGGTGTTATTGATGATGAATTTGGTTAAGAAACTGGAAATGAAGATGAATGGTTATTTATTGCTATCAAAGAAAATGGTCAAGTGTCCACTGAATCTACTAGTAATGTGAATGTTGAGAAATCTCTTGCAACAAAAATTGAAGAAAAGGATGAGTGGGTAATTGATAGCAGATGCTCACATCATATGACTAGTGACAAAAGCAATTTTTTAATCTTGGAAAACTATGATGGTGGTGATGTAAGATATGGAGACAACACTTCTGGTGTGATTCGTGGTAGAGGAACTATTTCTTTTTTTGGTAAACATAATATTGATGTTGTTCTTTACGTAGAAGGCTTAAAACATAACTTATTGAGTGTTGGACAGATGGTAGACAAGGGTTACGATCTTCAGTTCAAGGATGGTAAGTGCAGGATAAGGGGAAGTTCTAGAAATGTGATTGCTTCAAGAACAAAGACAAGAGGTAATATTTTTAACTTAAGTGTTGCTAGTGAAAGTTGTTTAATTTCTCAAGTTGATGTAAGTTGGTTATGGAATAGGAGGTTGTGTCATGTCAACTTTGATAAAATTGTCAAAATAAGTTCTTCTCAAGCAATCAAAGATCTTCCTAAGTTAGTGAAGCCTACTAACACTATGTGCAAAAAATGTCAAATGGGAAAACAGACTAGAAATTCTTTCTAGAGAAAATAATATAACTCTAATGGAGTACTAGATTTGGTACATACTGATCTGTGTGGTTCATCCATAATCAAAATTCTTCAAGTTGAAAGGTACTTTATGTTACTAATTGATGATTAATCTAGAATGATATGGGTTGCTTTCTTAAGAGAAAAACATGAAGCATTAGAAAAGTTCAAAAGCTTCAAAGCTATGGTAGAAAATGAGACAGGTCAAAAGATCAAATGCCTAAGGTCAAATAGAGGTGGTGAAATCACTTCCCAGGAATTCAATTCTTCTTATGAAGAGCATGGAATCCAAAGAAAACTATCTGCTCCTCAGACCCCTCAATAGAATGGAGTTGTTGAAAGAAAGAACAAAACCATTTCAGACACTGCTAGAACCATGATGTTGGAAGAAAATGTTCCTCATTTCTACTGGAGAGAAGTTGTAAGTACAATTGTGTATACTATCAACTGGGTAAATGTCAACAGTAATTCTTGTAAGACCCCTTTTGAGCTATGGTTTGGTTATAAACCTATTGCCAAGTATTTCAAAAAAATTGGAAGCAAATGCTACATTAAGAGAGATGATATAGGAAATTTTGATGCTAGAAGTGATGAAGGAATCTTTCTAGGTTACTCTACTAAGAGAAAATCTTACTAGTGCTTTAATAAAAGGTTGAAGAAAATGGTTGAAAATGCAAATGTCAAAGTTGATGAAGAGATTGAAAAACCAGCCAAATATAGTGGATATGATTTAGATGATCATCATGATAGTACTAACAATGGAAATAATGTTCAGACACGTAATCAGCTTCAAATTGTTCTAGAGAACCAAGGGAATCAAGAAGCAGAAACTAGCAGAAGCACAAAAGAAAGAACACAAGAACCAGAAGTTAGAGAAAGTGTTAAAGTTCCAAGGTATGTAAGGAAAAAATATTCTAATAGTCAAATCATAGGAGATAATAACAAAGGTGTGCAAACTAGAAGAATAATTTTAGAAGAGTATTGTCTAATTTCTAAAACTAAGCCTAGTAATATCAATGAAGCATGCAAAGATGAATATTGGATGGAAGCCATGAAAGAGCAACTAATGTAGATAGAGAAAAATGATACATGGGATCTTGTTCCTAGACCTAAGAACAAAAATGTGATTGGAACCAAATGGGTGTTTCGGAATAAGCTGAATGAACAAGGTGAAGTGGTCAAAAACAAAGCAAGACTGGTTTACAAAGGGTACTCACAGATGGAAGGTATTGATTTTGAAGAAAATTTTGCCCCTGTTGCTAGAATTGAAGTTGTAAGATTATTTCTTTCTTATGCTTCTTTCAAAAATTACAAAGTCTATCAGATGAATGTAAAGTCATCATTTCTAAATGGTGAGCTAGAAGAAGTATATGTTAAGGAACCAGATGGATTTCAACTAATTGATGAAAAATACATGGTATGTTGATTGAAGAAACCTCTATATGGACTTAAGCAATCTCCTAGAGCTTGGTATTCTAGATTGGATAAATACTTGTTGAAACTTGGATTCAATAAAGGTACTATTGATAGCAATCTATATTTCAATTTGGATTAGTTTAAAGAGTTGATCATTGAAGTCTTTGTTGATGACATTATTTTTGAAGGTGATGATGATTTGTGTATGAAGTTTGTTGATGAAATGAAAAAAGTGAGTTTGAAATGTCAATGATTGGAGAACTGAAAGTCTTCTTAGGATTACAAATCACTCAGTTAGATGATGGAATCTTTATATCCCAGTCCAAATATGTAAAAGAGTTACTGAAAAAGTTTGGCATGGAAGACTCAAAGCTAGTTGGTACACCTATGGTGACCGGATGAAAAACTACACAGAATGATGATTCTCCTAAATCAAATCAAACAAGATACAGGTCAATGATTGGTGTATTAATCTATTTGAATCAGACCAGACCATATATAATGAATGTTGTATGCATGGTTTCTATATATCAAGCTGATCCAAAAGAGTCTCATGTGACTGCTGTGAAAATAATCTTTAGATACCTAAAAGGGACAGTTGACTTTGGTCTTTGGTATCCTAAGGATGATGATCTTATCCTGAGCGATTTTACTAATGCAAATTGGGTAGGAGATGTGGATGATAGGAAGATTACTAGTGGTGGTGCATTCTTCCTAGGGAAGAAGTTGGTATCTTAGCTAAGTAAAAAGTATAATTTCGTTTCATTATCTACTATTGAGGCAAAATATATTGCTGCTGCAAACAACTGTACTCAAGTATTGTGGATGAAGCAGATGCTAAGAGATGTTAAAATTGAGTATGAATAACCCATTGCTACATTTTGGGACAAATCAAGTGCCATAAAAATTTGTGAAAATCCAGTGTTGCATTCAAAGACAAAGCATATATCCATCAAATATCACTTCTTGAGAGATAAACTAAGTGACAAAGAAGTTAGACTAGAGTATGTATCTACCAAGGAAAAAATTGCAAATATCTTTACTAAGCCATTGCCTAAGGATAGTTTTGAGTACCTTAGAGGCAAGTTAGGGGTGATTTCCCCTCCTAATCATAATTAAGTGATGCAGATTATTGCATTAGTCTGTGAACTCATAGTCATATCTTATAATGGATTGATGTTGTGGTGGCTGCTACTTCAGGGGAGTAGTCAGATGTGCTAAATATGTGTTTCGGTGTTTCTGTACCTTTTTCATTGATGTCAAAGGGGGAGAGAATGTGGTGAAAAATGCCCTATAGAGGGAGAAAAGAATGCAGTATAGGGGAGAGGTGTAATGTGAAAAACCTGTAACATCTAAGGGGGAGAATTGGAGAAGAGTAAGCTATGTTGATTGATTTATGTATTAAGGCTGATAGTTTTAATTTATTCTTTATTTGTGGCCGACAGAGTAGTTGATGTAAATTTGTGTAGCGGATATATAAGAGCAATTTTTTCCCTTATTTTTAAGTATGCTCGGTGTGTGTATGCGAAGTACATGTTTGAATAAAGATCAAATCATTGAAGAGCAGAGTAGAGTGTGAAAGAGATTGAGTAGAGTGTGGAAGAGTTTGAGCAGAGTGTGTAGAATTTTTTTGTGCCTAATCGGAACTTTCATCGAGCTTTTCTAGAAGCTAATTTATCATTTCAACCTCATCAGATGGATTTAATCTAATTGTCTTATGTAAGGTAGTGAGCCTTCCCTTTGAGTAGTGAGCTCGAGGCAGTGTGCCTAAATGCATGTTCATTACCTATTTACTCTTCATTATACTTTTAATAGGGTATAATCTTGTGGACTAACATCCACCATGGTTTTTCCCCTAACAGAGTTTCCACATATAAAAGCTTGGTGTTCATGTGTCTTTGATGAGCTATTGGTTTATGCTTGCACTGTTAATTATCAGATATGAGATTAAAGGTTGATTAATGTTGAACTAGTCTTAGTTTTGTAATAATTGATTCACCCCCCCTCTCAGTTGTCTATTCTTGTTTTTCCAACAATATTCGGGTCAGTTGGCCAAAGAGGGCATTACAAATCGACCCCCAATGGGAAGTGTAACACCGCTGCAAGCTCTACATGTGGGAATCTGTCAGGAATGTAAGCGCGTTGCACAGACATTTGTGCATCGCACAAATGTCTATGTGTCACGTGGGCGTCCTCAACAATAAATCCTCCATCGACACACAAAGCAGGTGCCAAGTGTGATGTGAGCAATGGGCTTGAGTGGAATTAAGCCTTTGCCTTAGGTTTTCTAAAGTGTAAGGGGGGTAAAAGTGGAATTTTCCCAAGGGGTGCAAATTTTCTCCTATACATTTTTCCCCCACTTTAGCGAGCACAAACATTGGTGAGTGCTTCGGTAAAGTAGATCGAAGAAGACATAGGGTTAGAAATGTATACCTGAACCGTCAAGAAGTCAGATCATGGTATGGAAAACCTGAGAGTGCAGGACAAGCAAAGGAATTCATAGCTCCACAGAACTATAAAGTTGTAGAACGAAAAATCATATACTCAGGATGAAGAAGATGTAGATCTTTGATCGGGTATATACAATTGAGAAGAGAAATATAGAATGCAAGAGTCATAAAAGAAATCCCCGCTCAAGGAGGAAAACCCATATCACAAAGTGAAAGTGATAAAAGCAATCCCTACTCGAGGAGGAAACCTATACCACTAAGAAAAAATGATAAAATTAATCCTTGCTCAAGGAGGAAAACCTGTATCACAGAGTAAAATTGATAAAAGCAATCCCTGCTCAAGGAGGAAACTCGTATCACCGAGTAAAAGTGATAAAAGCAATCCCTAGTTGAGGAGGAAAACTTGTATCACCAAGTAATGGAGATTTATAGGTTATTGGTCCCACAGAATAAGTAAGTAGATAGTCACGCAAACCATCATCATGTTGGGAAACTTTCAAAGAGGTCCCTCGAGAACCCTTCAAAAGAAGGAGGGGTCCAGTCAAGGGATGCATTGTTTGAAAAGAGAGGTCTAGTTAGGCTACCCCCAAGCTAGATTCCAAGACATGAAATAGGTCTAGTCGGGTTACCCCCGAGCTAGACGCAAAGATAGGAAGTAGGTCTAGTCGGGCCACACCCAAGCTAGATCCCATAGAATTCATTTTGAAGTAGAAGCTTTCAAAGTGGTCCCTCAAGAACCCTTCAAAAGGAAGAGGGTCCACTCAAGGGATGCTACATTCAAAAGACATAGAGAAGAGAGGAGGTCCTTAGAAGGACACACACCTCCAGAACAAGTTATCACTGCCCCCAACATAAAAGGGAGGAGAACCACACAATATACTTAGATTGTATAGGATAGAGGTAAACCTCGATATCACTTTTCATGTGAAGAAAAGGTAGGTGCATCAACGGGCACCTGAATCATGAAGTTTTATTTTATCCTTCAAGGTGTTACCTTCGCTAGTGGAATGACCAAGCACTCGATGGTATGTGCAGAAAGAATGTTTTTCTTTATCATGTTTATGATGTTTCTTACGGGAAGAAGAAGGAAGAATGATTAAGTGGGCTTTTAGAAGCCTCAACAAAATACGCTCTTGCTCGTACAAAGGATGGGGAGCAGGAAGCAACCCTTTCTCTTGTGGATAAAAGCTTGACTTCTCACAAGAAGAAGAAGACACGAAGATAGAAGATAGAGGAGGATGGACCAATCTGCGAGAACGAGGTTGAGTGTACATCATGTCAACATTCAACCATGATTTCTGCTCAGATTGTTTATTCAAGAAACCAATACCCAAATTATTCTTATGAGGTATAAATTATATAGGGACCTAGATGCCTTGTTCATTACACCCACAAGCTTTATGCTCATAGCCATACTTAGAACAAGCTTAAAGTTGGAGCCATAACGTGTTTTCAAATTGTGAGAAGAAGAAGGATCCTCATAGAGAGCATTATTCCAACAAGGGGGAACATACTCTTCTATGGGATCATCATCATCCTTCTTCATAGGACTGTCATTATTATGCTCCTTGGTAGAAGTGTATTCATCTTCCTCAGAAGGAGGATCAATGCTAAGGTCATTACAATTTTCATTCACATTATCTCGTGATATAGAAGGACAATCATCTTTGATGGTGGGTGTGAATGATGTTGTCGCAAGGTCTAATCGGATCGAGTCGACTTTATATTCATAAGTGAAGGAATTTGTAAATTCTAGAGGACCCCAATCATCACCTAGACATGCACTTTCTCGAGAAGAAGTAGAAGGAGCAAACTTGGGGATTTTTGCTTAAGAATGATCTTCGTCAAGGAAATCTATCTCAAGAGTATCCTTTGTACTAGATATTGCTGGAGTAAACATCGACACATTGGAAATACTAAAGGAATAAGGGTAGGAACAACTGAAGCTTGACCAACAGCTGCCACCTCACATAAGTGCATAGCATCAGGGTCAGCTTTGACTGTGACTACTTTATTATTACAAATGAGCTTAACAAATTTATGCAAGGTATATGATATTGCACCCATGGCATGAATCCATGGTCTACTAAGAAGAAGGTTATATGGTAACTTCTTTGACATAACATATACAAGGATAGGTACGGTAATAGGTCCCAGCTACAAAGGTAATATTATTGTACCTAGAGCTTTTTGCCCAAAATTATCAAACCCATGAATGTCAACAGAAGAAACATTAATAGAAGATGATTCAATATTAATCTTAGGTAATAGATCAATGCTACATACGTTGAGTGTTAAACCGACATCAATGAGAGTATGTCTAATACCGATCTTATCAATATTAACTATAATCATTAGAGGGTTTTCTTGCTTCTGTACTTTCAGAGGTGGGAGTTCTTGTGGATAGAATGTAATATTCGGTGAATCCACACAAATATAAGCTATCAATGCATCAACATCTAACATCCTAGCAGAAGAAGGAAAGACGATATTTTGCAAGGCTTCTTGAAGCATACCTTGGGAAACCAGAGCAGACTGAAGCAATTCCCATAGTGAGATCTTATCCGGAGTAACATGGAGTTTCTCGACAAGATCGTAATCACTAGGTGTTTTAGTCATAGGTTTAGGTGCTTGGAGAAGGCTTAGTTATTTATTCAATCTAGTATCATAGGTACGGGATACCGCTCTATAAGAGGGAGCCTTAGAAAGACCAAGGGGATCCCTATCAAATGGAACACCATCAATAGAACAAACCATTTTAGGAGAAGGACTAGCTAGAGTCACGTAAATGATTGGTCTCTTAGGTCATTCAGGGGCAATAGAGACATAGATTACATTTACATAATCATCACAAGTAGTAGAATGATTATTCGAAGAAATTTTCTCAACATCAATCCAAATAGGATCAAATATGGAAGGATACTCATTATGCGCAAATACATCATCTCTAGAGGAGAGTGCATTAGGATAGATAAGGAATTCATCATTCACAAATGCAACGTCCCTAGAAGAGAGCGCATTGGAATGAGTAGGAGATTCATATTCAAAAACTTATCATCTTTAGAAGACAGTGCATTGGAATGAGTAGGAGATTCATTATTCACAAATGCATCATCTCTAGAAGAGAGTGCATTGGAGTGAATAGAAGGTAGAGTAACATTTAGAAAGGTATCAATGATTTCATCTTCTTGCAACAACATATCCTTCGAAGGAGGAGGACTCTCGTGAGAAGGATTAAAGATACAAAGGGACATGGGAAAAGACAAGTCACTATCACATGCATGAAATGGAATATCATTAACATTTTGAACAAAATTAGATACTAAGCTAATAAAAGAAGATATTAAATTCATTACGATTTTTTTGGTATTTTCTATGTTTTAGTAATTTGCATTTTCGGAGGTCTTCAGAGCAAAATTTGAGGTAAAAACTTGTGTCAATCCCTAAAATTTGGTTGTCAAAGGTAATTGTATTTTAGGGATTGAATTAGTTCTCTAGGAGGACTTTCTAGCGGTGCAAACAGTTCTGAATTTTGAGCACCGAGTCAAAAGTTATGACCCCACCAAGTAGGGGTAAATAAATTCCTAGTTTTCAAAGAACATTTTTCTTCACATCTGGTTCACCAAAATGTAGAGAAGGGGGATTCACTACTCACAAGTTCTCTTCATTCAGAGAGCCTCAGGGGGCGACCTTCCCTAAACTACCTCAAAGGATAGCGGCAAGAGTCCTAGAATTAGAAAGAGCAAGTCACAAAGATTCTCTGGACAAACCCACAAGCTTTCGACCAAAGGATGGCAATGCAGAACACAGACGACAGTGTGATGCACTGGCATCCCAAAGGTGCACTAGCATCTCATATGAACCAGAGAGTAGGTTTATCTCAGAGAATGACAAAGTGAATGCTTCTACTCTAATTTTTTAGAACTTCTAGAAAGTGATAGAGAAACAGAATGTGACAAAGCTAAAATAGATGGTAAAGAGAAATGATAAAGACAAGGAGAAGAAGGGAAATGAAATTCTTACAATCGTGTAATTGATGAAGCCTCCAACATGTGAATGTCTTCAATACCTAGACACAAGAAAGAGAGAATTTTTTGGGGTTGTATAGGGGTTTGCCTCAGTCAAACCCTCGTTTTGGTGTTCCCACCTCCATGGACAATCAGATAGATAGAGAGAAAAGTATGAAATGAATTAAAGAGTACACAAAGACACTACAAAATAGTGTTATGCTACTCAACCAAATAATAGAGGAGAGAAGTGAAAGCTTACCACCTCCACCCAAAGTTCTCAAGGCTAGTGGGGGAGAAAATGAGAGGAACTCAAGCCTCTATTGTCATGATGTTTCATTCCACACTTGCTCTACTGAAGTGATGGAGTGTTGATGTTGTTGTTGTGAAATGTAAAGTTTTTCTTGAAGAGATGTTGAAGAAGTTGCTTGGAGCTTGTAAAGAGATTGTGGAAGGACTCAAAGATTCTCAAGAAGGTGAAGAGATAGGAGATAGCCAAATGAATGAAGGAGGTGAATTTGAAGGGAAGAGTGAAGAAAACAGCCATATTTGATTCGGCTGGCCAACTAGGACATTACAAATCGACCCCCAATGAGAAGTGTAATGCCTCTACAAGCTCCAAACACGAGAATCTGTTAGGGACGTAAGTGCAGCACATGAACATCTGTGTGTTGAGCGGATGTCTATGTGCCACGCAGGCTTCCTCGACAATAACTCCTCCACCGACACACAGATCAAGCACCAAGTGTGATGTGAGCAGCGGGCTTGAGTGGAATTAAGCCTTTGCCTTAGGTTTTATAAAGTGTAAGGGGGATAAAAGGGGAATTTTCCCAAGAGGTGCAAATTCACTCCTATACACATACATAACATCATTTTATAATGAGAATATCAAACATGAATAGAATCAAGGACTAGTTTACATGCATGTAAGAATCAATGGAAAATAATATGGGGTTAAGATGACTAACTATAGAACTATTGTAACACCCTGCTAGGGAATCCTAGAGGACAACAAAGAAAGAGAAATGAAAAAGACACAATTTTTTTAAAACAAAACATTAACATTGCTAAGAACCATGATTATCATTAACTAATGTTACTCAACATAATGATCAACTTTCCAATGAACATACAATCCAAAGTTACTAATATCATTCACAATGAAGTAAACCATTGATAACTCATAAAGCAGTAGCGGAAGATAATAGAACTCGTCATTTGCATTCTAGTCCTAAGTCCTCCTAGGTTCCCCAACGTTGTTACTAACAACATCTACCACAAGAAAGGGTTACATTTATTTTCCCTTTTAACCTGCTAGACAAGGATAGATAAAAATTTAAGTACAATAGAAAAATCGTTACATAATTACCAAATGAAATGAGCATCTTATAGTTACTTTTCCAGGACTTGGGTACATCATGATACACTCCTAGATTATCTTAATAAGGAATGAGATAACATTTGTTCATTTTTCATCCTATACTAACTCCTACTCCATGCAGCACTAACCAAATACCCTTTTTCATTACATCAGAGTACAATGTTACATTCACCCTAAGGTAAGTTTATTAACACCATTATGTAGTGTGACATAGACAATAAACATAAATGACATTGTCCATACATGAATTAGTAACACCATACCACCACCAATTAATCACATCATGCTTCCTTACTGCATTTAATATAAGGAATAATGATGATACCCATGTAGCCATGAAGAATGTAAGAATAATTCCAAAGTGAAGATCAATATGAAATGCATCACTACATATTGCCTTAACATAGTTTTCTATTACTCGACAGGATACATCATCATTCCTTTATAACATGCACCAATAAGAATTATGACTAAAACATTCCTCATAAAGAATATTCCTATAGCAATTAACCATCTACTCATTCCAATTATTACTTTCCCATTAATGCTTATCCTAATACATAAGAATGAAACATCCTTTAAGAAGCATATATTATAAAGAATACATCCCATTTAAGATTTAGGATCTAAATTTCATTCCTTAACCAACTCAAGTGCCTAATATTAACATTCATTTAGATGAGAAGATATAGATACCACAAGAGCACATGAAAGGAACATAATCAAATAATCCTAGATAATCGACTATCATCATTAACCTCCTATTACATTACATATTAATACATTATCCTCCAACTAGGAGCAATCCAAAACTCATATGCAACCATGATAATCCAATACATAATCTTCTCTTGAAAAATAGGATCCAAAGCATGAGCAATAAGCACTAGAAGAATCATCACATGAAGACACTTGAATCCATCCATGCACTCGAACAACGACATAGATACCTGATGGAGATAGGAAACCACCTGACCTTGTGGAACCCAAAGGACCACCCCCTGTGCTAGGAGACAGACATAAGGCCCTCAAACACACAAGAAACCAAGGAAGGGAAACTACCTAAAACCAAGGGTTGTCATACAAGGAATGCAAGGGATAGAATTCAAACAAGGATCATTTCAGGACTTACAAGCCATACTCACATGGGTAAGATATGATCCTATCTAACCCAAGGTTCTAAAATAATAACACATGGATACAACATCAACATACATCAGAATCTGATTCTCAATCATTCACATATATTCATGAATAGTAACATCTATGCATATACAATAATCTGACCCTAGTCTACCATAGATGCACATATCACCTCATAACCATCAAATCAACACACGAAAGAACCAAGAGGCCATGGAGGACTACTCAAGGCATTAAAAACCTCTAAAACAAAATACATTAAGGTCCATAGACATTCTCATAACAACATCACAAAATGATCTATCAAGTCTCACAAACTGGCTATCCCAATGAGCTCTGAATGCAACAACTCCTCTTGAAACTCAATGGAACCCAACAAAACTGAAGATAAAATTCAAAGAGACCATCAAGTACTTAAGAGAGAATCATAATCCATCATAAATTGATCCATAACTATCCATATATAACCAAGATACATCACTATAATTGTATATCAAATACCATAGATTAAACCACCATTAGGTGCTCAAGGCCCAATGAAACATTGTGAAACTTATCATAAATGCACCACAATGAAGTGTAAACATCTCAAGATCACAAAGGACCAAAATAGACATCATAAAACATCTATAACATTCTTTTATAACTGCATCCAATCTGATTATTCATGAATAAAAAACAAGGCTACCAATAGATGCATGAAACAACTCCAATCTTCACAAAACTCAACACAACTCCATGAAACTGAAAAGAGAACACCATGAAACCATATAGGACCAAAGGAAACACTAGCAACCTTCCATAAAAAATAAATACAAGCCCCCCAAAAAAAAAATCATTTAATGAGTTTTGTAAACATATTCCCAAAAATCGCTCTTAAAAGCCTAAAAACGGAGGAGGGCGAAAGAAACATTCATATGCTATTAAAAGCATAGCAACACTATCATTTTCAGAAATAAGAATACACAACAACCAGCATGAAAACACTCCACAAATATTCCAATTCAATAGAATTCTAAAGAAAGGACAAGAACAAAAACCCTTCCCCAAAACGGAGCTAAATCCCCCTTGACAGCAGTCAAGTCTTCCAGCTATAAAATAGTCAAATCAACTCAAAATCTAAATTTGTTAAAAACCCATTTCATATTTTATGAATTGACAAGAAATGCCTCAAAATTCACAAAATGTGAAACAATAAACGGATCCCTTAAAAACCCCTCTTTTTGACATACCCAATTACAACCAAACATCAAAATGAGAAAACCCAACATATAGTAGCATTTCATCACTTGAAAGAAACACTTAAAAAAATTCAAATAACATATTTTACAACATCCATATAAATATCTATGAATTTAAAACACAAAATTATAAACTAAGTACAAAACTTACCTCAAAACATGAAAAATTTAAATGTAAGACGTTGAAAATTGAAGAAGCTTTCCAAACCCGAATCTCTAATCCAAAACACGATCAAAAATCAGAATTCTACACAATATAGCAGAAAATCCATTCCCCTCAAACCATAATTGAATTTCAATTCACTCTCCTCCAAATTTCAATTCAAAACCACTCAAAATTTCCAAAAAACCTTTGAAAAATTACTTCAAAACCATGAAAAAACTCTCCATTCTCAAACCCCCCCAAAATCGCATAATTTCTCTCCCCCAATCCACACACCCTCCAGAAAAAGACTTCCCAAAAATCTCTTCAAAATCCTCAAAATCTCATCCCATTCCCTTCACAAGAAAAACTCAACCAACTGCTTCCCCAAAAAAAAAATTAATTAAACCTCAAAACTATAATGTAACTTCCCCAAATTTCATGCACAACAAAAGTGAAAACCCCATTTTCCAATTTTTCCCATACATAAAACTAATTAAACTCAAAAGAAAGAAAAACAAAAAGAAAGTAACTTTTTTTCCCCAAAAGACTCTTCTTTTCCAAAATAAAATAAGGAAATAAAATCCTCTCATAAAATAAAATATTAAAATATTAAATTAAAGCATCTATCCCACTAATGAAATAATTAAAATAAAATAAATAATCAAATTAACTCATTTATTTAGAGTTTCCCACCAAATAAATTCAAAACATTTAAAAAAATAAAAGAACCTCCTTAAAATAGCCACTCCACCAAAATAGTAAATCAAAACACAAATATAACATATGCTTACATATTAATATTTAAATATTTACTAATAAACATATTAATATTTAATATATAACATTAAAATATGTTAATATTTATAACCTTATTTTCATAAAATATAATACACATATATATGTATGCAAAATATAATATCTCAAGGAGACTTTTAACCAATCAAAAATCAAAAGACATAATTAAACACAATTAAAATATTAATGCAACACAAATCACTCCACCAAAACCATTCACAAACCAGGGTAAAATATATTGTCTTAATGGTATATCGAATAGGTGACTACAATTGACAACATCACCGCCTATGAGGCAATGGTTCAAGGCTAGGATATTTAGGGCCCTATGCTATCTCCACATACCACCATTGGGATTGTTTTTTTTTTGCATTCTCAGACCTATGAGACCAGGTGGAGTCGATGCCTAGTACCTGCAATCTTGCATCACAAACCAAGGACATGTACATATATGCCAACATAATATATAACCCACACTCACGCATTGGTGAAGGAGAATCATGATGTCATTTGTGTCTCCTAAGAGAGTGACATGAAACCATCCCCTCACACCACATATAGGTCACACACATGATACATGAAGCACATCATCAAATCATTAGTCCACTATATATATATATATATATATATATATATTAGGGAAATGAACATATCTAATAGCAACGTGCACCATAATCATGCTACACACTATATTCTAATCTTTATCATGAATAAGACCACATAAATAACATTCAACATTAGAGTATCACACTCCTAGAACAAAAGACACACCTTAAGAATTAACTAAAAGGACGATAATTAATTCCATCACTAAACTAGGGTTTAGTGTCATAATACCTGTTAGCAATTCCCAGACTGGAGGGTTATTACAACTAGAGTAAATCTTATCACTGAAATAAGAATGCCTCGATATTTTGTATGAGAATTTTTTTACAAATAATTCATCATTATATATACAATCTCATGATAATGTTCAAAATGCTTACAAGAAAAAATATATCAAAAAACATTAAAAAAATAATAAAATAGAATATAAAAATAAGGTAAACTATCTCAAATTATTTATGTAAAAATAATATTTATATTCTACTTTTATTCATGGGGAGATGTTTCATACAAAATAATAATCACCCTTACTACTTATATATCATGGTTGATTACTACTTATATATCATGATATTATAGAGGATAGTTCCACATGGATAATGATTTTTTTTTCCTATTTCTTACCCTATTGAGATTGACCTCTTACTATTTAGTTAAGTCAATATTATTAGTTAGCCTCTTACATCTATCACTTGCTTTTTATTGCATATATCATGTTCATATTCTTTGATTTATTTCATTCATACTTATCACTTAGGGAGGAAAAGTATCATTTCCTTTTAGAGGTTATATGTACTCATACTTTATCTCAATGGGGAAAATATTAGGGGTATATATTTTTGCACCAAGTACACCCTTGCATCTATTTATTTTATTTATTATGCTTAGTATCAATCAAAATTTCTAAATTTCATTTATTCTATTTTCTATCCTGGTCAATTTGTAGGCTCTCCTTCATAGTATACACATTTTAAGGATATATTTATTACTAATTTATTCTTATATTATGTATACTTTTTATAGTTTATATTTAATCATTCAATGATATGATAAGACTGATAGACACCTATTGCATATCAATGACAAAGGAAACATAATTTTGTTCTAGTTGGCTCAAATTCTCAAGTATAAAATTTTAAATTCTTTTCATGATTATTTAGTTCTTTAATTTATACTTTGGCATGCTTGATAATATAATTTATAAATACACCAAATTTGGAGAAATTTGAGGGATAAAAGTGCTACCGTACACCTAGATACTCCTTTATTTTATACTATTTTGTGTGGATCTATTAAATCCATAGTATTATAGCTCATTTTGACTTCTTCAGTATGTTGATCAACCCTAATATTGAATATATCACTTATATATGATTAATCTATAACCTTAGAACAAAATTGGTCCATTTCTATAGGATTATACCTCCTTATGTCAAGAATCTCCCATGGTTCTATCCTTTGGATAGAACTATGCTTATGGCCTTCCTTCCAATTTAAATTCTAAATTTCTTGCTAATAAGGTTGAGTTTCCTAGAGTATGAGCATGCACCATTAGATTTCCCACCAAATGTCTCAAGGTGGGTCTCTAGAAATTATATTTAAGAGTATCATCCTAAGTCATTAAATGATAATTAAAATTATATCATAGATCATCAACGTTTAGTCACATCCTCTAGCTAGAGTGAAAACCACTAAATATCAAATATCTTGGGTGGTATCTATTAATATTCAAGGTTGTAATTACCAAATAACCAATATTTTGAATGGAAACCTATAGCCAAGGTGGAAAATAATAAATAAGCATATCATTGTGGGGAAACCTTAATTTTGTTAGTTATATTTTCATCATCATTACTAGCACCTTTTATCATTGGCCTATTCTAGCCTCTTTACTGTGTGGCTACCTTACATCTTTTATCATTGTAAGCTTGTTTCTAATATCCATATCCCAACAATCCTTTGTCATTATCCTTTACCCTTAGCCAAGTTCCTCTTCCAATTTTAGGTATGGGTCAGCATCATGCTTCCTCAACTTGGATTATTTTTTGGATTAGATCATCATTGATCTCTCCCCTAAAAAAGGTTAATTTTTTATGGTGGTTTCAATTATTCCATCCATATATTATGGTATAACAACCATAGTATATATGCATTTAATTTAGCATTATATGTAGTCATGCATTCAATAATTACATTACATACTTGTGTTTCTTGTATTTATGTGTTTTTCTCTTTTTGAGTTTGATTTTCTTACTGTTATTGGCATATAATAACTTATTTTTTTCATGGATGATTTTGTAAGATATGTTCACATGCAAGAATAAAAACCAAACCCATCACAAAATAATATATCTTTAATGGTAAAATATCCTTTATATTTCACAATTAATTATACTCTACATCATAAAATTTCTTCCCTAGTGATTTATAAGTCTATTGAAGTGGGGGGGATGTAACATAAAAAAAGTGCAAACTTTATAATTTGTGTTGTTATATTTGCAATCATTTAGTGTTGGTGTTACATATGTGCTTTAGACCTCATGTATTGTCTTCCATAGTCTATTCTTAGTATGAATGTGTCACCTTGTCCCATTTCATGTGCTAAACCCTTTTGATTTATTATTTTCTTAATTTTGAGCCCTAGTCCTAAGTGTCTTTACCCTTTGCATGACCCCTTAGCCCTTCACCTTTCTAATTTTTTGTTCCTTTAATCTAATTATTTAATGAAATACTACATCATAATCTCAATGAAACAACCACTTATAATCTCCTAAATATCAATCACCATATATATTCAAGCTTAGTGACCACCACCCCTAAATGGAAAACTTTTCTCTTAAGTGATCCTAGGAAATTTTGCCTTTTGATACTTGAGATTTATCCCTACTTGTGGGTAAATGGATTGAAATATAATCTATGTATCTAATCAAATTAAAATTTTAACAAAAAACTCATTTAATTTCCACCAGTAGGTTATGTTAGATTTACAAGCTAAATTACCTTTGAAAACTCATTAAAAAGGCCTTAAAATATCTCATACTAACACTACATCAATAATTTTTCAACTTGAGAGAAAATTTTCAGCTAAAGTACCCAAAGGAGAGGGTGCATCTTAGTTTTTAAATAAGTTATACTCTAACTCAACTTTCCATCAAGTTATTTCAAAAAAGTGTGAGCCCTATATTATCCTCTATAATTGGATCATTAAGTAGAGTTATATTGTTTTCTATTGTTAGCAATAGCTAGTGAAATATTTTTATTTCAATATTTTGATTGGAATTAATAATATTCATGTGCATCATCTTAACAAGCCTATAATCTATCCAACTCCATTTACATTCATCATTACGCCCTTAATATTGGAGCACATAAGGTTATGAATAGTCAACTTGTGGCTATATTGACTCTTAATTAGGTCATGTTATCATTATTATATTGTTATTTAGTTAGTTAGGTTGGCCTAAGGATTATATATGGTTATCTATGTCGACCTAGGTGATATCTAGGCACAAGTGGGATATATAGAAGGTAGTGAGTCTTACTTTTTCATCATATTGTGAATTGTGAAATTCATTAGAGATATTTGAAGGTTTTCCCCCTCAAGGTGGTTTATTTTTTATTATAGGAAAATAGGTTTTGAAGGGTTCTTGAAACCCTGTACAAAATAAAAGGTAGCTCGAGAGAATAGACATAAGGAAGATTTCCCAAAAGACAGTTGATTAAACCACAATCGACCAATCATAAAACCATTAGAAAAAAAGCAGCACACGCAAAAAGAACAAAGCACCAACTAGAGAAGGTTATTTAATATCCTTGTTGCCTCCAAATATTTGGTGATGACCTTTTCATGCATCTCCATGATCTCTTTCACATCTTGTATTGGGATATCAATACCTTTTTTGGTTTTTCTATGAGTTTGCATACTCGACCCTGCCCCATGATCTTTTACTTGTTTCCCTATTTCATTATCCTCTCCCACAACATGCGCCTCCTATTCAGGAAGAAGGGGCTTACCAATCTAGTACTTATCCTTCTCATTTAAAAGCACCAAACCCTCTATAGTAGTCACAAGAGAATCCTTGTTGAGATTAACTAGAGTAGAGAGAACTTAATGAACTTTCAAAAAATTCTTCTCAAGGACAACAATTTTGGGTCATGATCCTTTTTAAATTTGGAAAAATCCTCCGCCATCTGGTTGAGAGTAATATTCATAGTCTTAACCATACTAAAGACCAAATTCATCTCCTTAGTGTTTTTCAAATTAGAAATGTTACACCTTGCAATCATGTCACACTTACCATACATATACATCACTTCACGAAGGGGCGACATAAACAAATTAAAGAAGACATCCAAACCATCCTTCGCCAAGCTAGAAACCTAACTAATATCCAACAAATCCTAGTTCAATTTCATCCCCTGGTGAGAGCTCGCAGTATTCTCCTCACAATGAATTCCAACTGGGGGGACCAACTGCTCTTTTCCTTTGCCCATGGAGACCGAGACAGTAGGGGATGCATCTAGATCAACAAAGTCTTCAGAACCCTTAACCTTCTCCACTTCAAGGGACTTCTTTATCACACTACTCACCTTCACCCCCTCTATAACTTCTAGAAAAGGATCCTCACCACCGTAATTAACAACATCCCTCACTCTAGCAGACACTAATCTCAAACATTTCCTCCCACCAAAAGAATTACCACCCTTATTTCACTCCTTTTCCCCAAAAAATTTTATGTTTCACACTCGAAGGGGAGGGCACAAACTCCATCTTAGAAACCTGACACCTTTCCCAACCTTTGAAGAACTTTTACTCTTAGCCACAATCGAGTGGATTTTATACAACTCCAAACCTATTTGATAGCCATCAGACCAAGTAGGTGAGTCCTCCTTTTAACTAGACTCCTACTCACCATCAACTTCCTCCACTTCATTAGAATCCTCACCTATGTCATAGTTTGAAAGAACTTCCTTGGACTTTCAATCTCTACTAAGAATAGGGGTTTCAATAACATATATATTCTTAATATGTTCAACAATTAAGAGCATCAACCCTTCATGTAAAAAAGGGTTATTGGAATTCTTCCTAAATTCTAGAACACCATTCTCTAAAGATGGGAGCAAATAGAATGAGAAGGAAACTAGATTATCATGATGAAAATGGTTCAATAACATAAATTGATACTCATAGATGGTAGAGAATCTCCCATCCAGAGTATAGTAGCACATAATATCCATTTCCATGCCCCCCCCCCCCAGATGGGTTTAATAGAACTCATGTCACAGCCACCACACCCCAACCACTTGATTTTACCCTTCTCCTTATCTCACAAATGAAGACATTGCATTTTCCTTATAGAACTTCCTACCCTATGTAGAGAGGCTTGTAACTTCAGCAATGAAGTCCTTAGTAACACTAAAATTAACCCCAAAACTTCTCAGAACACGATTATGCCATGCATTCACAAAATCTTGTGAAATTTGAGAATCATAGCTATGAAGTTTTTTCATAAAAGGGGTGACCAAACCTTTTTCAAGAATCTCCCAGAACCTGCCATTGGCCTTGGTCTCTTCACATGACACTATATTTTTTCTACACCTCTCACCCCCCATAATCAAATGCATAGACAAGCACAAAGAATTTTTGAAGGTTAACCCATAAAAATGAGGAAAAGAGAATGCAAGGAGGATAATAGCACCCTGAAAGTGTGCTACATTGACATTCCAAGTATAGGTCTTCATTAAAGTTGAGTCCCTTGGGAGATCATGCCTCTCACAACCATGATTATCAAAAAAGATTAAGCCCCCCATAAGTCTAATCATCACAAGAAAGCAATTATGAGGCCAAACGCCTAGGAAACTAAATCCTAATCTGACCCCCTGCATAAGATGCATGTGAAATTTTCTCATTATTAAGCATTGATAGGAGATCAATCGGCAAGTGTTCATTAGAGTTCCAAGACCTAGTCGATGAAATCCAAGTTCGCAAAGAAATCAACAACATCATTGGCCTCATGATACACATGGGAAATATAAACCTCATGGAAAGAATTTAATATTGCAATAGAGTCTTCAATGAAATGTCCAATTGACCAGGAGGGAGAGTTAACCCTTCTCAAGTAGTTAATGATGTTCATAGAGTTCCCCTCCAACAAAATTTTAGTCACATCCTTCTCCTTGGCCAATTTTAAAAAGTCCCTCGAAGTGGGTTGTTATTCTAAGCTATTATCAATTATTTGAGTCATATTTCATAATAAATCTTATATTATGCAAGTTATTTCATTACAAGTGGTATTAAAGCATGATCTTGGCACCATGAAGGCAAGGAATTTTCTCGATTTTGGAGGTCATTTAGGAAGTTCATACTTCTTAGATTTTTGTGATTTTTTTAAAGGGTTTCTAAAGAACATATTGAAGTAGATACAACCCAAATTTCAAAGGAATTAAAGTAGAATTAAGAGATTTATTGTATAATTAGGGTTTCTACTCAATTTAGTTGGAAAGAAAATATCTCACATCCTAGTGAATTTGTTTATGATTTTTAGTGGGTTTATTAAGCACCAAGAGAGGTGCCTATAGTCTAAATTTTAAAATAATTAAAGTATAATTAAGTGATTTATTATAGAATTATGATTTCCAATAAATTCACTCTCAAGGTTGTAGAACATCTAAGTTTTGGGAGACTTTTATGGGAAAGTGTGACCTAAGCCTTGGTAAGTTATAGCAAAAATTTAGATTATTTTGAATTTACTTGTGTGATTTACTATAAAAATATTTCTTTCCATCATGATGAGGCATGTAACTAGAGGCAAAAAGAATGCTCCCACACCTAGGAAATCTTCAAATAAGGATGATGTAGAAATTGAGGATATCAACCCTAATAATGAAATTAACAAGGCCAATAGTGAAATTTCATAATTGAAGAAGGAGATGACTGAAGAAATTTCATCAATAAAAAAGGACATGCAAAAGGATATGAGTGAATTAAAATCACTTAATCATGGTATGAAGTATAAGGGAGAAGATTCACCTATTAAGGTGGAAGATAATTCTTTTTTGGACATTATTTTTTTGGGCTTGAGTCAGATCTTAAGAAGGATCATCCCTTTGATAATCCTATGCCTCAAAAATCCATACCCAAGTTGGATATGAGAAATTTTGATGGCAAGGATCCAACCAAATGGAGTAGTTTTTTTATCTGCATCATGTTCCTAGTTAACAAAATGTGGCTATGATATCATTATACTTGGAACCAAATCAATTTATTTGGTATCATTGGCTATGTGATGAGAAGAGAAAGGAGGGTTGTGTAGTCACATGGTCAATTTTTTAAGAGGAAATTTATCTTTAAGAAATATTTGAGGAAGTTTGTATTAGTGTTCTTTGATGATATATTGATTTATACAAAGACATGAGAGGAATATTTGCAACATGCGTATCAAGCATTACAAGTTCTCAAAGATCACTAGCTCTATAATAATTCATCCAAGAGTGATTGTTTTCTCAAAGAGGTGGAGTACTTGGGACATAGTTTTACATGGAGTAAAGGTGGATATTAAAAAAATTAAGACTATCATGGAATGGCTTTTTCCCAAAACCATTAAGAAATTTTATGGATTGATTGGACACTATAGAAGATTTGTGAAGTATGGCTATATAGCAGTATTCCTCATTTTTTTAAATAAGGATTCTTTTCTTTGGAATGAGCTCACTAATGCAACATTTGAAATATTGAGTGATGCTATGTGTACTACTCCATTTCTTGCTACTCCAAACTTCACCAAGGATTTTATTGTGGAATGTGATGCTTTAGGAAATTGTATAGGAGTAGATCTCATACAGGAGGGTCAACCCATTACTTTTGAGAGTCGTTAATTAAAGGGTAAGAATTGTTAGAAAACTATTTATGAGAAGGAAATGCTATCTATTCTTCATATAGTAAAATATTGAAGGTCCTATCTAATGGGTAGACACTTCAAGGTTAAGAAAAATCATGATAGCCTAAAATATATTTCGGAACAAAGATTGTATTTTTCAAGAGAAATAAAAAAGGGTTACTAAGATATTGGGATATGACTTTGTGATTGTTTATTAGAAAGGGAAGGAAAATGTTGTGGTAGATGCACTATATAGGAAGGGTGAGAAGGATGAATCTTTATTGTATTTCATTTCAATATTACAAGAAGATTGGGTAGTCAAAGCCAAAGAAGACTGGTAGAATGATATTGCTACAAGCAATCTCATTCAACAATTATAAAGTGAACCTAGTAGTTCAAATAAGTTTTGTTGGAAGGGAGATGCTTTGTGGTATAAATATTGATTGCATCTTTGTAATAATTTCTCTCAAATAAAATATTCTCACAAAGCTTCATGAGTCTCCATTTGGTGGTCAAATTTTAGGATTTTCAAAGACATATCATCGAGTCCAGAAAGACTTCTTTTGGGAAGGCTAAAACAAGATGTTCACAAATTTTGTGGCTGAATGTTTGATTTTTCAAAGAAATAAAGGGGAGGCAATTAACACACCTGGTCTCTTGCAACCCTTAGTTATTCCTAGCCAACATTGGGAAGAGGTCTCCATGGACTTCATCATATGGCTTCCAAGATCTAATAGTAAGAATGCCATCATGGCAGTAATGGATCGCCTCACTAAATATGCATATTTTATTGCATTATCACATCCTTTTATAGTAAGTATAGTGAAAAAATATTTTTTGGATAATATTTAAAAACTATATGGTGTACCTGTAGTTATTGTTAGTGACCGTGATTTTTTCTTTACTACTAAATTTTGGAAAAAATTATTCTCATGTTTGGGTACTCAATTGGCTCATAGTTCTTCATACCATCCTCAATTTTATGGGAAAAATGAGGTTGTTAATACATGTTTGGAAGGATATCTACATTTTTCACTTCAAATAAATAGTCTCAATGGGTATATTGGCTACCACTAGCAAAATAGTGGTATAACACTTCCTTTCATAGTTCATAAAAAAAATTCCATTTATGGAACTATATGGATATCATCCTCCTTCCATCACATCATCATTGAAGGTGTAACCAATATTTCAATTTATAGAGGACCACATGCTTCATCAACAACAAGTACTTTCAAGACTCAAAGAGAATCTAGCCATGGAGCAAAATTGAATGAAGCGGCAAGTAGACTAACATTGTAGTGAGAGAATTTTTGAAGTTGGGGATTGGGTTTTCTTGAGATTGTAGCCTTACAAGAAAATGTCACTGAAGCAACATAACAAGAACAACATGTTTTCTCCAAAATATTTAGCCCATACCAAATCATGCAAAAGATAGGTAATGTTGCCTATAAGATTGATTTCCACCAACAAAGATACATCCAATTTTTTTATGTTTTTGTTTGAAGAAGGTATTTGGAAATAATATCCCTAGTCAAACAATATTACCTAAGCTCAATGAACAAGGAAGAATCATATTGGAACCAAATTTTATTCATCAAAAATGAACAAGGAAGCTAAGGAATAGAAAACTCACTTAGTATCTCATCCAATAGAATAATTTACCAATTGAAAATGCCATATGGGAGGATGAGGAGTTCATTCATAAGAATCCACACCTGATTAGTATTGAGGACAATGCTTCTCTGAAGAGGGGGTGGTTCTACACCCTTAATATTAGAGTACATAGGTTATGAACAGTCGGTTTGTGGCTATCTTAATTCTTAATTAAGTCATATTATCATTATTATATTATTATTTAGTTAGTTAGGTTGGCCAAAGGCTTATATATGGTTATCTAAATAAGCCTGGGTGATATCCAAGCATAAGTAGGGTATTTATAGAAGGTAGTGAGTCTTATGTGTTCATTAGATTTTAAATTTTATTCTCATTGAAGATATTTGGAGGTTTTCCCCCTTGAAGTGGCTTCTTGTTCTCATCTATTATCAAGTATCTGAAGCATGTTTCATATTATATCTTCTATTGTATAATTTATTTCACTATATCCATCTATATTATCATTTTTCCCACATTTTCCTCTACCATCCTCCCCTACCTTCATTATATTTTTAGGACACTTTAGCTTTCATTTTAGTTTTCAATTTATATAAAAATAAAAATAAATATTATTGTTTCATTTTATATATTATTCTCATAGTCTTTATATATCAATTTTTGTCAGCTTGTCTTTTTTAGATTGCATTTTTACTTTCCCTAGCTTACCCTAGCTCTATTAAAGTCATGTAATCTCATAAACTACATTTTAGCTTGATTTACATAAAAATAAAAATAAAATATTACTCATATTAGTTATTTAATCATTAATATTATATTTCATTAATTTTAGTTTAGTGGTTTTTTACTTTCTTAATGTATAGCTTTCACCCTTCACCATTATGTGACTTCAGAAAAGTAGTGTTAATATGTATTTGATAAATTTTACATGTCTAATATTTTTTACACCAAATAATTTTGTTCACCTTTGTACTTGTAGACTTTGTCTACCGCACCCTTATTTTATGAAGCATTCTTTCACACGGCATTATTAGAAATAATTCCTTTTCTTCTGAGTTGCCATGGTTTTTGCGCTTAAGTTTAAATTTTGCATGGAGGAAAGCCACATTTCAAAGTCGTGCAACTACTACCAAATCCAGGGACTATTCTTATAGCATAATGCGGTAGGCTATCACGTGTCGGCATTGCGTACCAACTAAGAAGATTGAGCAGTGTTCATGTTTTATCAAGTGCTCAATTTCATCCAAGCCCTGTGTCAAGTTGGCATAGCCCAAAGGGGTCCCTAGACATCACAAGTGATATACGATGTGTGGTTGGTCCAGACTTTTGGTAGGTCCACCATGGACAATGGTAGAGGTCGACGCATGGTAAGCCCACATGCATCCTCAGGAATAAATTCTCATCACCGATTCTTAATAATGAGGCTCTCGGGTGGTTGCAAGGGAAGATCATGGAGGAACATATGGCATCATCACCTCTTATAGGGTTGCTCATGATTTCCCAGTCAGTCCATTTCTAACCGTCGCCATTAAGACGGGACTCACAGGCGTAGGAGTGGGAGAATTTTTTTTGTTGCTGCATTTCTTGTCAGGGTGGGGGATGTTTTTCTATTGAAGCCATGTGTAGCGTTGTTTTATGGGTTGTTCATCATTTTATCACCAAAAATACTTAGAAGGATAATAGTTGATTTCTGTAATTTTCTTAGACCTTAGTAGTTATTTTTATATGAGAAAGATTGAATGTATAATTTTGTGCTCTATTGGCCTTTGTTGTGTGTTCTATTTCCTCGGCCTAAATATAATTATGCTCCATGTTTTCATTAAGAGATTGCAATTGTTGATTATTATAGAAAGCTTTTATAGTTTTAATTTCACATATGTAGAATTTGGATCATGTTAGAACTCTTTCAAAACATAAGACTTAGATCATGATATGTTGTATGATGGGCAACACCATTAACATATTCTAGCACATCGTCTTAGAATAGTTTCTTGTATGCATTTTATTTTCTCTTACCCTTTCCTCCCCCCATTAGTTAAAATGAATAGCCAGCTTCTAAAATCCTGGAGGTCTTCCTAGGGATAGAAATTAGGTCCTACATCCTCAGAACTTCCTAGAGCTATATCTCTTAAGCATCGGCTTTAGAGATCAACAATTTCTTTCTAACACACATGGTGGGACTGAAAATACTTCAAGCTAGATTAGAAGTGGGTTTATGAGCTATAGACCCATCACAAGATCATTTACATCACATAATATTGGTTACTCTTACCCTCGTTGGTAGTTGTCGACTAACAAAGAGTTGTAGGAAGCGAAGCAACACAATCACAAGCACAAACTCAAGAGAAACAAGTGCAACCACCAATGGCCATCAGAAATTTCATAGCATGGAATAATGGAAGCCTGGTCATTCCTCCAATCCCTCCTATTGTGTGGGATCTAATTCCCACTAATGCTCTAAAGGAGCTACCTAACTTCACAAGAGAATATTTTAAGGCACCGATAGAACATTTGCATGATGTTGCCGACGTGTGCACATGGTGCATCATGTAACAGAACAAAGTGTGGCATTAAGGTTGCCCGATGCTTCTTTCAGAGGGAAAGCTCAGGACTTATATAGATCCTTACCCTCTAGTTCAATTGGTACCTAGGATCAACTCAAAGATAGCTTCTTTGATTGGTTTACAGAGAAAGGCGATCCGTCTTCCTTACTCCAACAATTGATAGCCATCAAAAGATCTCCCTAGGAAGCTATCATGGATTTCAACACCAGGTTTCACAAACCCTGACAAAGGATCCCCGTGATAGCTAGACCGCCAACAAATATGGCTATTGTTTTCTACTTGAAGGCATTTAATTGTGATATAGCCATAATGATCCAGTCATTGGGAGGGCAGATCCTTTTAGATGCATTCGACTTGGTCATTAGAGCCAAGAATAACCTTATAGACATGCCAAAAAGGTCCCTCCCTGACCGCCTATGCCTATATTCCTCAAAATACCACTCCCGCCCCCAGAAGATTCCCACAGTACCTCTGTTGCATCCCCTTCAATGTATGTATATCCTAATGTGCAAGCTAATGCAGCTACTTCTACCTCATTGTCCATGGAAGTGAGTGATATGAAAAATCTACTATGAACCTTCTCTAATGAAATCATTAACCTTAAAGGTCAACAGTTTGTGCCTCCTAAGCCCCATTACTATAATTTTTAAGGTAGTAGACCTCCCTTCCAACATAACCAATACCAAGGATGAGAGTGAGTGAATAATCAGGCTCACCCTTTGAATCAGATAGTCTTAGTATCCACCCTATTACAAGTCACAATGCCCAATCATAACAGGGAATTGGTTGTTAGACAAAATAACCTAGTGGATGACACTAATTTGTGGTACTTCCTGTGTAATGATGCACACATGCCCTAGAACTACCTAGGGGCAATCTCCAATAGAGGGTATTAGAACAATAGAACCAGGGAATCACCATCAATGCCAGTGCATATGCCTATCAATCCTCAGCGGTGGAAAATGCTATCCTAGTGGTGCAAGTGCAAGGCATGTCCCTCAAGCAAGAAGGGGAAATTTATTCAGATCATGTGCTATTTTCTTAGATGGAGAGAGAAGATGCAGTGTTTGCCAATGAGGCATCAATGTCAAAGACTCCCCAAGTTCAATCAAATTATTATACCCAGTCCAAAAGGAGGATGGACAAAGAGCATATACCTGTTATACCACAACCTAAACTCATCTCTGAGAAAGACTCAAGACCACTAGCAGAAGCTCCAACATTCCAAAAGCAAAGCAAGATAACCTCGAGTAAAACAAAAGATCCAAAGACCCAATTATCTGGACCACTCAATGTGGTAGAGTAGTTGAAGAAATCCCTAGCCTATGTCTCCTTGTGGGAAATTTTGGCTATCACAAAGTATAAATCCTTGTTGTGAGAGGCTTTGGGAGATGATAAAATACCACTGCAAGCTAATGGAATCCCAGAATGTAATTAGGAGAAACACAAAGAGCCAGTTAAAGAGTCGCGGGCCTTAGGAGTCGCGACATTCATAAACAAAAAAGAAAGGGCGGTGAAAGAAGAGGTAAGTAAGCCAAAACCTACCCCATTCTTCTTAACCCTCATTGTAGGGGATAAGATGCTACACAATTCTATGATTGACTTTGGCACCAACACCATAGTTATGCCTAAATTAATTGTAGATTCATTGAAACTAGAATGTGAGCCTCTTACTAGAGGAATCATGCAATTAGATGGGAAAAGGGTTCAGCCTGTAGGTCAAATCAAAGTCTCCCCTTGACCCTATATTCATGTCCCAGCATTATAGTTGCCCAAGAAGTGGTAATAATAGATATACCTCCCATTTTTGGACTATGTTTATCTAGAGATTTCACTACTAAGATTGGGAGATATGTCTCTGGATTGGTCTCATCTGACCCTAAGGACTAAGCATTATGCTAAGATGAAAGTTTGATCAAAACCTTTACACTCAAAACACATAGAAAATGATATTGTGATGAAATTTGAGGCCACACACACATCTTTTTCAAAAAATAAAATGTATTATGTGGAGATGTTAGAAGATGAGGATTTTGAAAGAAGTCCTAATAAATGAATTCATGAGGGGTGATCAATTCCAAAATTATAATGTTGTCGGCCTTGACACATGTGATTTATGACAAAGATCAAGTCATCCCTCAAGTGACCAAAGGTCAAGAAACCAACATGAAAGCCCAAATGATGAATTAGGCATGTGGACTCTGCACTTTGATGGTGCATGATGTAAGTTGGGTTCAAGAGTCGATATCCACCTAGTATCCCCTATCGAGGTTGAAACTCTCAAAGCCTTTTGATTCCAATTTTCCTATATGAATAAATAAGTTGAGTATGAGGACCCGGTCCATGGTTTGAGTCTTGCAAAGCGAATGGGAATCAAACGGTTAAAGGTCTTTGGAGATTCAGAGCTCGTGATAAAATAGATAAGATTAACATCAACTGTAAAAAATGTTAGAATGTGATCCTACCACCACAAAGTGTGGGATCCAATCGAAGGTTTTGAAGCCTTAAACATCCAAATGATTTTGAGATCTCAAAATGTCGTAGCAGATAGAATGATGACATTTGGTTCTTAATTTGACTCAGTAACAAAGTTAATGTCAAACAAGCATGTGGTGTGGGTGATCATAAGATAGGCCATCCTTGATGATGATCAAAATTGGTCAATTTGTAGAATAATTGTTGCCTAATATTGAAGAGGCTTATGAGGATCAAATTATTCAACTCAGAACCAACAATCTTTTGAAGGGTTTAATCACCTTAGAGAATATTTTTTTATTTTAACGACGCTAGAAATGACAAGAGAAAGTTCTTTGTAAATAAAGGTGACTATTTTGATCTAGACATCAAAGGAGGTAGGAAATTAAAGGTTGGAAAAGATGTTCCTCAAAAGGTAAGGAAAGATTGATATCCTTTTGTAGAAATTATGATAAAGTCATGGCATGCACATGTGATTGTAAGGAAGCTAAGGTAGCGAAACAACTTCCTACATTAATCTTGAGAGGAGGATAATACAAAACTTTATAGATCTTTTCAACAGTTACAAAAACTTAAACAAAAATAAACATAAATATCATGCATACCACAACACAGTGATTTAAGTGGGGAAAACCCTTTCAAGAGAAAAACCCCACACTTCAAAAGTCGCTCAATATATTATTTAGAAATCACCAAGGAGTATCACCAACTAGAGATCTAGAGGAAACATGACCGCTATTAGACTCTCAAAATACATCACAATACATAATCGTAATACAACATCCTCATAAAATAAGGTTGCCTTCTAAGGCAAGTCAATCCAATAAAATATCAACCATCAAATTTGAGACCTTATGATGAATGGTTCAAATTTACAATAATAAAATATACATAAAATTTGGCTTTCAGAGGCACTACCCACAAGCCCTCATCAAGGCGTGTGGCCCTCAAACCCCTCATCGAGGGGATGACCCCCTTGGACCCCTCACAAAGGGGACCCCCCATGCCCCCCGTCACTTACATATCAATAGTATCTTATGTAATTGCAAGGTTGAGATGCATTTTACCAACAAATCTCCCACTTGTTGAACACCTTGTAAGAGCAACAACAAGGTGTATAAACATAATCTCTTAATTGCTAGGGGTCAAAAGTCCCATAGACTTTGAACACCATCTGAACTTTTGTGTGCTTATAGCTCAGTTAAAGAATCAACAACATTCATCAAAGTCTCTACCTTAACCATCTTTGACCATATCTCTGACAAAATGATATTGTACATCAATGTGCTTGGCCTTGGCATGAAATGTCGAGTTCTTAGCTAGACATATCACACTTTGGATGTCACAATAAATTGTCACTGCACCTTGTTTTATTCCAATATCTAAACATAATCTCTTAAGCCAAATGGCTTCTTTACAAGCATGAGTAGTTGTCATATACTCAGCTTCAATAGTGGACAAAGCAACCACAACTTGTCACTTACTCATCGAACTAATTGCACCACAAAATAAAGTAAACACATAAGCATTGGTGGATCGTCTGCTATCAACATCGCTTGCCCAGTCTAAATCCACATAACCATGAATATCAAAGGAAATCTCATCTTCAATCATATTACTATGATAACACAAAAAATATTCTGAGGTACCATGCAAATATCTGAAGACTCTTTTGACTGTATCCCAATGAACTTGAAATAAAGAAAATGTGGGGATGATAAAATGGGTAAATGCATGCACCTACACTTTCTCTATTTCATTAGGAAAAAGAGATCCCCAAAGGTAGGATTGGTTTTCAATCCTTAGGTGAGTCAACGCTATTAGAGATCTTATTGTTTTCCGTATGATAGAGGACAAGGTAAATATGCCTAAAATGCACTTTGGGGAGAAAAACTAAAAGTACTAAATGAACTCAATTATGCAATGTGAAACTTGAATCATCAATTTAAAACATAAAACAATCAGAAACAACAAACTTCTGGCAGATCTGAGAAGGGTAATTTGATGTGTACTAGTCACCAAAAGCTATTGTTGAGTGTCTTAGAACAGATTCACCCTAGGGCAAATGGGTCCTACCACAGGGATTCAAAATTTGATTTCACGGTCCTCTTCTTCTCGATCTGCACTCCTGATTCCTCCAGATCTCACTATCGGAAAGTTGGAATTAAATTTTGCAAGATTTTGTGTCTTGACAATTTTGATAACAACTTTGAAAAATTGCACTTTTGATCAATCTTCAATCCTTTTTCACCTGTAAATCAGCACACACAAAGAGAGGGAAAAATAGCTTGTTTTTGGTGAATGGGGATTTGCCTTGGTCAAGCCCTATTTTGGTAATTAAACCTTGAAATGAAACAATAATGAAAGGAAAGAATAGTGAATGAACACTAGCTTGTTGCAATTCACCAAACCCTTGAATGGAGATCCTCAGAGGACTGAAGTCTAACACATCTATCTAAAGTCTTGATCTTGCATGAAAAGACTTGATTGGATGTTGATCTTGATGCTTGAATTTTGATTTGAATGCTTGAAACCTACATCACAATGTTAACTCCAAAAACATGTATGAATGCAAATAACTTTGACATGATGTTTGAGATCTTGAATGCTAATGTAGAAGATGTTGAAATGCACAAGACAGTTGAGAGGGGGTGAATAAGTTGTATCAAATTACTTTACTTCTAAACTTAATCAATTCCACTTTATCTTCAATATGTTATTAAGTGTGAACATGAAATGCAAATAACATAAAGCAAAAATCAGAGACACCATATTTACGTGGAAAGCCCAATGAGGGAAAAACCATGGTGAGGATTAACTCACAATATAGTATTAATGCAATACCGGATACAGAGGCTCACTGCTAGAGGGCTCATTGCCCAAATACAAAGGCTCACTACCCAGATTAAGGGCTCACTGCCTTAAGAAGGACTCACTGTCCAAAAAGAGGCTCATTGCCTATAGAACATAAAAAGAAATAAATAAAAATCCACCACAAGGGTTCCACACACTCACAGCTTTGATCAGAAGATTGTAGATACCATCAACTCACTACTTTCAAGAATCTAACACAATAAAGTACTGATGCTCCAATTCGCTCTTGCACACTTTGATTTTCGCACTTGTTCACACACTTCACTTGCTCGAATCATGAATGATGGATGGATGATCAATTCGCAACAACTTGATTTTATTTTATACCATCTTCAACCCTAAAAACATTCAAATTCAAACTAGGTCAGTTACTCAGCATTCTCACAGTGGATAAGAATGAGAGAGGACCAAATATCAGAAGACTGCGGAGCCAAAACATTTCTTTCAGTCCACAAACAAATACTTCTGCCAAACCAGTTCACACACCGGTGAACTTATCTTTTACTCTCCATCGAATCAGAAGCTAAAACTCGAGATAGATTATCCATTGAAGCTCATGAACATACTTACAAATCCACACAAGCATAGGATCAACATTGAGAAAATGCATAGCACAATACCGGAGCACACTTAGAACATACTTCAACACTGTTTTCATTATTTCTCAATTTTTCTCAAAAGAACTTAGCAAAAACACTACTTCATAAATATAGCTCCATGTACTCTAAACATTTCTATAGTATCTCAACTATACAAATACCATTTGCAATCAATTTATACTGTGTTGACATCAATGACAACACCACCATCACATCCATACTTGCAACAGAAGACTAATAAATCTACTCTTGAACACTTTGACAATAATCTTTGCTCTTATAAAAGTTGTCTTAATGCTAGATGTTTTGAATTGATAAAAAGACTAGGTATTTATAGGTAATTTTCTAATTTCCTAACAATTAAATCCTCATAATGAACAACTTTATATTAAGAGTACATCATATGGACATTTTATCTAACTTAAAGCTATAATATATAAAAAATGTATGAAAGGATCCATCTCTTGATAATGGAACATGTCCATTTAACCAATGCAGAAAAAATATAACATTATTCTTGTAGAACACAAAACTAAACAAAAGCCAATGCACAATACATTGATGATCCAAATGTAATGTTAGTTTGGAAATTTTCATATATATCAAATCCCAAGCATACAATTATGATAATTTCTACTCAATTTATAAATAAACAATTAAGATTTATTGCTTTTGGATGAAATCAATTCTAAAAATTTAGTTAATATCTTTGATTCTTTATTGAATATTATATTTGGAATTCCGCTTAGAGAATTCAGACTTATCTTCAGTAGCAACTAATAAGTTAATGTTAAATTTGTAGTGAATTACAATTAATTGGATTGTCTTTGAAAGTTCTCTAGAATTGTACACTAGTTATTGATAGCAATTCTAATTGTCTTAACACATGAAATTTCCATTCCTGAAATAGGGGTTTTTGTCCTCTAATTCAATAATGGAATTCAAAAGGATTCCAACCTCTAATTCCAGACCTTAAGGGGTTTCGTCTGAACTACAGTTCTATGCTCCAAAGAAGTAATAATTAGATAATAAAAGATGTATTCCATTCATTTATTCTTTCTTCTCACTCAGTCTTCCTTATTTAGCTTTTTCCTTCAATGAGCATAAATGTTCACACGCCCCTTGACTTTTATTAAAACTTAAACTTTAATTTAATTTTAGTTTATTACTAATTTTCCCTTAAAAGAAATTGTAGGGACTTTTAGGAGGGGGTATTACAATCCACCCTTTTCCAAGATTGCTTGTCCTCAACCCATCGCAAGCTAAGATTCTCCTGAAGTATACTAGGATCCTAAATCAACCTTAGAGATTTGTAATTCCTAGACATCGGTCCTCTTTGTGATGTGTTTAGCTTCTGTTGTTACACTCATATAGTTACGAATTAGAAACTCCATGCCAAAATTATGCTTCTCTAATTGTCTCGATAATGTCCAACTTTGTACTACAGTGATGTCCCAAAAGAGTTGTTACTATACTTGCCTCAACTAGGCTACCAATATAGTCTTTAATGTCATAAGGTTGATACAAGCATTTAAAGTATATGGACAATTTATAGTCCAATATTCTTTTGGCTCGTGTACTTGTACTTCTCAACAACTCTCAACAACAAAACCAAGAGTTAAAAACTAACAAGGTCCATAATTTAAGATAAGTTTTCTCTCATCCTCAAAAAGAATAAACAAAAAGACATCTTACAATAACATAGTTTGAAATCAAGTAAAGGAAGTATCAATCCAACAATTAATTTCCTTTTTGGCATGAATTGCATCTACAAAGAGTTGATTGGGTTGGCCCAACCTTTTCACAGTAATCAAAGAGAGAAAGTGAGATTTCCATGTATTAAGATGAGGATTAAAGGCATAACACACGTCTATGACTTAAATGCAATGTTCTTTTTTGAAATGATTTTATATCTTTTTGTCCACTCTTTGAGGTTCTCACATTCTATAACTAATCTGATCAAAGAGTTTCCAGAAATATCACAAAATTCTTCTCTCATTTCATTGGATAACTCAATATCCTTGGGATGGTCATCATAAAAATCATTACTTGTTCTAATAATTTTATTTGTTGTATTCTCATATTCTAAATATTGCTCTTCAAAATGGTCACCATGAGTTTCAAAGGCAGAACCATCCTTTCAACTAACTAAAGTACAACGTTCTCACCTTCATCAAATTTAGAATTTATACTAAACTCAAACAGAGATTTATCTATTAGGCTGTCAACATTTATATGAATATTGAATTGTATGGGAAATTTTGATACACTTTCCTTGCTACTATCATCCTTGCATTTTGCAAACAGGCATGTGAGATTCATCGTCAAATCCATCAAATATGCTTCCTGCAATATGAATGCAGTCCTCTTTTATCACTTATTTGGGACCAGCACTGGATTCAATAACTGAAATTTTTGGTGAACTGTTGGCCTCTATATTATTGTTGCATTGCACACCAAAAGTGCCAACCTGAATATGACAATTTATGTTGCCATCTCTAAAGCAAAAAGAATCGACCTCGCCATATTTGTTGCTATCAAGCTCAATAATTTCATTTCCTGATCTGCCATTAGCACCTTGATCATCTTCCCATCCAACAAATTGTTTTGCTTGACCATTAATATTGCCTTTGGAAGCCATTTCAAAGTAGCCTGAATTAGAATTTGATTCCTGTTCATTTATTACATCAGCCAACTGATGTGAATTTTGAATCTGGTTTCTCTTGATGACCCTTGGTTTGGAATTTTGTTCTTCTTTACGAATGAAAGTGGGACGTAGAGGTCTATCATCAAATCCAACAAAAGTTCATTGTGTGCTATTGACCTAATTTTTGGGAGCATTCAAATTAGCCTGCTTCATGTGGAGCATTTGACCCAATATGTCCATCATTGTATCAATCTTCTTTTCAAACTTATCTACAAGAACAATCCCCAAATAAGTTTTGCTCTCTATCTGCCATATTCACTTGTCACTTATATGTAATGAGTTTTTTTAAGTTCCCTTTGATAATATCTACTCGCTCTATTATTAAATTGCATATGAAGGAAGAATCAAGTTGGCAAGATCCAACTCTAATAACATTTGTAAAGTCCCGTTTGGAAAGTTTTGTATATATCAAACCCCAAGCACACAATTATGATAATTTCTACTCAATTTATAGATAAACAGTTAATATTTATTGCTTCTAAATGAAATCAATTCAGAAATTTCAGTTAATATGTTTGATTCTTTATTAAATATTATATTTCGAACTTTGCTCAAAGAATTTAGACTTATCTTCAACAGCGGCTAAAAAGTAATAAGCTAGCTTTAAATATGCATGGAATTACAATAAATTGGAATGTTTTTGAAAGGTCTCCAAAACTGTACACTAGTTATTGACAGCAATTCTAACTGTCTTAACACATGAAACTTCCATGCAATCTATGGATGAGATTGCCCCAGATCTGAATCAGGGGTTTTCAACCTCTAATTCAGTAATGGAATTCAGAGGGATTCCATCCTATAATTCCAGATATTAAGGGGTTTCATTCTTAGGTTAAATTCAACTGCAGTTCCATGCTCCAAAGGAATAATAATCAGATAATAAAAGATGTATTCCATTGATTTATTCTCCCTTCTCCTTGCTTGGTCTTCCTTATATACCTTTTTCCTTTAATGGACACAACTTTTCACATTCTCCTTAGACTTTTATTAGAACTTAAAATTTTAATTTTAATTTTAGTTTCGTATTAATTTACCCTTCTTAAAAGAAAATTCAGGGACTTTTAAGAGGGGGCATTACATCAAATTGCCAGTTTTCATTAAACAGATAACTCACAGCCACACCAGCCTCCCATCTCGATGTATATTACTCCTTAATTCAAATTCTCAAAACCCTGATGAATCCTACCTAAAAGGGAAATCAAATGGCAAGCCCTTCATATATCTTGGCGTCCTCTAACTTATTGATTTGGCTTCTTTCCAAACAAGAAACCTCTTAGATCACTACAAGCATCAAATTAAGGTTAAAATGGGAACATAATTATCTTGCAATAACTACCCCTGTGAAACAATTAACAAACTCCAAAACACTTATCTTAAATTCCACATGCATGCTTCCAATGTTGATGTTAATACAGCGTCGGTCTTCACTAGACACATATTAAATACATGGGCCGACCTTATATTTGATTTATATCATGTACTTATTTTGGCCGACTTTAATTGTTATTAAATATTTATCAAAGGCCGACCCAAGTGAAGAGGCGCCTAGGAGATATAAATACAAGGTCACTTCTTGGTTATTCACTCAATTCAAATATCAAGAAGTTCACTATTATTGACAGAGCAGAATTCGCAGTCCTAGAAGAAGTTCATACTTAATCCGCAGATCATCATCTTGTAGCAGCAGATCATCATTTTGTAGCAGCAGACCGATTTCAAGGAGAAACATATTCATTTGTATCTTTGCATCTAGGAGAGGTGCTATTATTCATTGTATCAAATTCGGCATTGTGTTGGGCCTGAGTTCAAGCAGATTTCTGCTCTTATTCCTTCAATATATAAGAGATATATTTGCTGGGTTTTTCTCCCTCAAGAGGAGGGTTTTCCCAGGGTATCTTGTTGTGTTCATTGTCTTATGTGTTGCATTTCTTTTGTTCAATTGATTATCTAATCTGATCTAAGAAACACTAACATGGTATCAGAGCGGGTGTGAAAAAGATCGTGATCAGATTTAGTTCGCAACACTCACCTTATTCTTTTTCAGTCTATCTTCTAAATTTCTCAAGATGGTGAACGGTCTGAAAATCGAGGATAGACTCGAAGGGATCTCGAACTACATATCATGGAGGTTCAGGTTCATGCTAACTTTGGAAGAGAATGATTTGGCTGAGTTTGTGAAAACAAAAGTTCCCGAACCTGAGGGGGAAGAAGAGAAGCTGCAATGGAGGAAGAAAGACACTAGGGCAAAGAAAGCATTGGTTGATTCCGTCAAGGATCATATTGTACCAATTATCTTCAAGTTGGATACAACAAGAGAGATGTTTACAACCTTGGAAGAGATGTACGAAATCAACAACACCAGTCGTGCCCTTGCTCTGAAGCAACAACTTCATCATGTGAAAATGGCGAAAGGAGAATCTGTTATTACATATTTCATGAGGATTTCAGAGATAAAAGATCAGCTCTCCACTATTGGTCACATGATTGATGATAAAGAACTGACTATGCTTGCTCTCAATGGTCTTCCGCTTTCATGGGAGGCGTTCATCCAAGGAATCAGTGCAAGATCCGAACTTCCCAAGTTTGATCGATTGAGGATTGATTGCATTCAAGAAGAGTCAAGACTAACAGCAAGGGGGATTGGTCAAAGCTCAAAGAATGAAGAATTACAAGTTCTTACCTCTCATTCATCAAACAAAGGAAAAGGCTTTAAGAGAGGTTTCTTCAAAAGGAATCGAGAAGATGGAAATGAAGATGCTCCTACCTTCAAAAGGAAACAAGACATGTCCAAGATTCAATGTTTTCGTTGTGATAAGTATGGTCACTTTGCGAGGGTTTGCCCCCAACGACCTAAGCTTCAAGTTGCCACTGCAGATGTTGAAGAAGTTGCTCTACAAAAGGACTCCAGTGATTATCTATTTTATTCAGCCTTGTCTAGCAATGTTTCTACTGACTCTAATACTTGGTTGATTGACAGTGGTGCTTCTAGGCACATCACCGGATTCAGAAGTCATCTTTCAAACTTAATGGAAAGCAACTCCAGTGATCAAGTTGTTATTGGAGATGATGCTAGATATTCTGTAAAAGGGATTGGAAACTCCACTCTTCACTTGGATTCTGGAATTTCTTTGGAGTTGAATGATGTACTGTTCGTACCAGGGATAAAGAGGAACCTTGTTTCAATTTCAGCATTAGAAGACAAGGGTTATCAAGTTGCCTTCTCTAAAGGGAAAGTTCTTATATGGGCAAAGAACTCCAGCTTCAAAACTGCTCAAGTGATTGGAGTTAGACATGAATGTCTCTACACGCTGTGCACTCGTCCTCTTCAAGCACTTGTGCATAACAGTACCAGCATGTGTGATCTTTGGCATCGAAGATTGGCTCACATTCACTTTCGTGCTCTACCTATCATGGAGAAGATGGTCACCGGTCTTCCGAAATTCGATCAAGAACATGAAGGTACATGCAAGGGATGTGCCCTAGGCAAGAACACAAAAGGTACGTTTCATTCCAGTGAAAGTAGATCTAAATGTATTCTTGATCTCATTCATTCTGATTTGTGTTGTCCAATGTCTAGTGCATCATCTAGTGGTTTCTTGTATTATATTATTTTCATTGATGATTACTCTAGAAAGACTTGGATCTATTTCTTGAGATCTAAAGAATCAGAAGAAGTATTAGAAAGATTCAGAGAATTCAAAGCACAGATTGAAAATCTGTCTGGGAAGAGGATCAAAGTATTGAGATCTGATAATGGTGGAGAATACACTTCTGGCACTTTTCGAGACTTTTGTATTGAAGCAGGGATTAAGAGGGAGTTCAGTGTTCCCTATAATCCACAACAAAATGGTATTGCTGAAAGGAAGAATAGGTCTATTGTGGAAGCAGTGAAAGCTATGATCCATGATCAAGACTTACAAATCTCTCTTTGGGCTGAAGCATCAAGAACAGCCGTCTATGTTCAAAACAGGAGTCCCCACAGGATCTTAGAGAATAAAACTCCTGAAGAAGCATTCTCAGGCGTGAAGCCTGAAGTTAGTCATTTGAGGATCTTTGGCTGTCCAGTCTATGTTCATATTCCAAAGGAAAAGAGAACAAAGCTAGAACCTTCTGGGAAGAAAGGAATTCTTGTAGGCTACAATGAGACATCAAAAGCTTACAGGATTTACATTCCAGGACAGAAGTCTATTGAGATCAGTAGAGACGTCACATTTGAGGAAGATGTTGCTTATAGAAGGTCCAAAGGCACTCCTATGGAGGTCGATGAAGAAGAACCTCCTCAAGATATGGAAGTTGACCATATTCCAGAGAATCTGAAGGAGGATACAGAACCTAAAGAAGATATTGATCCAGCTGAGCCTTTGGATCCTACTGATGGGCCTCTAGACATTGTGATTGGAAAGAAAAGACCTCTTTGGGCTCGCAGGACAATGCAGGAAGCAGAAAGGTTTGCAGCTCCAAGAGGAGCCTTCAGAGAAAGCAAGAGACCTCACAAGTTCTCTAGTTATGTTGCCTTGATGAGTCAGATTATTGAGTCAGAGCCTTCAAATGTTGAAGAAGCTTCTAGTCAACAAGTATGGAAAGATGCCATGATTGAGGAGTATCAGTCTATACTTAAGAACGATGTTTGGGATATAGTTCCTAGACCCAAAGACAAATCTGTGGTGTCTTCTAAGTGGCTCTTCAAGATCAAGCATGCAGCTGATGGGAGCATTGAGAAACACAAGGCTAGATTTGTGGCTAGAGGGTTCTCACAAAAAGAGGGAGTTGACTATGAAGAAACTTTTGCTCCTGTGGCTCGTTACACGTCTGTTAGAACCATCATTGCTATTGCTGCATCTAGAGGATGGAAGATTCACCAAATGGATGTAAAGATAGCTTTTCTGAATGGCATAATAGAAGAAGAGGTTTACATTGAGCAACCAGAAGGATTTGAGGTGCATGGGAAAGAGTCTCATGTCTGCAAGCTGAAGAAGGCCTTGTATGGTCTTAAACAAGCTCCTCGTGCTTGGTATGAAAGAATTGATCAGTATCTTTCAAGTCTGGGTTTCTCAAAGAATGATGCAGATTCTAACCTCTACTTCAAAGTAGTAAATGGTGAAGCATTAATTTTGGTTTTATATGTTGATGACTTGATCATTACTGGTGAAGAACATCTAATTCTAAAATGCAAGAAGGAATTAGCTTCAAAATTTGAGATGAAGAATCTAGGTCTCATGCATTACTTTCTTGGCTTAGAAGTTTGGCAAAAGCCAAATGAGATGATTCTAAGTCAAGGGAAGTACACTGTTGACATTCTCAAAAGGTTTGTTATGATTGACTGCAAACCTATGTCTACACCCATGGAGACTAATTTAGATAAGTTGAAAGAAGCTGCAGCTAGTTCAGAACCAGTGGATTCTACGATGTATAGACAGTTGATTGGTTCATTGATGTATCTAGTTAACACTAGACCTGATATCTGCTATGCAGTGAGTGCACTTAGCCAGTTTATGTGTGAACCAAAGCAAATACATCTTGTAGCAGCTAAACATATCCTGAGATATTTATGCGGCACAATCGGATATGGGTTGAGATATTCTTCAAACGTGGATTTGGAGCTGCATGGTTTTACTGATTCTGATTGGGCAAGATGTGTCTCAGATCGAAAGAGTACTTCTGGTTGTTGCTTCAGTTTGGGGACTGCTATGATCTCCTGGTGTAGCAGGAAACAGTCTTCAGTGGCCTTGAGTACAACTGAAGCAGAGTATATTGCAGCTTGTGTGTCAGCTCGTGAGGCAGTGTGGCTTCGTAAGCTCCTTGCAGGATTGTTTGGACAATCAATGGAGCCTACTATCATACACTGTGATAATCAAAGCTGTGTGAAGCTTTCTGTCAATCCTGTGTTTCATGACAGAACAAAACATGTTGAGATCAAGTACCACTATATTAGAGATATGGTGCAAAGGAAAGCTATACAGTTGAGGTATATCAGCACTGAAGAGCAAACGGCAGACATTCTCACCAAGCCTCTCGCCAGGATTAAGTTTGTATACTTCCGGGAGAAACTTGGTATGGTGGAGAATGCAGCCGTGACTGAGAAAGAGTCTCAGTAATCAGTGATCCTTGTTGAGAATGCAACTCTTTGCTGAGAAAGAGTTGAGGTGCAAGCCCTTGTTAATACAATTCTCTGCTGAGAGAGAGTTGAGGTGAAAGTCCTTGATAATGCAATTCTCTGATGAGAGAGAGTTGAGGTGAAAGCCCTTGTTTCCACCCTCTGGGAGAAGCTATGGTGGATGTCATGTGTGTGACTCCATGACAACATCACGTGAGAGAATCCGTGATGAGTTTTTACCATCTATGGGAATAGCCATAATGGTTAATATCACGTTGAGGTGATATTTTATTTTGTTTTCATCCTAACATAATGTGTCTTGTGCAGATGGAAGTTCATCCCTAGTTGAGAGGGAGTGTTGATGTTAATACAGCGTCGGTCTTCACTAGACACATATTAAATACATGGGCCGACCTTATATTTGATTTATATCATGTACTTATTTTGGCCGACTTTAATTGTTATTAAATATTTATCAAAGGCCGACCCAAGTGAAGAGGCGCCTAGGAGATATAAATACAGGGTCACTTCTTGGTTATTCACTCAATTCGAATATCAAGAAGTTCGCTATTATTGACAGAGCAGAATTCGCAGTCCTAGAAGAAGTTCATACTTAATCAGCAGATCATCATCTTGTAGCAGCAGATCATCATTTTGTAGCAGCAGACCGATTTCAAGGAGAAACATATTCATTTGTATCTTTGCATCTAGGAGAGGTGCTATTATTCATCGTATCAAATTCGGCATTGTGTTGGGCCTGAGTTCAAGCAGATTTCTGCTCTTATTCCTTCAATATATAAGAGATATATTTGCTGGGTTTTTCTCCCTCAAGAGGAGGGTTTTCCCAGGCTATCTTGTTGTGTTCATTGTCTTATGTGTTGCATTTCTTTTGTTCAATTGATTATCTAATCTGATCTAAGAAACACTAACATCCAGGCCATCCCCAGAACATACTAATTTTCTTCTAGGAATCTGAAAGAAAATTACCAAAACTTACAGCCACAGCAGCTTCCCATATTGATAACTATTAAGCCAGAATTCTTATAGAAGAAAAATATGCAAATATGGTTCATCAAATTGGGATGGGGTCAAATGATAAATAATAAGAGCTTTCAGAGCTGAGACCTGTGTTCAAATCCATAGGAAACATGTTACATGCTCGCATGTACAAATGTTGAATGTTGAATTGGGTAAAATACCACATCTAATTGAAAGTGAGGTTTACCCCAATGGGTGAGATCAGGTACAATTCAAGAGAATTTGACAGAAGAAATACCCCTCGGTTGTGGCATATAAGCCAAAAGCCACCCCACAAAGGGGAATTTAGCCATCAAATTAAAATGCAAAAAATATATAGTCTGTATTCCATCCACAGAGCACAACAATTCTATAGAGAAGGTATCCTTCCTGCTACTGTTATGATTGACTGCCAAACAAATATTTCAAAACAATCACCTCCACAAAACAATGAAAGTTCACAGAAAATATTGTATACAAAGAGAAGTTGGACTCCTTTCAAGAAAAGTACAAGTGGAATATGTGTACAACCTGCCCCACTTCTTGTTATGTTCATTACTTTGTCAAAGAAAACCTTCAGCTGTACTCTTCTTCAGATGTAACACAGCTTTTCTAAAACACCCAAACACTAGCAATAAAACTAGATGAAGTCGCATTAGGGTATAAATGAATTGGCAAACTGTAATTGACATGCAGCTGTAGATTTAAATCAGATAATTTTTGTGAAGTAATTAACTCTTTATAATGAACAGCTTTGGATTAAGAGTGATGAAGTTTTATCTGACTTATAGGCTATAGCTATAATATATGAAAAATAAATGAAGCGATCCACCTCTTGATAATGCCACATGTCCATTTAACCCATGCAAAAAAATAAAAAAATTATGCTTAGATAACGCACAATTATTAAAAAGCCGATGCCCTAAAGATTGACGATTCAAATTACCAGTTTTCATTACCCAGAAGACTCACAACCACAGTGGCCTCCCATCTTGATAACTATTACCCCTGTATTCAAATTCTCAAAACTCTGATGAATCCTACCTACAAGGAAAATCAAATAGTAAAGTCCTTATTGTGTCTGGTCATCTTCTAACTTATTGCTTTGGCTTCCTCCAAAACAAGAAAACTACCAGACCTACCTAAAGAGAACCACTACAAGCATTAACTTAAGGTTAAAAAGATAACAAAGTTATCTCGCAATAACTACCCCTCTCCAACAATTAGCAAAACTCCAACAAAGTGAACTTAAATTCCAAATGCATGCTTACAGACTATCCTCTGAATATAGTAAATTTCTTCTAGAATTTCGAAAGATCAGTGCATGTTCTCGAAGCGTCCATAGATCATTACACTCATATCCAGAAAACGCTGTGCACAGTTTGTGAGACAGGTGGTCTCACTGGAGCTAAACTTGCTTCCAGGAGTACTAGTGATACATTTATCCCAGCAAACATTTGTAAGCTTTGCTACCATCTGATTTAGCATAGCCTTTTTCTTCTCCTCCTATAAGAATCAGTATAATCCAATAGACAAACAAGTAAGTTTCAAATAAATTAAATAAAACCTTGTACATATATAACCAAAATTCCAATACACAAGACATCTTTGTAGTTTATAAAGGGATTGTTATCCAACAATGGGCTGAAATTTATAAGGTTTAAGAGATCCAAACAATGCAGTAATAGATTCTACTGTAGTTACTCAAATGATAAATGTAGAAAGAAATGCAACAAATTTTATATACAAGATATCTTTGTGTTACATACTAGTAAGATATATACATGGTAAATAAATGACACACATGACCACACCTTTATATACTCGACCATGGCACATACTTAATTACATGTGCAATATTATGTTGAAGTGTGCAAATATGCAAGAAAGAACTGGTGCACCATGGAAGAGGTATATGCATATGAGAAACCAATTTTACATAAGATGTAGAATATCCTAATGATGAGCATCATAGCTGTAGTGGATCCACTAAGAAATAGGTCATTCCATGTTGAACTTATTTAGTTGTTTGATAGCAATTTCTAAGAGACGGTGAGGAAAAGTCAAGAGAGAAATCAAATACTTGTCCCATCTCTATAATATAACTTTTGATAATATGATTGGAAAGTTGTGCAAAGTTAATTCAAGCATTGATTATCTTCAGACTCTAATTTTCAAAACATGCAGCAGAATACAGTTTGAAATTGACCATAGTGCATTTAAAAGGAAAACTAGTCATTAGTTAGTGGTACAATTTATCTTAACATTTGGGACGAGAAAAATGCAATTACTTTTGTGGAACTCTTTTACGTAGTGTATAATTATAATACTTCAGGAGCCAATGAGATTATTTTGGTGAAATTCAATTCTCTTAATTCCTCAGTAACTGAACCAAAAACTCAAGTTCCTCTTGGATTTTCTTTCTGATCAATGACAACTGCTGCATTGTCATCAGATCGTATTATCATTCCATCACTACGTTTAAGTTCTTTACACGTACGTATAACTACGGCTCTAACTACTTCTGATTCTTGCAGAGGCATATTAGGCGCTGCTTCTTTAATTATAGCGATGATAATATCGCCGATATTAGCGGTGTTACGATTACCTGCTCCTAGCACTCGAATACACATTAATTTTCGGGCTCCACTGTTGTCTGCTACATTCAAGTAAGTTTGGGACTGAATCATTTTTCCTCCAAAAGAATTGTTACCTCGGCAGAAAAAAAGTATTTCTTATCAATTAAATAATCTTTTTCTACCAGAAATATCTCTTTGGTTCGGCATTATTTACGCGAACTAGTAATAAATTTAGTATGTATAGGCATTTTATATGCAACGATTTGAAAAGCTGCTCTAGCTATAGTCTCTGATACTCCACTTATTTCATAAAGTATTCGACCTGGTTTGACGACGGATACCCAATATTCTGGAGATCCCTTGGCTTTCCCCGAACCCATACGTATTTCTGCAGGTCTCGTTCTAATAGGTTTGTCGGGAAATATACGTATCCATATTTTTGCGCCGCGACGGGCATAACGAGTAATTGCTCGTCGTCCTGCTTCTATCTGCCCAGATGTGATCCAAACAGGTTCCAATGCCTGAAGAGCAAATCTACCAAAACAAATGCGATTTCCCCGAGAAGATACTCCCTTGATTCTTCCCCTATGTTGGTGACGAAATTTTGTTCTTTTTGGGTTCTAGTCGATGGTTGTCTAATACTATTTGAATCCCATCTCTATTTCAGAACCGGATATGAAAGTTTCTTCTCATCCGGCTCCTTGTGAAGAATCTATGGCCAAATTTGATAAGAAATATTGAGATCCTCTGTTATATAGGAATAAATCTGTATTTACTCATTACACATATCATATACATATAATATGAGGATACAAATACCTCTTTTATTGTATATCGGTACTGCTCAATAAGTATCTTACAGGCGAAATCGGTACTGCTCAATAAGTATCTTACAGGCGAATATTTACTCTTTCAATATTTGGGGTCAACTTATGGACTCCAATGAAATTAATTCTTTATTGGTTTATTTCGCCATCCTTTCCAATGAATGATTAAGATTTTTATATGATCTTATGCAGTCACAGGTTCCATCGTTTCCATAGCTTTCAAATGGCTGCTTAGGTTTACCCTCTGCAATGGAGCTCTTATTTATATTTCTTACAAGAATCAATTTTCTTAGTTTCCATTGATCCGAAGCTCTTTTTTTTTTTTCGCTCATAAACTGACTGAATATAAATAATCAGGATAATTCTTATGCTTTATCACACTGCTCTTTGGGGGTTATTTATGAACCATACAATACTGTAAGAAAGAAGATTTCATTTTTTCTTTTTCTCCTTCCTCCCCTTTTTCTTTTCTTGCATTACCAAAGACTCTTTTTCGATTTACGAGAGATATAGGTTTATCTTTTCGTCTAAAAAAGTCTTTCGTTTATTTGATAGAACTATCTATATTTAAATAACTAGCTTATTGGCTCTTAGTAATTAATAAAAACAAATATACCAGAGACCAATTTGTTTTTATTTCGAGTTCTCTATCATTTTAGAAAAGAAGGCAAAAGCTTGATCTCAACGAGTCGCACACTAAGCATAGCACTGCTCCAAGATATTTAATTCTTTTAATTTGATCTTATAGAATTTAAGATTTATATTATAGAAGGATATTGCTCATCTTAAACAAAGATCCAAATTTTGATCCCCAATACTCCATAGACGGTTTGAACCGCATAATAACAATAATCAATTTTAGCTCGAAGGGTCTGTAGGGGCACTCTACCTTGCATAGCCGATTCTTTACGAGCTCTCTCAATTCCGTTAAGACGACCTTTAATTTGTATTTTAATACCTTCTACATCTGCCTTTTCAGCCAGCTCAATAGCTTTTTTCATTATTTTTCTTATTTCAACTCTCTCCTTTAGTTGTAGAGCAATATATTCCGCAAGAATTTTGGGTTCTCTATAAGGTTTCTCAACTTTTTCTATAGAAATGACAAGTTCTCTGTTTACAGAATCAAGCATACTTTGTACAAGCATATTTTGTACTTCCTTTCTTAATTGCTTCATTTCTTCTTCTTCATCTTTTTCTTCACTCTGTTTTTCTTTACCCTGTTTTTCTTTAAACTAGCATTAGGGCACAGTGTTGAAATGTGGAACTCTCATCATATGTTAAGGTTGCATAAGTACAATCACAAAATAAGCAAATAGGCTGTATGAAAGCCAAATTTAATAATGACTGCTGCATCTGGAATGCAAGATTGCGTGTTCTTTACAATAGAAAACAGAAAGAAAATTATTAAACAAAACATAGAGAACAAAGGCTCCCCAAAGTCCAATATATATTTAAATATCGGACTTTGAAGAACAAAAATTGAAAACCGAACAAGCATTTTTGTATTAAAACAAAAAAATGTTTATATTCATTGAAGAGTTGAAGAGTTTTTGTAGAGAGAACCATGTGACAGCATCATGAAAAGGATAGATAAAACCTAAGCTGTTAATTATCCTAAAACTACCAAAACTAAGAGCAAATGACCATCAATATGAATTACAGACAAAATACAGCAATTAAGTTTCCAAATCTTAGAAACAACTAGCATAAAATCAATATACAATGAAGCCAACAACCATCACCAACTCGGACTGTTCCAGTGAAAAAATAGGTATAGTAACACTGTTATTGCTCGTAGAATTATATAACCACAAACACAGAAACAGATATAGTCTATAGACCATCAGCATAGGAACTTCATAAACCATTAAACTAGCAGGCATGGCATTCCATTAGATCTCCAGCTACATGCTTGTACTCCAGCTACAATGCTTATTCCATGAAGAAAAAACTCCCCTCTAATAGAGATTTCCCAGCAACTCACAAGTTGCCTTTTGATTTGCACCAGAGAAGCAATCTGAGACTTAGAGCATCCTATCCAAAACATGCAAATTAGGCTTAGGGCCATCACGTCCAGGAAAAAATCATCATTTGATTAGTAACTATCCCAAGGGCATTATGAAGCTGAACTTCAATATCCTCCAACATGTCCCACTTGGACATTGCATGACTGCCAACAACCTCAGCACAGCCTTACAACTACCCGAGCGGTATTTGTAGTTCCAGAATGAGACTTATTTACAACATTAAACCCATCCCTCCTCGTCACAAAAGATCCAAGGACTTGGGATATGGAGTTGCAAGAACACCAAATATTATGGCCACCTATGTAAATGTTGTTGGTGTCAAACCTTGGAAGAAATATTCTTCATTTTATCTGTGAATAAACATGCACTCTTTTGCCTCCTCAAGGAGCTACAAACATCAATGAGTGAGTTTGACTGCTGCTCCATGAATGACAATCCAATGCTCCACAAGGTAAGATACGTAGAGTAAAGCTGATGGATAAGTGTCAAACAACCATAATATAGGTTGGGAGTTGTAAGTTAACAACGGGAATAAAGGAGATTATAAAATGCAGAAGCAGGGTATTGGTGTCATATATCCCCACCTCTAGCATTTTCTTCTATTGTTTCTCATCTCTTAATCTTCTTCTTGTCTTGCTTCTGTCTAAATTTTTCTTTTCTTTTATCCCACATATATATGGTAGCATATGACTATCTTATTATCTCCAATAAATAAGAGTTGTGTATTCAAGAAAGGATCTCTCTTAATTCTTCTTTTCTTTAATCCCACATATATTTGGTAGCATGTGACAATCTTATTATCTCCAATAAATGAGAGTTGTGTATTCAAGAAAGGATCTCTCTTAATTCTTCTTTTCTTTTATCCCAAAAATAGTAGGTAGCATATGACTATCTCCTATGGCTAAGAGATGTGTAATCAAGGAAAGATACCTAGCATTTGAAAAATTATTGTAATAGGAGGTTGCTCCCTCAAAGTGGCCAATATCAATTGAAGCATTTATTCTGGTTTGCACTATCCACTAATCAAGAAGGTTCCTTACAACTGGAAAAGTTATAAGCTTCTTACACTTTCCTCAACCCATCCACCATTGCATAATGCAGGGCATAAATGCACCAGTCAACAAAGGACCATGGCCATGGAGTAGGCTAATGTCTTACCCCAAGACGCATTAAATTAACTAGTTATGGTGGGATCCCCAAAAAGGGATCAATGATGGCTCTCCTTGAGTGACATGCCAAGTCATGGTAACCCCATTAATAATGTACTCTTGCATCCCAAAGATTGAATAGTAAATATACACAAATTGCCCCTAGGGCACACCAACTCACACCATAGGTATCCATGAGGGAAGGAATGAAAGGGAAATCAAGATCAACTAAAATTATACCTTTCTATGGTCTCAAACTCCATCTCTTGATATTCAAATTTACACAAAGACAACACCATTGTCATCTCACACTGTCTAAAGTTAACAGGGTCTTTAAAAGAATCTTGAACCAACATTTCCAAAGCTCATAATAGCCATTGTATACACAATTTGGCTTGCAGTCCTACAAACATGGTAAGAAGGTTTCCTGTCAAATTTGCTGGCAAGTAGATGGATATCTTCAATGTCCACCTATAGTGCCTTGGGTACATCCAGTTTGAGTATGCTTCCACTATTGAGAATTATAGGCATTGTGCACATTTCACATCACTCTAATGGTGCATTAAATGCAAAACCAAATCCTTAATTAACTGGTGAACAAAGGAGATGGTTCCAACAGGCTGTAGGGGCAGTTCTAGGGGCTATGCTTAAAATTGGAGGTCTGGTCGCCTCTGCTGGAGCTGCAAATTAAGGTCTGATCACTATTTTTGGCCTGGTGATTAGGGTTTGGAAGCTGCTTGCCTAGAGTTACTGCAATTTCGTGGGCTGGAGAGGATCATGCCACAATTTCCCATGGAAATCAGTGAAAATCAGCATTCATTACACTTCATTGCCCCTCACAGAGGCTGGTTATGTTAGTTTTTATGATCAGATATATAAATACTGAAAGCAATCAGAAAATGCAGCACTTAAGACAAAGAACACAGCAAAATATCCTGGGAAAACCCTCCAACTTGAGGGAGAAAAACCCAGCCAATATATCTCTTATATATTGATAGAATAAGAGCAGAAATCTGTTTACAACTCAGGCATAACACAATGCCGATGTGGATACAATGAATATTCGCACCTCTTCTAGATGCAGATATAAATGAATATGTTTCTCCTTGAGATCGATCTGCTGCTGCGAATGAACTTCTTCTAGATATGCGAATTATGATGAATGAAATTTATGCTAGAATGAATGAATCTCATGCATATAAATATGCGCTCAAGGAAAAGACGTGACTTCTCAAGTCAAGAGGTCGGCCATAAAGAAGAGACGTCTTCTTTAGAAAATCGTGCCTCTAAAGTCAACCCGTAGTTAATAATAATTAAATGTTAATTATTAAATATTAAATATTGAACATCATGAATGAGGCGCCTCCTCATTATTAAATATTTGTTCATTCTTCATTGATATTGACCTTAGATAAATTAAATAGCCAAAGGCTATATTAAATTTATCTTCACAAGTCGAGGCTGGAAGTAATCATTCAAACGCTGTACATCAACACTCCCTCTCAGCTAGGAAGGAATGCTTCCAACTGTATAAGTCATATCACCTCATCGTGATCACAAACACCATGGCTACACCCATGTGTGGAAAGAAGCATATCACCTCATCGTGATATCAACCATTATGGCTACTCCCATGAATGGTATATGTGCACAAGTGCCCATCACTCAACGTGATGTCGTCACCTCATCGTGACGTTCACCATAGATACTCCCAGAGGGTGAATAAACACAAGTACAATGAAATCATCACGGACTGTCTCACGTGATGTTGTCATGGAGTCACACACATGACATCCACCTTGGCTACTCCCAGAGGGTGGAAACAAGGGCTTGCACCTAAAATCTCTCTTATAGAGAGAAATGCATTAAAGCAAATCATAGAAGATCACTGAAGTTGAGACTCCCTCTGAATCTCAGGAGTATGGTGAATTTCCATATCCTGGGAAGACTCTTGGTCTTCATTGTCTATCTCCATATGATGACCTTTGGATCTCTTGAATGCAATATCTTCTTCAAATGCAACATCCCTGCTGATCTCAATCAGCTTCTGACCAGGAATGTAAACTCTGTAGGCTTTTGAAGTCTCACTGTAGCCCACAAATATTCCCTTCTTGTCAGATGGTTCCAACTTTGTCCTTTTGTCTTTAGGGACATGAACATACACAGGACAACCAAATATTCTCAAATGGCTAACTTCAGGCTTTACGCCTGTGAAGGCTTCTTCAAGAGTCATGTCCTCCAAGATGCGATGAGGGCTTCTATTCAGAACATACACAATTGTCCTGGAAGCTTCGACCCAAAGGAAGATTGGTAGATCGTGATCATGGATCATGGCTTTTGTTGCTTCTACAATTGATCTATTCTTCCTTTCTGCTACACTATTTTGTTGAGGGTTGTAGGGAACACAAAACTCCCTCTTAATTCCTACTTCAACACAAAAGTTTCGAAAGCTTCCAGAGATGTATTCTCCTCCGTTGCCAGATCTCAAAACTTTGATCCTTTTCCCGAACAAGTTTTCTACTTGAGCTTTGAATTCCTTGAATCTTTCAAGTACTTCCTCAGATTCTTTAGTATTTAAGAAATAAATCCAAGTCTTTCTAGAGTAGTCATCAATAAAAATTACATAATACAAGAAACCACTCAAAGAAGTAGCATGCATTGGACCACACAAATCAGAATGAACAAGATCTAGAATACATTTAGATCTACTTACACTACTATGGAAGGGTCTTTTAGTGTTCTTACCCAATGCGCATCCTCGACAAGTACCTTCATGCTCCTGGCTCAATTTGGGAATGCCAGTGACCATCTTCTCCAAGGTTGGAAGAGCACAGAAGTGAATGTGAGCAAATCTTCTATGCCAAAGCTCACATGAACTTGAAGCATCATGCAACCAGGCTTGTAGAGGACGGGTGGAGAGCCTGTATAGATATTCTTGTTGAAAACCAATTACACTAGTTGTCTTGATGTTAAGAGTTCTTTGACCATGCAAGAACTTTTCCTTCAGAAAATGCTACATGATACCCCTTGTCTTCTAAGGCTGAAATTGAGACAAGGTTCCTCTTGATGCCAGGTACAAATAGTACATCACTCAACTACAAGGAGATTCCTGAATCTAAGTGAATCGTGGAGGTTCCGACGCCTTTCACAGAGTAACTTGCATCATCTCCAATTATTACTTTAACACTTGAATCTCTCATCACCAAATCTGAGAGATGTTCTCTAAACCCAGTGATGTGAAGAGAGGCTCCACTATCAATCAACCAAGTGTTGCTATCTATTGGAATATTGTTTGATAAGGTAGAATAGAATAGGAATTCTCTTGAATCCTTTTGAGGAGAGATCTCATCCACATCCGCAAATGAAGCATGCTGCTTAGGCCTGGTTGGGCAATCCTTTGCATAGTGACCAAACTTGTCACATCTAAAACATTGAACACGAGATAGATCCCTCTTCTTCTTGAATGCAGGGGAACCATCTAACCATTTATCTCTATTCCTCTTGAAGTATCCTTTCTTTCCTCCTTTTCCTTTCTTCTTCGAGGATTGAGCGGAAAGAACATGAATGTCTTCATTTGTAGAGCTTTGACCAATGCCTCTTGCAACCAACCTTGATTCTTCTTGAATACAATTTGCTCTCAATCGATCAAACTTAGGAAGTTTTGATCTCGCACTAATTCCTTGAATGTATGACTCCCAAGATTTAGGAAAACCATTGAGAGCCAACATAGTCAAATCCTTGCTATCAACAATATGCCCAATGGTAGAGAGTTGATCTCTCAACTCAGTGATCTTCATGAAGTATGAGATGATCGATTCTCCTTTCACCATCTTAATATGATGAAGTTGTTCTTTAATGCAAGAGCCCGACTTGTGTTGTTGATTTCATACATCTCCTCCAAGGTCTTGAACATATCTCTTGTTGTTTGCAACTTAGAGATGATTGGCACAATGTGATCTTTCACGGAAACAACCAACATCTTTTTTGCCTTAGTGTTATTTCTCTTCCATTGAGGCTTCTCACTCTCTTCGGTTGGTTCAAGAACTTTGTTCTCCACGAACTCAGCTAACTCATTTTCCTCCAAAGCGAGCATCACTCTAAACTTCCAAGATATGAAGTTTGATGCACCCTCAAGTCTGTCTTCAACCTTGAGCCCGTTCACCATTTTGATATGGGAATAGATGCAATCAAAGATGAGAACAATAATGGAGGATAACGCTGCTTATATAAATCTGATCTGATCTTTTCTTAGACCCGCTCTAATACCATGTTAGTTTTTATGATCAGATATATAAATTCTGAAAGCAATCAGAAAATGCAGCACTTAAGACGATGAACACAGCAAAATATCCTGGGAAAACCCTCCAACTTGAGGGAGAAAAACCCAGCCAATATATCTCTTATATATTGATAGAATAAGAGCAGAAATCTGTTTACAACTCAAGCATAACACAATGCCGATTTGGATACAATGAATATTCGCACCTCTCCTAGATGCAGATATAAATGAATATGTTTCTCCTTGAGATCGATCTGCTGCTACAGCAGGATGATCTGCTGCTGCGAATGAACTTCTTCTAGATATGCGAATTATGATGAATGAACTTTATGCTAGAATGAATGAATCTCATGCATATAAATATGCGCTCAAGGAAAAGACGTGACTTCTCAAGTCAAGAGGTCAGCCATTAAGAAGAGACGTCTTCTTTAGAAAATCGCGCCTCTAAAGTCGGCCCCTAGTTAATAATAATTTAATGTTAATTATTAAATATTAAATATTAAACATCATGAATGAGGCGCCTCCTCATTATTAAATATTTGTTCATTCTTCATTGATATCGACCTTAGATAAATTAAATAGCCAAAGGCTATATTAAATTTATCTTCACAAGTCGAGGCTGGAAGTAATCATCCAGACGCTGTAAATCAACAGGTTACAGGGTCTAAGTAAGGTGCACAAGTCTGTACTGTTTTCCAGTCAATCATCCACTCAGCACAGGGACTTGCTGAGACATACCTCTCAACAGCAGACATGTATATTGTTTCTAGAAAGGTTGCAAGTCATTGAGGACTGTATGTAAACATTACGTAATCAGTAAGGACTGTTTAATGCCCTATAATCAGATCTGCATTTATTTATTGTACTTTTGATGTCCCAGTTATGAATCTACAGATTTGTTATGGTATGGCAACGTTTACCAGTTAATAGTAGTATTTGACCAGCATACTTAATACAAACAGCAGTCCATGTCTTTGGAAAAAATCTCTGTGATTTCATTTAATTATTGAGCTAACCCAAAACCCTAGATGTAAAGGAAGAGAACATTACATCTTTTGTGGATAGGTTGTCAAGGTGTGAAAGGTTGTGAAACTATAACTACAGTTGAGAAGGCTAAGACAACTAGATTGCATATGGATGGGGAGACAAGAAAGAAAGGAATTCCATTGGAGAGTTTGCAGCCTAGTGTGTCATTGCCTAAAGGATCCATGGATGTTGGAATTCAATGGAGAGAGTGTTCTACTTCTATCAGAGGAAAGAAGAGAACTACTAGTGTTGCAGATATGTTTAACATACAATCACAAGATGTGGTTGATTCTTTTGTTACTAAATTTTTTTTTGCTCATGCCATACCATTTCATGTGGCACATTCACCATATTTTAAATAAATGTTCAAAGATGTCATAGTTGTCGGCCCCTCATTTGTCCCACTAGGAGAATGTAAGTTACACACCATCGTCCTTGATAGAGTATATTCCAAGGTGAATGTGTTGATGGAAGAGATGAGACAAACTTGGATAAGGGATGGTTGCTCCATCATCATGGATGGGTGGACTGATATCAAACATCAGCCACTCATCAATATTATATAATTATTGTCACAAGTTTAGCTGGCTCTTATTTTCTTAGAGCTTTTGATTGTTCAGGAAAAAAAGAAGGATGCAAACTTCCAATTTCAAATTTTGAAAGATGCTATAAAAGAAGTTGGAGCCTCTAATGTTGTACAAGTAGTGACCAATTCAGCCTATGTGTGTAAGTTAGTTGGCTTGATGGTGGAGGGTGCTTATAAGCATATGTTTTGGACCCAATATTGTGTTCATGCATTGAACAATAACTTGAAGGACATTAGGAAGATAGATTGAATGAATGCAGTGGTGTTAAAGGCTAGAGATGTGCAAATGTTCATTTGCAACCATCACATTCACTTACTTTGTTCAAGACTTTTTCGAGGAAGGAATTCCTCGAGCCCGTGGATACTAGATATACTAGTTACTTTATTTTGTTAGAGAGGATGCTTGAGATCCAAGAGGCTTTACAAATTAATGGTGGTTAATTCAAAGTGAGGTAGATAGTCAAATACAAGCACACCAAAAGGAAGAAGCATGAAACACAATATCCTTGATGATGATTGGTGGTCTACAATGAGGTAAGAAAATTGCTAGTTATATTATTTAATATTTAAAATGTTAATTTATTAATGTTTCTAACTTGTAAAATATTTTTGTTCTTTTTTAAGATTTTAATTTTTGTAACTTGTTTGCACTTGTAGATATGTTTGCTTCTTCATTGAGCCTATTGTGGAAGTAATAAGATATGTTGATACTAACTCTCCTAGCCTTGGAGTGATTTATGAGACCTTTAATAGCATGCTTGAGCAGATGAAGCAAGCAATTCATAGTAGGGACCCTACTTTGGGATTTTATGAGGAGTATCTTAGGCCCATTGTGATACGACATCAGAACACTATGAACACCCCGCTTTATATGGCAGCCTATGCTCTAAATTCCAAATGGTATGTAGCTAAGCCTGGAAGAGTGCCTCCATCTCATGATGAAGAGATGAAAGAAAGGCTCATGAAGGCCCTTCAAAAAATGTATCCTAAAGAGGAATCCGCTTTACTTTGCACACAATGGCTTGCATTTATCAATCTCTATGGTCCAACCTTCAACAAACTAGAGGCGAGGATGGATAGAGCTACATTAGCTCAAATCAACCCTATTGGATGGTGGACATTGCATGGCAAAGATGCACCAAAGTTAAGGGTACTTGCCATTCGTCTTCTTTCACAAGTTGAGCTCCTCAGTTGCAAAGAGGAATTGATCCATATATAGCTTCATCCAATCAATCAAGAGGAACAAACTTACCTCTAGACAATCGGAGAAGTTGGTGTCCATACATGGTGCCTTGAGACTACAAGATCAATAGATTCCTCAATATCGTCAAACTTCAACCTTACATTGGGATGTTGATCTCGCAAATGCTATACAAATTGATGAGGAGGAGACACGGGAGGGATTGATTGGGGTTCCATTGCCTAAGGCAACCCCTTATATTGGCAGTGACTCTGACTTAAGCTCCGATTTTGATACAGACCTACCAAATGCATCTGCTGATTAGGGACAGCTATATATTTTATATGCTTTTGTCATTTTATAGTTGAAACTTGCAGCCTTTGGGCATTTTGTTGTAATTCTTATATAATATGTATGCACATTGATGATGAAAGCATTTAAATTTTGTTATTTTGTTTGTCAATTCTCATATGAAATCTCAATCAAGTCTAATGTTATGTATTAAGTTTCTATAATGTCTATGATGAATGCTTTATCAATGTTATGATATGAATATTCGAAAAAAAAAAAAATTAAATTAAATTTCCCTATGTTTAATAGCTGTCCCCTGCCACATCCCGCCATCCCCTACCATCCCCATCCCGGAAACTTGGGGGAGCATAGGCAAAAAGCTTATGTGATTGTCCAGCAATTAGCAAAGAGCGTCTACATTAATGTCCCTATTGTCCAAACTTTCACAAACAGTAAGGATTCTGTGTTTTCAAAGACAACATCCATTGTTTTGTGATCAACCATAAATCTTATATTCCCTGAGTCTTCCCTCAAGCTTTTCAATACCTTATCGGAACCATGTTGAAACTTAGCAGAATGTTACTCACATGTCACATGCCATATTAGGTAGGAAATCTTTGAGGTCACAGCCTAGCTAGCATGGGATTATACGATGCCCTTGTAAGAACAAGTAAACTTTAAGCTTTACTTTGTATATATAGTTCAAATTGGTACATATGCCATATTAGGCAGCTAATCTTTTAGGCCACGGTCTAGCCGGCACAGCTCATGGGCATAGGAACGCCCTTGTGAGAACGAGGAAAATACGCTCTTCCTTATGGCTATTGTTCAAAATTATACCTCTTTGAATTTCAATCCTTGGACAAAGCTCGTGATAACGCAAGCCTTGCAAACACTTCTAAACCCAAGGGACATGTTTTTCCCCCAGCTGAATTCCAACTCAATGAATTCTTAAAATAGGCATTGTCAATTAGTATAACCTTCGAGACGACCCATATCTGTTTCTCATTAACAAAATTTTGAGTGAGTAGCATCTGCAAATTAATTGCAGCTTCTCCAACATTATTTCAATATGTATTTCTTGATCACTGAAAGCGCCCTCAACCCTTAAACCCTAAACTCGATGACCCCGACCAAACGAAGCAAGCAAGAGATTTTTCTTTCATTGGGCAGAAGAAACCCTAAAAAGGACTGCTTTGAGTTCAAGAAAAACAGAGTTTGCCTACTGTCACAACGGGGTGAAAGCAATGCTTCCACATAAGAAAATAATACCACTCAACACAGAAATTTTATATTTTGTTTATAGAAAACGTAATAGTGTATCCTTTATTTAAATTTGAAAATCTTAACAGACGACCTGTAACAAAAACACAATGATAATTCACGTTTGAAAAGATTAAACACAGGAAGCGGCTTGGGCTTGCTTACTTCGAGAAAACTTTGCATCCTGGCAGAATCGGCGGAAGAAGCCATGCTCTCGGTCACTTGATGTTAACAACTAGGAATGAAATTTCTTTGTTTATCTCTTGTTCTGATGTGAGCTTCTGAATGAGTTTCTTACGGTACAAAGTCTGCAGCCAAATTTACCTAGTTAGCAAAGCGATCTTTCAAATATGGACTAAAAATAGCCGTACGTTTGGGAAAGGCATCTCGAAGGAAGGAATGAGGATTTTAAAGTCTTAGAAATAACTTGGGCGGTGAAGTTTGGGGTATTTACTTTTGAGGCATTTTGGGGTATCCACTTTTGAGGCATGTATGATCAAGAGAGTTATTTACATCTAAGGTGTTTCTTATATGAATTTATTCGGTTCATACAAGTTACAATGTTTAAAATTGTTGGATCATTTCTTATCTTTTGATTTTATTATTATATTATTATTTTACTAGTAATCATATCTTGGTGTGCAATGAGTACGTTGAAGACGTGTGAAAGGTCAATTAGGAAAATTGTTGGTCTATTTTTTGCAAATAGTGTAAATTAGCAAAATTGGCTTACTTTTTTTATACTCGCAAAGTCTCCATGAAAACTTCTATTGTGGAAATGTGATGGGCTTTGGAATATATCCTATTGGTTGGTGAACTCTTGCAATTTCCTTGAATGCTCCATTTCCATATTGCTTGATTCCCTTGCATTGTGATAATTCATTGCCTAGTGGAATATATCCCTATTAACCCAAAACTTTTGTAGTATCCTTACATAGTATTTTTTTCTTAAAGCCTTCTCTATCTTTGCAAAACCTTAAAAAAATGTGAATATCATAGTAATTAAACATGATCATGGATACATCATAAATCCAAAGAAATGTCTCTTAGTTGAAAATCATATATGATTAAATGTTTAAAGGTTTTCAAGTCACTTTAAGCCATTGTAGGTTTGAGATAAGTATTAGGATTTCACTACAATGGTGGATATAAGACAATTTAAAATCATGCCCCTTTCCTTTCAAGACTCACTTATTCATCTATTTGGTCATTATGGAAATCGAAGCCAAGAATTCTTGCAAAATAGAGATTATGGAATTATAGCAATTTCAAGAAATTGTAAAACTTCACAAGTCAAAGGGATATATCTATGATGGCATTGATTCTTTGTGATGTTAAGTGAGTGGAGAATGCAATAAATAGACATGGTGGTGAGGGTTTAAGTTGTGGATTTTTTTTCAGAATCTATGTTGCAAGTGAACATAACAACTATTATTGAGATGGTTGGGGATGGCAAGAGTGTGGAGCTAGAGGGGGTGGGGAGTGCTTTGTGTAGGGTCTTGTCACTACAGATGTTCATCATTGCTCACTGCACCAGGCCTTAAATCAAACTCCCCACCACTCTGCAAAATAGGGGAGTAACAAATATCAACATTGTCAGCCTTTAACTTTACTTTGGCCCTCTATGGATCCAAAATGGCTTTCTCTGTATCATCCATCAAATTAGAATGGGTGACCTTCTTCTCCTCATAGATAACAACCTCCAAGCTTGAGACAACAACATTTTTTAGAACAGAAGCACTCAAAAATGTAGCCTTTTTAATATTGGTGACCTCTGCATCATCCTTAACAACAAAGACCTTTGAAAATCCAACGCTAGTATCAACAAGCTAAAAACTTGATCCCTTCAGTTTATTGACCCAACCTTCTAAGAGGTGTTCTTTTGGGGCTTCTTTCGCAATCCATCCCACAACTGGAACCTCTGACCTATACCAAACTAAAAATAATTAAAAAATGAATATTTTTAAAAGGAATTTAATTGGATAGTTGGTAGATCTTTCTAATTCAAAAACAAATAAGATGTATTGGTATTATATAAGCTAATTTAAAAGAAAAACATATTTTTTAATTTCCAAAGCTCTTTCGGATAACTAGAGGAGAATTTTGTAACCAAGTTATCTAGAAGAGCTTTGGCAAACTACTTACTGCCAAAGAAAAATCTTTTTAGTAACTTTAAGTAGGTTTTGTTTAGGAGCACGACAAATATTTCATGAAAAATATGGCAGTTTGAGACTCTAACTTTAAATGATGAATTTTTGAACTCCATTGCATAAAATTTTATTGAAAAAGGAAAGTACCATGCAATTGAATACATAAAACTCCCCTTACAAATTTGCACAGCAAACACAACCTACAAACTAGATTCTAATTTTGCTCAAAAAGGAAAAATCAAAATAGTGAAAATTCAACTACACACTAGAATCTAATTTTGTGGAAAATGAGCAAATTGGTGAGAAAAAGTACCTACAGTGCTTCCTTATAGCATCACACATGCTCTCCATCTGGGAACTTCATGCATTGTTCATGGCCTTCACATGTAACACCACATCGATACCGAGAGAGCTTTTGATGAGTTTTTTTAACACTTCAAGCAAAGTAGCCTTTTATTGGCTACATAGAAAGTATATATATGGTTGTCCATGAACAACATTACGTTCTCAGGAAACTCGTACCCTAAAATCCATATATTTAATGCCAACGACTTCAAATAACACAAATCATTAGACAACAGAGGGGCGAAAATCGTTATCGCCTCACAAGCACCCCAAAAGCCCTACCTATGCTCTTTCCAATGAATTAGAAAAAAAATGTTCTATTTTTTTTGCATATATTTGTGCAATACATGAGTTCAATTAATAGGCGATTTAGCAAACAATGATGTTTCTCTTAGAAATATCTCACTAGGTAATATCAACACTTTGTTTATTCCTTAGGTTAACAAGATCAAAGCTCTAATACCATTGTAATAATTTAAACATTTTTTTATTTAAAAAAAAATTACTTTCTAATCACCAAGATTCTATGAGGGTGAAGTGATAACATGTTGTGGACACACACACACACACACGCACAACAACGACAACAACCCCAAAAAATGTAATAATAATTACATGAACAATATAAATAAGTTGGAACTAAATAAATATATTTAAATATGTCATAATATTATCGAATTAAAAAAATATATAAATATGAATAAGATCTACTATTACTGCTCCAAATAGAAATACGCATTTGAATAATAAAATAAGAATTTTAGATGCAAATACAACCTCTAAGTGAGATTGCCTTAAAGAAACCAAAGGGGTTTCTTCTTGCAATCTATTAATTCAAGAGTTTTTGGTTCTCAAGTCTTATAATTGAACTAAAAGCTCAAATTATGGCATAAAGCATTGAATAAATTGATAGACATCTCAAAACTAACTAGGCACCTCAATATATAATGCCAACAAAGTACAAATTTCTAACACCCCTACTCTAATGTGTATGACTAACATGCAAGGTAATTTTCCATATTTTATAAGAATAACATAAATTACCATAAGAAGCTCAAAGCAAGAGAATAATTGGAGGAAGCCAACAAATTCATCTTTCTCATTTTGGATAGAAGCCATTTGTAGTCACTCCCCCACCATTTGCACAAAAATTAAAATTTTCAAGAAGTGGAAGAAAAAATCATTGCAAAAAATCTATTGGGATTGGACAATAATATGACACTTCATTGGAAATAAAAGGAATGTGATATAACATCTAATGAATATTCAAATTCGTAAATATAACTTCATTTTTCACTAGAAGTCAAAACTATTTACAAGGATGATGTTGGATTTGCATAAAAAAAATTTATCTACGTGGTGATTACTTTTACCACTTCAAATTTTCAATAATTTCTTAGCTTTAAAATGTAGTGCCTTATCTTCCATTTAACATAATCTAAACATTCATGCTCACGATCTTATTTGAAAACAAGCTAAGTCCAAAAGAATAAATTCCACAACCACAAGTATTTTCACTTATAGCCTGAAATATAATGTTTGAAATGTTTCAGCCTGTATGTAAGTATTCTACTCCAACAAAATTGAGATAAAATTAATCAAAGATGGGTTACAGACTAATATATTATCACCATTCAAAATTAATGGAGGATGTACAATGAATATAAAAAAAAACTACACCTAATCAAGGACCGGCTAATCAGACAAAAAGCTTCAAGTAAATTAATACCAATTATGCTTCTAGTATGATCTATACTTTGTAGTGCAACATACCATATGCATCATGCAAAATAAAACTTCACAAACACTTGTGTAAGATCTTTTGACAGAAATAGATAAGATTACATGGTTAACATATTTCATCAAAGCACTCCAATATGTACTTTGTGTCATTAAGCGAGGGAGAGGGAGAGGGGTGTACATGGAGACCATTTTTACAAGTGGAGCCTTGGTATACCATGGTAACACAAAATTAACACATATATTTTCACTTGCCCCTTTACATGCAAGATTTTTTATAATTTGATTAATTTCTCCTGTAGTTCAATCAACACCAAAGTGAATGAAACTATCCATCCCAAATCAAAACTCAGTGAAAAGTAAAAACATAATTTTATTCATTCTTGTCAAGTCATCAGATATAGTATTCAAATGAAATATAATAATCAAAACTTGTGAATTTATGAGAAATCAAATTACCCTTGGAGGTTGCATAAATGGTACCAGATTGAATGGCTACAACACCAACAATAAAATAAATAAACAAGATGTTTCCATTTCCTGATGCTTTCAATTAGTTGAGACAAATGATAAGCTGATTCGAAGTTGGTGGACATAAGAAAAGAGTAATCCTCTGATGTATAATTTATAGTGGGCTTCCTTTTATTTGTTCCTACATTATTTACCTACAATAAAGAGTGGGAGTTTAAAAAACATGTATATTTTAATCATATCTCAATGAATAAGAAAACAAATAAACCATGTGAAATTCAATTCTATGCAAACAACTACTTTTCCTTGATAAAAGACCACTATATATTCTCATGCAGACTACCCTGCTAATAGTCATGCATGGTGTGAATGCTTCTTATGTCAAATGTTACATTTTTTAGAAGGATGAAAATCTTTTTATCTCATTTTTCTCTATATTAACCAAAATGAAATTATGTGTGCATTGCATTTTTTCATTAGTTCAAAATTAATTTATCAGAAAATCTTGTCCAAAACTAAGATAATTTTTATGAAAATTTTGGTTTTGGTATATATGTATTTACAACCAACATTCTTGTTGTAAAATGGCTCCATTTGAACTACATGCAATGAGGCGACATTTGGTTTTGTTAGTTTATTGGCCTAAGAAGCTCATGTGAGGCTAAAGCTTCTTGGGATCAATTTCTCAAATATTTGTTTGAGCTTTACTACATGTCCAATACTTCATCATATTTTCTATTTTTGATTTGCATGACTGGTAATTATCATAATTTTGTTATGAAATTACAAAAATGATATGATTGATTAGTTTTGGTTCTCTTATTTGCATTAAAGGCTCTTGACCTAAGATATGTGTATTCATGTTAAAATTAGTGGTCTTCATATTTTTTCCATAAATAATGAGACATCTAAACCTAGAAGTGACAATCTCAACCTACTTGAGCTTCTATGATTATGAACTTTCATGCTCAATCCATAAACATTATTTTTGGAAGAAAACAACCTTTTATGATTAAACACGTCATTTTAGAGTTTTCCATTCATTCCTATAATTCACTCCAAAGGAAACTAACCACAAAAGGAGGAGAATAAAGCCACACATTTTTGCAATGAAATAATGGTGATATCTTTGTACCTCCATACTATTGCTACCTACTACAATTTGTATTTGTTAGAAAATATAATGTAGGTATGAAACCCATTATTGTTACAGCCCATTGTGTTATTACCTATTTATTGTTTTTGAAAAATTAAACAACATTTACAGGGCGTTGTACCCCACACAATGAGCCACTAGGGCCAAAAAAGGACAAGTCTTAAACAGCTAACATAAACAGGAAAAAACAGAGACAGCCCAAAGGCAGCACAACAACAACCAAGAAATAGCCGACAGACCAGCACCAGGAGCAACTAACTGGCATCGTCCCAGTTTTTAATCAAAAGGTCCACCGCCTCGTCTCCCACCCACTCTTTGTTATCCTGGCTATTGTTCCCCTCCAGTTCCTCTTTTATGGCATTAGACAAAGTACTCGTAACAAAGTGTCCCAGTTTCATGGTGAAGCGGGTCAACCCCCGAAATCTTTTGTCCAAAGTGTCCAGTCTCTTCGCCACCTTGTCTGAATCTTCCCCAGCATCCATAGCACCCTGAACTTCACCAGGCTCATCCACCAGTGCCTCCGGAGAGTGCGAGCTAGAGCCATCAAATGGGAGCTTGTTGTCCACCAGAGTAAGCTGGGGCCTCTCCACCATGTCTCCTTCCTCATCTTCAGACTCTTCTTCCTTGTAACCCTTGTTGTCCAACTGCTCCTCCTCTGAATCCTCAATGATTAACCTCTTCTTGTTGTTCTTAGCCAGCCTCCTAGATCTCCTCCTAACACTTTCCCCTCCAGTCATCCCCATGTTCCCCACCACCGTATCCCCTCTGGAATCTTTCCTAACCGCATTCTTACCCTTGCCATCTTTAACAGTCACAGCCTACATGCCTTTCTCCTTACCTTTTTTAAACATAGTGATAGTAACAGTCGTGTCAGCCTGAGTGGCTTTTAGCTCACAGAGCCCTTCCGCCACACTGGCATGGGCCTTGCCTAGCCCACCCTTAAGCTTCTTGGTGGCAAATTTAGTCTTGGCATTCCCCACATTGTCAAAATTAGACTTTCGAGGAGGACTCTTGGACTCGGTCAGGGAGATATGCATCGTAGAGAGGGGTTCAATGTTCTCAACGCGGACAACAGTGATGGCTTTAGGCGGGCAGAGGGCAAGATGAAAGTGATACAGGCGGAAGATTAGCCCCTGATGGAGCGGGAGCGGTGGAAGATCAGAGGGATTTCGACTGGCCAGCTCCTTACACTTGTCCACCGAACTTTCCAGGTCCATTAGAAGGAAAAACGGGAAGCTAAGCAGCATTTTATTCCTAAGGTGGTTTAACAGAGGGAAATGATAGAAGAAACAAGTTTTGTATCTACCTTCCAGCGTAACATATTTCATCAGCGCCATGCAAACCGTGTCCCACGGCTTAGGAAGCTCTTCCCTTTCAAACCCCGCCTGGTTCCTTACTGGAGTCTCCTCTCCTCTGAAAAATGCCTTAAGGCTCTTGGTCCGGCTTTTTAGTGTGTTTAGGATACTTTTTCCCCACACATAGCAAACCCGTAGCCTGCACAATAACATCCTCGCTGATTTCGAACAAAATCCCACCAATGGAAACCCTCCTATCCTTCCAAGAACTGGCAAACTGTCCCGATAAAATGGGGTCATGGCTGACTAAGCATTCCATCAGTGGAGCAATCCCTCCCTCCACGCATATGTGCCAAACCAGCGGGTTGTTTCAAAATTCATCACAATTGTCTAGTTCCGTCCAAACGCGATCACCACCCATATTGTCAGACTGCACATAAAGCTCACAGAAATGCAAGAAACACCAAAAGTAGCAGTCACGAACAATAAACTCTAAAAGATAGTTAAGGCAGGGATTACAGTGAAGCAAATTAATCCCCGCATACCTTTCACACGCGCGGAGAGGAAATATACCACAGTGAGAAAAGACACCAAAATTAATGAATTTATGATTACCGCAGAGAAGGCACAAGTTGGCAGAGATGAAAGAAACGCATGAAACCCCATGTGGATGGACCAATAAACTAAATTTAGAACCCCTCCAAAATAAGCCAAAAGAACCACTAGCTAAACTAGCCTGCCCGAAGTCTCTAGAATGCGGCCAAATCACATCATAGAAAGTCACATCATTATAAATACACTCACTCCTCCAAATGCAATGAGAAGATAAAACAAGCAATCCAATTCCCAAAAGAGTAACACGCACAGTACGGTCCCACACCTGATAAGAAGTCACGTCCTTCCAATTAACCCTCATCACGCCGCCAAAACCAGATTTGATCTCCTTAATTAAATCCCCTCCCCGCCATCTCATCATAATCTTATAAACTGAAACCATCCAACAAGTCCACAGGATAGACACGTGGATGCTCCTTACCCTACCCCACACACGCTCAACTTTATCAGGAAAACTCCACCTGTACTCCATACCAATATTGATACTCATCCACCAGCACACCCAAATTAACCAGTGGGCCCCCCAATCAGCTCTCGTCATCCAAAATTTGAAAATAATTATAACCCATGGTAGCTTTGTCCTGCTCTATCAAAGCTTGAATATTTGGCAGTAGTTTTTCCTTATTCCTCCAACATCTAGCCGAATCCCAACTCGAGCTAAGATTAGCCAAGGCATCCTCCACACAATTTCCTTCCCTGAAAATATGATTCACCTTTTTGTCCCTTAATTTGGACATAAGGAAGCTAGCATCCATCAAAATGTCCTTGGTATTCCAACCTATAAATTTATCTTTTTCCACTGCATCCGTCACCGCTTTGGAATCCCCTTCAATATGGAGATTAACAATCCCCAGAGAAACAACAATTTTGAGGCCCATGAACAGCGCTCGAGCCTCAGCAACCAGAGCCGATTGAACCCCAATGCCACCAGCAAACCCCGCCACCATATTTCTCATAAAGTCTCTGATAATCCCACCTATACTTGCCCTTCCTGGGTTGCCTTTAGCAACCCCATCAAAATTAATTTTGTACCATCCACAATCCGGAGGCTCCCATTTGGTATTTTTCCTAGCTAATAGTTTTGAATTATCAAAAGCATTAGCCATTAGATCCCGATGCCATCCCTTTGCCATTTTTATTTTGTAGTCCAGCGGCCCCAACTCAAGAAGTTTCCCATCAAAGAGGGAGATATTCTCCTCTATGAGCCGAACACCAATGTCAAACACCTCCTTGGGGCATTGCTCAATATTCCTGAAAACCTTGTTATTCCTCTCCTTCCACAAACACCAACATAAGATTGGGGGGGTCTGCCTCCAAATTTCACCAGTCAGAGGATGGATAAAAGGCCCATTCCAGCCCTGAATAAATGAAAAAAGGTCTTTGCTCATAACCCAATGGACGTCAAGTTTCTCAAAAGCCATCCCCCAAACTTCAGTAGCATACAGGCAGTGTAACAACAGGTGGCTGATAGTTTTCGCCCCCTTCTTGCAAAGAAAACACCTATTGGGAAAGCACAACCCCCGAATTCTCAAATTGTCCTGAGTTAAGATCCTATTATGACAGGTCGTCCACCAGAAAAAAATTATCTTAGGGATCATGTGACGATTCCAAACCCTCCTCCAGTGTTTCTCAACAGAATTTTCCTTAGTCAACAGTCTGTAAGCAGATCGAACCGAAAGATCCCCCTGTTTATCTAAAGCCCAAAATAACTCATCCTCCTTGTCATAGGAAGGAAACCTGAAAATGAAGAGCAACCCCTGAAGGGATCTAACTAGACGACAAAGGTCAAGAGAGTGAGGGCAAGAAAGGGAGAGATCTCTCCAAATCCTAGCTCCGGGAGGGCCAGCCACATAGTCACTAATATATAAACCAAAGAATCTCTGAGCTTCATCCATCACTGCCCCAAAATCAGAGCAAGCCAAGGGGGACTCCAACAGCCAAGCATCCTCCCAGAATCTGATTTTGACCCCATTCTCCATTTTCCATTTGATCCCTTTTTTTAGCAAGCCTTGAATGCTGCAGATACTCCTCCAGATAATGGAACCATGGGGATGGGGTTCTGAAAGACAATCAATCAAAAGCCTGTTCTGGAGGTACTTAGCATTCAAAATTTTGCACCAGTCCTTAGTATTCCTTAACTGATCCCACCCAACCTTGGCCATCAGCGCCCTGTTAGAGATAACAATCTTCCTTATTCCAAGCCCACCACAATTTTTAGCCTGACAAACCCTTTCCCATTTTACCAAAGCAATCTTCTTTTTTTCCTCAGTTTCGGACCAAAGGAAATTCCTCTGAATTCTTTCAAATTTTTCCGCAATATACTTTGGCATCTTAAAAATAGTTAGAAAGTAGGTGGGGATACCTTGTATAGCTGCAATAATAAGTTGGAGTTTCCCCGCATGACTAAGTAAAGAACCCTTCCATCCAACCAACTTCCTTTGTATCCTCTCCAGGATAGAATTCCAGAACTTCGGTTGAACCTCCTTAACCGTTAGTGGGAGCCTAAGGTAAACCGATGGGAGAGAATCCCCAACACACCCTAGAACCGTAGTCACCCCGTTTTCCAAATTTGGCAAGCAATTAAAGAAGTAAATCTTGCTCTTATTGTAGTTGATGCACTGACCAGAGCAAGAGGCATAGCTGTTAAAGAAATCTTTCCACTTCCTAGCTTCCACAACAGAGGCCTTCACAAATAGAAATGTGTCATCCACAAATTGCTACACAACAATCAGACAAAGAGAAGTAGCCACTCTAACACCAGATATGGAGCCCTCTGACAACAGACTCATAAAATTCCTACTAAGCACATCGGCAATCATAATAAAGAGATAGGGGGATAGAGGGTCTCCCTGTCTTATCCCTCTACTAGCCGAAAAGAAGCCACAGGGGGAACCATTCACCATAACTGAGAACTTAATAGTATTAGCACACTCCATAATGAGCTTAATGACCGAACTATTAAAGCCAAACTTAGCTAGGACCTTTGGAATGAAATCCCACAGAACCTTATCATAAGCTTTGGAAATGTCAAGCTTAAGCGCCATCCCCGCATTATTACATCTATCCATGGAGTGGAGCAGTTCATTGGATAGTCAAAGAAGCATCAAGAATGTGTTGCCCTGGGACAAACCCCATTTGAGTGTGACTTATAATTTTATCTAGCAGAGGTTTGATCCGGTTAACAAGTATCTTAGAAATGATCTTATAGAAGGTGTTACAAAGACTAATGGGATGAAAGTCAGACATTGAGAGAGGCTCTCTAATCTTGGGTATAAGGGCAATGAAAGTGTGGTTCATTTGTTTAAGAATCTTACCAGATTTAAAGAAGTCCCTAGCCGCAAGCACCAGGTCCTAGCCCACAATGTCCCAAAAGATTTGAAAGAACGTAGGAGGAAACCCATCAGGTCTTGGAGCTTTGAAGGCCCCCATGCTGAAAGTAGCCAACCGAACCTCTTCCATGGAAACACACCTAAGAATTCCTAAGTTATCCTCCCGAGAGATGGAAGCAGGGAGATGCTATAGAATCTGACAATCCAAAGCCCTATTGGGCTCTTCAGTAGGGTCCAAAAAAGCCTCCTTAAAATAATTAACTGCACAAGACTTAATATGAGTTTGATTAGATGTCACCTCCCTAGAGGCACTTATCAATTTAGAGATTTAATTCCTTTTCCGATGTTTGATGGCAGAAACATGGAAAAATGACGTGTTCCTATCTCCTTCCTTCAACCATTGGACCCTAGATTTTTGCTTCCAGAAGACCTCTTCATTTTTTAAAACCTTTTCCCATTCCATTCTAGCATCCTTTTCCTGATTGTTAGTCCACTGACTGACATCTCCCTCATCCATATTCTTCTGCAAGGCCCTCAACCTTCCTTCAAGCTATTTTTTCCTTTGAAAAACATCCCCAAACACATTCCTGTTCCAACCTTTGACCATCAGTTTAATGTGTTTAAGTTTAAAGTAGAGCCTAAACATAGGGGAACCTTGGACAGGAATATTCCACCATTCAGCAATTATTTTTTTGAAATCGGGGTGAGAGTTCCACATTATTTCAAAATGAAAAGGATAGGGACCACCAGAAGGAAGAATATCAGTGGTCAGTAGGAGAGGATTATGGTCTGATACCATCCTAGGCAGAGTTACCAGGTTGGCCTCTAAGGCATTAGTCCAGTGGGGAGAACAGAGGAAGCAGTCAAGCCGTACCTGAATCAAATCGCCACCAGCCCTTCTATTAGACCAGGTGAAATGTTGGCCTAGAAGTTCAATATCTATTAACCCCGAAGAACACATAAAGTTTGTCAGATCCGTCATGCTATCAGTGTAATCCAGGAGACCCCCACTTTTTTCAGATGGTACCAGGGGAGAGTTGAAATCTCCAGCAACAAGCCACCGACCTCCCTTATTCATATTAATCTTAGCCACCATATTATTCCAAAGAATATTCCTCAAGTTCCTCTGATTAGGAGCATAAATATTTATTATGGACCATTCTACTCTGCCAACGGAGAACAATACCCCTATGCTATTTTTACAATGAAATAATTCAGAACCTTGTAAACAGGAAGGATTCCAAAGCACAGCCAAACCACCCGAAGCTCCCTCAGCATCACTGTGAATATAGGAAGCATTAGGCCACAAAAAGTTAGGGGTTGAGGATTCTCTACGGAACATGCATTGTGAGAAACGACTACCATCCCACCCAAGGCGCCCCTTAGAATAGTAGGGTGGGGTCGGTGGGGTTTGTTTCAGGACCGACCCATTCGCAACTACTATAGCGGGTTGGTGGGGTTTGTTTCAGGACCGACCTGGGCCAACTCACTAGAATCTACCGACTACCATAGCCCTACAACTATGATTCCCCCCCGGGCCCCTCCCCAGCCGAATAGTAGGGATCTTCCTCAATTAGAATGGGGGGTGGGAGGGGGGGCTAAGGTAGGCTTAGAATAGCAGGCTGATTCCTTTGCCATAGTAGGGGCTCCCACCTTCTAGAATCTACCGACTACCAGCTGCCCTACTATGGCAAAGGGGAGGGGCCCGACCCACCCGCCCTACTATGGCAAAGGGTCGGTGGGGTTTGTTTCGGGACCGACCATACTCGCAACTACTATAGCGTTCGGGGCAGGTCGGTGGGGTTTGTGGTGGGCGAAGCCTACGTTGGTTCAAGTGTGAGTGTCACCATAATCTGATCAACCTAGGTATAGATAGTTGGGTGTATTACGTATAGAACAATTGGAGTACTCTCTCTGTCAGCATTCTGAGAAGAATCGTGCGTTCTGATTCTGAGTGAGAGGACTCGTGCTTTCATTCATGTATGGAATCCTGGTGGTGTGATAGGGAATCCTGCTTGTTTGAATGTATGGAATCCCCCCGGTCGGTTTGCTCGCAATTCAAATTAATAAGGGGTTGGGAGATAGCTGAAATGCACTCAACCGGTAGATAAAGGTAGATTATATACGTAACATAGAAAATACGTAACATGATCCCCTGGGCCCTACTATTATAGCGTTAGCTGGTCACTTTCACAGTCATATGAGTCTTCTCCTCCCACTCACCCCAAAGAAAATGTCGACAAAACGACGGGGTGGGGATTCTTTCTAGGGAAGACTAGTCCACGAGAACTATAGTTGATCAATGAATTGATGGTCTGGAATGATGGAACATAACAACTTATGTATGCACACCTGGGAATGGACCGAGCAAAAGCACCACCATGGTGCTTCAGAGGCAAATGCAGTTATCTATCTAGATCGGGATCAAAACCCAGATGTGCATACCAGATCTTTTGATATGGATCGCCCTACTATGGCAAAGGGGCTCCGTCTAATCATCTTATTAGGGGTCGAGATCTAGCCAGGAGATAGCAATTCTTCAAACCGATTGAGTGGTTTCAGGGGGATGAGATCTAGAAGGAGAGGCTAGAAGGAGAGGCCTTCTACGCCCGCCCCCTTCGGGACCTTCCCCCCCCTTCTTCTATAGTTCCCTATTGAACCCTATGCGTCCCTACTATAACTACTATAGTAGCGGGGTCCTCCTCTTCATTCCGAACTCAAGAATATGACTGATACGATTCAAAGGACCTTGAATCACTTCTCTCCTGCAGGGTTGCCCATAGAATTGTAGGGGTTTCGGGAATACACTCTGTTCTGTTGCAGGGATTGGGAATGAACACAGAAGAATGTCAGTAAATGAATTGTGCCATTATCTGTTACTTCTGGGTCTTTCCATTGCATTCGCTTACGACAGGAAACAACCACCTGTGTTTGGTGCTTCACCCCATTTTTTGTGCACTCTTCTTTCTCTCCCTGGTCCTTCGTTCCGTCATACTCCTTCCAACTCTCCCAATTACAACGTATTCACCAACTCCAATGCCAATGCACCTTTGCTCTATCAAATCCCAGGGACATGGTCTAATCACGAGGGTAGTATTCCACCACGGTGTCGGATCCCAGGTTTTTACGGATTCCCCTTTCGTTATCAGGTCCAACCCCATAATGTATCAGAATGAGGCCGGGAAATGACTTTTTGCTCTTTTGTCTTGAGCTCCGTTGATTCCCCCTGATTCGATCCGAGTGCCAGTGCAGTTCCTTCATTTCAATAGATATAGATGGGGGTCGAGTCGAGTGCCCCATAGATAGGGGTGAGCGGTGAGCGCATTAGGAGGATGATTCTCTGACCTGTTATCTGAGGACCATCCGTTATCCGAGTGGCGCTGGATTATCCAACCAAACCTATTAGTGTCGATTCTCTGAGTAATGACCATCCCATCCACAAATGGATTTCTCCGTTCGCTATCCGAGTGCTGCACTGCCACGATTCTTGATTCTTAGTCATGCGCAGCGTAGCGAACCGGGCGACGTAAGGTCAACAATAGTTCTTCATTCTTCATTTGCTTCATTCGTAGAGTGAGGAGGCCGAGGGCTACTCTAGAATGGGTTGATCGGATCGATGCATTCGATATCAACATCTTAGTTTCTTGAAGGAGACAAACATCAATCTTATGCTCCACTATATAGTTCTTTAAGGCACGCTGTTTGTGCGAACTATTAAGCCCCTGAACATTCCAAGACATAATCCTCATTTCTAACCTTTTTTTGAGGACACATCCAATGTCCTCTGCTTCCCCAGGGCAATCTCATTTGTTGTTTCTCTCGTTCTGGTGGATCTCTGAGAGGGTCTCCCAGGTTTGGAATCCCCTCCAACATTTTCCTTCTTCTTCCTACCCTTCTTCTTAGGCGTAGTTCATATCCCTTCATCCTCAACTTTCTCCAGCTTTAAGCTTCCTAAGTTTTCAGTAGACTCTTCAATCATGCCAGAACACTCTTCCTCCCAAATTTCACCCTCTTCAACCGAATCCCCACAGGTCCCTTGAGTGACAGTCAATGACAAAGGATCAACAACCAATGAACCAGGACCAAAGATCCCATCAGAAGCCCCCACAGGCAAGGTACCGACAACCGAGGATCTAGGATCTTGAACCAAGGAGACCTCCCGAGGTAAGGTTTCCAACACCGAAGAGACACAAGGGTTCGAAACAGGGTGAGGATAAGCAAGGGGTGGAGGTCACGGAGAAAGCACAAGTGACCTAACAGAATATGGGGGGACAAGCTCAGAGACACCCGAAGGCCTCGAGGAATCCATAGTCAGATTCGTGGGGGATAACACATTCTTAGACTCCCGACTGACCGAAGATTTGCAATCAGAAATAAGATGCCCAGCTTTGGCACACCTTTGACAAAATACCACCGCGTTTTCATAACAAACAGGTTGGATCCAGTTTCCCAGCTTTGAACACAACTTGATAGAGTTTGGAAGAATTTTATCAACGCAAATATTGACACAGAATCGAGCAAAGACTAACCTTGATTTTGATTTAGTGACAACATCCATAGTAACAAACTGACCCAACGAATCACCAACAGCCTTGAAGATGGCTTCATCCCAAAACTCAAGTGGTAAACTTGGCAATCGCACCCAAATAAGAGCCGACATATTAAGGTCAACAATAGGGTCAAAACCAGGTTTCCACCTACACAAAGTCAGGTTGTGCTTCCCATAAACCCACGGGCCCGATGACAGAGTGGCCACCAAGTCCTCAGCTGCAACAAATCTAAAAAGGAAGAGACCACCAGTCATCGCGCGAATCTCCACACTTCCCTTAAGTCGCCACTTCACAGCAACCCATTTCCGAACCATATCCACCATAGGACGATAGGAGAGGAATCTCCCCACCACAACATTCTCCATGGAGGATAGGATCCTGTCACTGATCGAATCTAGTATGTCAAACACAGTACCAGAAATTGAAAAAAACTCAGGAGGAGACGAAGACAAGGAGGAGAGTAGTTTCCCACTAGTCAGAACATTCTTCCAGCCGACAACCGGAGAGAACTCAACCACCGGCGCAGAAGAACCGCCTGGAGAAGCCAAATCCTTCAAAATGCTCGAAGGAGAAAGCGCTAATCCCATAGAGGGGGTACCCACTAGACACGTCCCCAAAGGAGGGGAGCACTGATCTGTATAGGATCTAGACTAGATTGCAGAATTGAATGCTTAATTTTTACAATGATTATTCCAAGTTAATTAGAACAAAATTAACCCATGGAAATAATTAAAATGACAAGGTGATAACAATAGAAAGAGAGAAGAAATAGAGAGATGAAACCACAATTGATAACAGAGTTCGCCACAAACGTGACTACGTCTCCGGGCCCCTCTCCAATGGAGTGACCGATCCGATTATACTCCAAAACAGTTACAATTGAAACAGCATCATCCCCTTCAAGCACATCGATAGCACAGCATAACTTCGACGTATAGGAACAATTACAATCATCTCCCGAGCATTCTCTCGTTCTCCACCTGGACTTTTTAAACAAGACCTACACCCCTCTTTTTATACATAAAATTTGCCTAATTAGGCCTAACCATCAAATTAATGACATAACTCCCTCTAACAACTCGTATCCTAACTTATTTATCCTCTGAAATCTTTTGGTTGAACTGGTTAGAGCGAATCTTGTTTGTTTTGGCTTAATATGCCTTTTTGTTAAAGGCTCGGCCAATAGTTATACACCAAATAAAGCATGGCCGGTGTATGGATAAGACTTATCACGCGGCCTACCAGTGGTAACAAATTTTGTTAGAAGGGTGGTCGGCGGTTCCAATCCCGCCGGCCACATTTTACCACCCATATCCAACAAATATAAACAATAAAATAAAAACCACCCCACACTACTATTGATAGTTGTTCCGGGCGCAACGGTTAAGCGCTTCGTTCGGTGGCCGAAGATCACGGGTTCAAATCCGTTGCAATTTTTGTTAAAACAAACTTATTCACCGGTCAAAGCAGCACAATTGCACGATGCCACGTGTCAAAACACCATTCGCCAGAATCTGCAATGATGTCTGCTGACTGTTGCTGAGTTGTATGCCACGTCTGATGCTACATCAGGTACAGAGAGCCACGTCATCGGTACAGAGGACACATGTCAGTTGCTGATTGGTACGTACAGTTGAGTCACCTGCCACGTGTCTTGCACCGATTGGACCATGTGGATTTCGTACAGTACGGACTGACACGTCAGCATGATGACATCATCATCTGTAGCCTCAAGTCAACCGAACTTTGACTGCCAATATCTTGAGCATACGGTGTCGGATTTCGACAAAATGAACGTCGTCAGAATCGTCTTGACGAGCTCTTCACGATGATGCCAACTTTGACAACTTTTGATGACATCATTTTTTTGCTTCCTGGACGCCCTCTGATCCCAGTTTGACCCAAGGTTTGACTGGCCATAACCTGCACAAACGGACTCCTTTTCACTCCGTTCGAGTTGCATTGGAATCAAGACGTCGAGCTCTTTCTAATGGTGCTGATTCTGGAGAGAAATGAGACACTTCAATTTCACTGAAAATATCCATCGGATCAAGCACGGGTCAGGAGGGGGCAAAGGGGGACCATTGGATACCCCCACGACAGAGTCCACCATGCACACATAAATTCAAAACTCCAAAGAGCGGGAGAAAATTCAAAAACTAGAGCTTAGATACCAAAATTCTATTTTTTGTTACCTATTTATTGTTATCTTGTTGAGTTAAAATGATTTAAAATATATGATTGTGTTTTGTATGTGTATCTTGGTGGAAAATGTGATGAATCAATGTGTAATTCAATATGATATTTTAAATGATTAGAAGGTAAAAATATATGATCCCTCATGGTGGAGTGATGAGCTTTGATGGTTTTACATCACAATCAGGCATGGACTCTGCAGATGATATAAGTTTGTTGTCTACTAAGGATACCACTGATGGTGAGGAGACCCCCATGGAAGTCACTATGAAAAAGACTTGGAGGTACAGGAAGAAGAAAGGCCTAGATATTAATAAAGCACCACCGGATATCGATTCCTCTCATCCTCAGAAGGATAAGAGAAAGAAGCTTAGTGGGATTATCCCCCCTAGTGCAAAAAGACTGGAAGCAGAAACCAGGCTTCCTAAGTGCTTTGACAATTTTTGGAGTGATAAAGAACCTCCCCTCAATGAACAAATCTAATGGAGGTTAATTATATTTCTTGGAATGTTCGGGGACTTGAAACCCCTGATAGGAAGCATGTGGTTAGGAGGTTCCTAGCTCAGAAGAAGGAGAAAGATTTTGTTTTATTGCAAGAAGTAAAAGCTATTGGTTTCACCCTTGAAACAAGCCTAAAAGTCATATGGAAAGATGTTGCACAGTACATTACCAATCATGAAAAAGGAAAAGGGGGAGCTTCCCTCTTACTTGCAAATAAATGGGCCCAATATGTAAGCAGCTCGGGAGTCTCTCCCTACAATAGGGCAGTCTGGGTGGTTATAAAGAAAGACACAAGTTGTTTTGGGGTATGCTCAATCTATGCTCCCAATGATTATAAAGAGAGTATCACACTCTGGAACTAGCTTTACACATTGCAAGATATCCCATGGATCATTGGAGGAGACTTCAATTTTGTGGAAAAGGAGGAGGATAAATGGGGTGGAATGGGTTTTGATTGGAAAGGAAATGAAAGATTCTATTAGCAGAGGATGAAATCTAGACTAAGGATTGAGGACCCTATTGAAGGCCAGAAGAAAGATTCTCAAGCAATCTAGTTTACATGGTGTAACTCCTAGAAAGGGGGCAAAAGAATTTACTGTAGGTTGGATAGATTTTATGTCAACAAAGATTTTTTTTCGGCCTCTTTGGTGAAAGAAGACTGCAAGATTGAAGTTTTCCCTTACACTCTCTCGGATCACCATCCCATTAGGGCTAATTTTTGCATGAGGAGCGGGGTGCCCAAATTTGATGACTGTTAGAATAACTTTTTCCTCAATACTAGTCTCCTAAAGGATATGGATTGTAGGAATGCTATTATGTGCCTTAGACAAATCAATAAATGGATGTACAAATCTATGTCCCCCATTGATAGATGGTCATTGAACACAAAAGGTTGGAGAATTCTTTTCCAGAAAATTGGGAAGAAAAAAGCTAAGGACAGTTGAAGAAAAGAGGTTCTGCTCCAAGACAAGCTTCTTTAAGTTGAATCTGATTTGAAAGTTAATCCCATGGATGAAGCTCATACAAATAAGTTGGCTATGGCCAAAGATTGACTCATGAGGCTCCAGAACAATAGAATTAAAGGGTTAAGGGTAAGAGATAAGATGAACTGGTTGGAAAATGGGGATAAAGGCACCAAGTTCTTCTTTAGATTTATTAAAGAAAAAATAGGCTAGAGAGCAGATAGACTTCATCTTTGTGGATGGGTCCCCGGTGACCAATCAAGTGGAGATAAGGAGCCACTTCTTCCAATCCTACAAAGGTCTTTTCTCCTCGGAAAAGGAAATGGGAGATAACAATTGAGCAAGGGAACATATTAAGAGCCTCATCCCAAAGAAGATCAGTGAGGATATGGGAAAGGAATTGGGGAAAGAGGTAACCCAAGAAGAGGTTAAAAAGGCTATCCTCTCCCTCAAGAATGATAAATCCCTGAGGGTTGATGGGCTTCTGGATGAATTCTATAAAATATTTCTTGATTGGGTTTGTGATGACCTGCTTCTGGTGTACAAGGAAGCCTTTGAGAAGGGTTCTCTTGGTAGTAAAATTAATAAAGGAGTGATCAAACTGATTCTAAAAGAAGGTGACTGATCTCTAATAAAAACCTAGAGGCCCATTACTCTTTTAAATGTTTCCTATAAGATCTTGGCCAAGATTTTGGCAGACAGGGTAGCCCTAATCCTCCCTTCCATAATAAACTCTACACAAACAGGCTTTATAAAGGGAAGATACATTCTTGATAATTTGATAACCAGTTGGGAAGCCTTGAACTGGGCAAGGGTGACAAATCAGAATGCAACAATGATGCTTTTGGATTTTGAAAAGGCCTATGATAGGATTGAATGGGACTTTTTGTTCCTGATGCTGCAAGCCTTTGGTTTCCCTTGAAACCTTTTGTAAAATGGTTAGAACACTCTTCTAGGATGCCTCTGCTTAGGTTGAGGTTAATGGTGTTCCCACTCAGGAGATCCCTCTTGAGAGATTTATAAGGCAAGGTTGCCCCCTGGCCCCAACACTTTTTGTCATTGCTTCTGATGCTTTACATTATCTCTTGAGGGAGAATTCTCTAGTTCCAAGTGTAAGAGGAGTTAGGCTTTTGGATGAAAATAAACTTCTCAATCTCCAATTTGTTGATGATACCGCCATTCTGTTACTGCTAGAAGAAAGAAACTTTGCAAATCTGATGAGGAAACTGGAACTTTTTTGCTTGGCCTCGGGTGCAAAGCTTGTCCCAACTAAGTCTTGGTTGTTGGGATGGAAGGATAGACCCCCGAATTGGATTAACAATTTTGGGCTGCAGTGGGGTGGCCCTCATAAAATAGTAAGGTATCTTGGGATCCCCTTTGTTGTGGAGCCAGATTTGAAGGAGATTTAGCACTAGATTCGGGAGAAAATTGAATGGAAAATCTCCAAGTAGAATAGGCAATTTCTCTCATTAGTTGGCCGATTATAAATATGTCAGAAGATTCTCTCTTCATATAGCATCTATTTTGCTTCTGTGTGGTTCTTTAACTCCTATCAAATCAATGAAATTCATAAAAGAATAAGGGCTTTCCTCTGGTCAGATGGGAAAGAGAAGAGAAAGAGGCATGCAGTCAACTGGGAATGGTGCACCATTGAAAATTCTAAAGGAGGGTTGGGGCTGAAAGACTTAAAGATGCAGGGCATTGCCCTAGCCTCAAAGTGGGTCTTAGGGGCCTTGGAAGGGGAGGAACCTTGGAAAATCTTGGTCCGACAGAACATAATTAGAGTTGTTCCTAAATGTGCAAAGGCTTGGAAATCCTTGCCTATAAGTGATGTCCTTAGTAGTGAGGAGATTATGCTACCTCTAGGGTCCAATGTTTTTAGGACAATTTGGAAGGCCTCAGAAATGGTGAAAAAGCATCTAGATATTCACCAATGGAGACTTTGGGATTGTTTAGGCTCACAGGTCTATTTGGTGGAATTTGAAGCACAAAGGGAAACCCTTGGCACTAATCCAAGGCTGCTCTACAAAAGGGTGTGTAGTCAAAGGCATTAGACATTTCAGTGATATTTTGAAAGATGGAACACTGAAGGGATGGAATGATTTGAATGTTGAATTTGACCTACCCCCTTCTAATTGGAGAACATACAAAATCCTCAAAGAGGCTTGTAATTGGCTAAATTTCCCTGTGAAAACAAAGAATGACTCTGATCAGTTTAAAGAATTTCAATGGAAAAGTGGCTCTAGCATAAAAAAGACTAAGGTTAATATGCTAATAGGACACATTGATTTGATTGATCACTTGAATCAAACCTAGAAATTACAATGGGACATAAATCAATGGCAAAAGGTCTTTCAAAATAACTGGGCTAGAAAGATTGAAGCTAAACAAGCATGTTTTAGATGGCTCCTCACCCTACAAAAAATTTCCTTTAAAAACAAAATTGATGACTTTGCAGTATGCAGTTTATGTAGAGTTCCAAAATCAATTATTCATATTTTCTTTGAATGCACATTTGCTAAATAAATATGGGAAATATTCTGCAATAAGCAAGATATATGGGCTACCAATGGAAAACTGATGCTTGAGACGATTTTGTTTAATCATAATATAAAGATGGAGAAAACTACTAAGCTATTTTGGTTATGCTTGTCCTCTAATATTTTATGGTATATTTGGAAAGCAAGGAATAAAGATGCCTTTTAGGGAAGAAAGATATTGATTACTGAGTCTTCTAGGAGACTCATCTTTTATAATATTTCCATGTAGGTTTATATCACTGTGGCTCTTTCAAAAGACAAGTTCTGGAGTTATTTAGAAGATAGACAGGTCACCATAGACATAATGGAGGCGAGATATGGACACTTATGGCCAGAAGGACATCCAAATGTAGATGTGTTTCTGAGGGCTCTATAGGCATTTCGTCAAGATCTTGAGGGGGCAGAATAAGGAAGTGGAATACAAGAGGTAGGCTGATTGACCTTCAGAAGAGGAGGTGATTGTTGCACATGCCTTAATAGTTTTGAGTGGTGGTCATGGGGCAGTCTAGAACACTCTGTGGACAGTCCTATTTTGCATATCCTTTTGATCAGTAATTGTTGTATGTATATATATGTTCAGTGGAGTATACTTGTATATGCTTTAATGTCTTTATGATGTAACTAATATATTTTTGATATAGGGATGATGGACCTCTTCTGGTCTCACTCAATCGAGGCTAACTTTGATATCATGTTAAGGGGTAGACTAGGGGTTTTGGATACTGTTTGGTTTTTTGATACATTGTAAAGGGGGGTACTGAAATGTTGCTATGTGGGGACACGTTGATCTGATATTGGGATGAACAATCTGACTATATGATATGTATTTTCTGCTCACTCTATACTTAGTACAAAAAAAAAATGATGCATATGAATGTAATGTTTCGACTAACTGTATTGTTGTGATGTACTAAGTTGGATGCAAAAACATATTCAAACCTATGAAAGAGAGGGGAGTATCACTCAAGAGAAGAACTTGGTCTAATAACCCTTAATGAGCCTAATTGAGCATACACACACTCACGTACTAGTTTGATCTACTTGAGTCAAGATAGTTCAAGAAGTGGTAAGTAATCTTCAGTCATGGTTTGGGAATGTTTTGTATTGGTTTGTGGTTAGTCTTTGAATGTTCTTGACTGGGGATATGTGATTGATTTTTTGTGATTTAAGTACAAGTTATTTTTCATGTATTCATGTATATATATTAATCGATGGGTATATACATAGAATGTATATATGTATATATGTATATGTGTCTTATAACTCATACATATGAATATATACATGCATGTGTATATGTAGGTAGATGTACTTATGTATATTCATGTACAAATATATCATATGCATGAGAGTATTGATTGGACATACAAGGCATATATATACACATTTTGTATGTATGCACCAATCGATAAATATGTAAATATATGTGTTTAAGTATGGATATTAAAATAATGTTATATATATAATATATATATGTATATATGTATATGATTACTCTAATGTAAATGTATATACATACATATTGATATACGTATACAAATATATATATATATATGATTATATTAATATATGTTTATATATATTTGATTGGAAGATTATGCATTTAATAATCATGTGAATATATATATATATATATATATATATATATATATATATATATACATTATAAGGATTATAATATATATAATATATTGTGTTGAGTATCCAAAAAAAGTTTTGGAAATAAACTAAGTGCTACCATATAAAGTGAAATAGCTAAAATTATTTCTACACACATATAGTGCATGAGAAAATAAGTCTTAATGCATTTAACAACGTGTAAACTAATATGAATCAAATCATTTACAAGAGTAACTTCAATATTCATAATGTGTTGAATTTGTCAAACCTGTGCATAAAGAGAGGGTATGTAAATATGAATTTCTAGCACCACATTTTGGGAAGTATGAAATAGTAAGAAGTCTTTTGATGCACCATAATCCAACTTATAGATTTTGAGAGCATAAGACTTGGTCTTTTGCAGAAGTTGGCTGAGGTAGTCGACTTATATTGCAATAGGGAAACGTGTACATTACATTTCTGAGTTTAAATCATTGTTTTCAACAAGATAAGAGTGACTCATCTTCAACAGAGAAGTTGGACTATATATGTGTTTGAAAACTAGTGTTTTAAGTAGATACATCTCTCTTCTTGAGCCTAGTCGATGCATTTGGAATAGGAAGGTGGCATATTTAGTAGCTTATTTGTAGCATTAAGATGCTCAAATTTTAGTATAAATCGAGGCATCATTTCTACCTTTGGTTACACTTTTCCATTCTGATTTCTTTATTCATGTTCTATTGTAGTTTTGTGTGCAACCATATTTTTGAGAGCTTTTATAAGAAAGAGAGTTGTTTTGAGAATTTGCAATTGTTGAGAGTTTTTGTGAGAGGCTAGAGTTTGGAGATAGGTTGAGTTTAAAAGGAGTAGAAAGTGGGATTGTGGAGGTTGAGCTTGGAAAGAAGTATTATCAATTGGGCTATAATTCCAGGCATGTTGATTTCTATTACTCTATTCTTTTAAGTTAAGTGATATTTGTTTGAGAATGCATTTGTTTGGGAAAGGATGATTTTAGTGCATGTTATGTTTGCTTTTATGAACTTGGATTATTTCTTACTTTGGATAAGCTTGCATGATTCTTGAAAGAGTCTAGTTTAGGTGAATCCCTGTTATTGGGATATACACATATACTTTATGTATTAGATTTTGAGTGGTTATGTTGTTATTAGGAACTATACTAATTTAAGATTATATGAATGTTTCATAAGTTGTGAAGTATGAGATATGTTGTTGCTTTGAATTACTTTAGTAGGAATGTTAGTTTGAACATGGATGGTTCGCTTGGTTATTCCTAGGGTTAAGATAATCCATGGGAAAGGGTGTAACCTAGTTAGTCAATATGTCATGCCATCACCTTTTAAATAGAATGTATGTTATGTATGTAAGAGTATGAATGGTCAAATACCAAATCGAGCTAAGGGTGGATGAATAAACAACCTACACTCAAAGTACTGGGTGTTAAATTCTTTGGCCAAAGTAGTGTAAGTAGCCACTATTTACACTATTAGTTCACTGTGATCCAGGGATGCAAACTAGGTAGGGAGCGTCATACATGTAGGTTGTAGCCAATGTATGGTAGCTCTAGATTTGTAGGACACAACACCAAGATTAGGAAGGCTAGTATTATGAGGTTACCAAACCTATCTCTTCGTTGAATGGTAGGGCCATCTTACCAATTAGGTAGATGTGCGGGGCACTGTAGTAAGTTTGTGGTTGGTGAAAAAGTGCTTGAGTGATGCTCTCCCTCATACAATTGGTAGCCAAGATTTGAGGTTGTATGCCAGAAAGTACATCTAGAGCATTTGTATCTCTATTTCATTAAGCTTATGGAAGCATATGTAATCATGTATCTCTATTCTTATTGAGAAATTGTAAAGGGAAAATGTTATTGTGAAACTATGTAATATGAATTCATTACCTGGAATTTATTAAATGTTTCTTTGTATTGCAATGAGAAATTTTGAAATGAGATTGTATCAAATGTGCATCTTATTATTCATTTAGAAAAGAAAAAATTTACTGTCTAATGTTAGTATCTTAAACTATTCATATGTGGGTAAAACATAGTAAAATCAATGGGTAGAACAATGGGCATGTTACACATGGTATTAGAGCTACCAGGTTCAGCTCTAGAACATATATTCTTGCTATGATTTCATTCAACATTATATGAATCTAATGTTTTTAATTCTTGTTTCAGGATGGTGCATCTCAAAATGACTACAAGGAAGTTAGTAAAATCAGTAATGAGTGTTACCTGAAGGCCAAGAAAGAAAGGGAAGCCATTGTTCGAACCATAGAGGGGACCAATTGTGAAAATGACATTTTGTTGAGTGACACTAAGTCTCTTATTCATTCCTTATCTCATGCCAGTCAAGAGAGAAAGAGGATGCATGAGGTTGTTAACTTCGTACCTCTTATCTCTTTGACAAAGTTAGATTCTTTACCACTTTCTAGGGACATGCCCTCAGAATGTAGTGTTAGTCCTGCCATTATCTTTAGGGACCCTTGTGTTCTTCCAATGTTAGAAGTTAATGTAATATCCTCTAGTGGTGAATCAAAGGCATATGTCCCCCGAAACTATGTATCTGAGGATAGGTCTGAAGTTTATTTCTCTTTCGACTTTGAATGTGAACACAAATTTGAAGGGTATACCCCACTTAGTTATGTATGGGAGAGTGAATATGAGGGATACTCTCCCCTAGACTATTTGAATAGTCATTCCATGTAAATGCAAGGATATTGAAATCTTATTGATCTAAATAAAAAACATGTTTTAGAAAACTTGTGTATAAGATCTTCTTTCAAATTTCTTATGTATGAATGTTTTCTCTTTTGGAAATATTTTGAGTGCTATGTAGATCTTCTTAGGATCTAATTAGAAATGAAACCTCTAGGTGTAACTTGTCTTGTGAAAAATGGTTAGAACTAGAAACCAACCTTGTGGGAAGCCAAGAAGTAGGTCAAGGTGCAAAAAAAATTGAGGCTAAATTGGATCATATTTTAGCTATGATGGATGAGGAAAGAGAAAGAATTGGGAACCTTGAGCATGAGGTAATGGGAAAATAAAGGGAGGAACAAGAAGTTCCTAATGATGAAGAAGGGGAAAATTTCCATGATCATACTCAGTCAAGTGAACATGAGGACAATGAATCACAGTCTAGATCAGAAGGAGGCAAAAGGAAATGACTCACAAGTGAGCTATCTCATGATATGAGGAAGATCACCCCTCCGAAGTTTAAAGGTAGCACTAGTGGGGATGTGGCTGAGGCATGGCTCACAAAGATGGAAATGTATTTTGAAATCAATAATTACTCTGAGATAACTAAAGCCATTTGGGGAGCTTTCCAATTGGCTAGAGAAGCATCCAACTGCTGGATGAATAAAAAGATGGAGCTTGGGCTAAGTTCCTTAAATCTTACATGGATTGAATTCATGGAATTTTTTGAAAGTGGTAGCTACCTCAAATTTTCTATGATCAAAAGCTTATTAAATTTTAGAACTTGAGGCAAGGAGATTCCTCGGTCAATGAATATTGGGAGAAATTCACTTGTCTCCTAAGGTACGTGCCCATGTAAAAACAAGATGAGTGGTTTCACATAAGGAAGTTCATCATGGGATTCAATGCCCAAATAGGAGGAGAGGTAGATGTGCAAGGTCCTACTACCATGGACCTAGTGTATGATAAATCCATTAAGAAAGAGTAGAGGCTTAAATCTATCTTGAACTATCATGAAAAGAATCAGAGGAAGTTTAACTTGTCACAAGCCAATCAAGCTACAAAGAGGCCTAGTGAAGGGCAAGATTTTTGAAGGGAAGGGGACAAAGGATTTTGTAATATGTTGAATGAATCAAGAAGGAACCATAGGGGGGACAAAAAAAACCATAATGTTGATAGAAATGAAGGTAGTTGTAGAAGGCCTGCAGCAAGGAAAGGACTGTTGAGAGGATATTTTATGTGTGGTGGAGATCACTTTGCAAATCAGTGTCCCAAAAAACCACTAGGGACACAACCACATGGGAACCCTCTACCTCCTCAATGAGAAACATTCCAATAGAGGATTCATGTGGCATTAGACAATCGGCAAGCGGAGTACCAAATTACTCCAGTGGAAATTCCAGGTAGTTTGTTTGGTACACCCTTCTCAATTTTAATTTATACCAGTGCTACAAATATTTTTGTTTCTCCTAGTATAGCTAGTAAAATTTCTAGAAAATTTGTCTATATGGAAAAGTCTTGGATTGTTGAATATGAAAACTAGACAAGAGCTAAGGTGGATTAATGTATATTCAAAGTGACGGTTGAAATTTTGAGTTTCTCTACGGAAGTGAATTTGTATATAGCCCCCTTAGGTTCTTATGACATCATTTTAGGGATGAATTGGCCGTGGAAACATAGGGACAAAGTATATTGTCATGAAAAAATAGTAGAATGTTTAGATGATCTAGGAAATTAGGTATCATTGTAAGGAATTCCTAGAGAAGCTAAGTTGCGGCAAATCTTCGTTGTACAATGCATAGAGTGAAGAAGAAAGGTTGTCAACTCGTCATGATGAAAATGGAGAAACTTGAAGAATGCAAAGAGATAATTTCTCAAGATGATGTAGTATATTATGGAACTCAAGAACTCCAAGAGCTTGAAGATGGCAAGGTGGTAGAATCGAGAAAGTCGGATATGGAGAAATATCCTATCCTAAGGAACTTTATGGATCTATTCCAGATGAACTACTTGGATTGCCTCCCAAGAGAGTGTTTGATTTCTCCATCGACATAGTTGCAGGGGCAAAGCCTATATCAAAAGTGCCATATAGAATGACCACAACATAATTAATGGAGCTAAAATCTCAATTAGAGGAATTTTTGTCCAAGGGACTGATAAATCCAGTGTTTCACCTTGGGGAGCGCTAGTGATCCTCGTGAAGAAGAAAGATGGTACACTACACTTGTGTATTGATTTTCATTTGCTTAATAAGGCAACGATAAAGAATAAGTATATGTTACCACGTACCAATGATCTCTTCAATTAGATGTGAGGAGTCACAGTGTTTTCGAAAATTGATCCACAATCATACTATCATCAACTAAGGATCAAGGATGAAGATATTTTCAAAACAACTTTTAGGACTAGGTATGGTCATTACAAGTTCAAGGTCCTACCATTTGAACTAATGAATGCACCTACAACATTCATGAACTTGATGAATAATTTATTTAGGGATGTCTTGGATAAGTTTGTGTTGCTCTTCTTGGATGATATTCTTATCTACTCCAAGAATGAAGAGGAACATCTCTAGCATCTAGAAATTGTTCTCCAATGATTGAGACAACATAAGTTGTATGGGAAACTCTTTAAGTGTACCTTCTTTGAAAAGGAAGTGCAAAATCTAGGTCATGTGATTTCAGAAGATGGGATTCCAGCTGATCCCGCAAAAATAAAAGCAGTGCTTGAATGGTCAGTGCCTAAGAATGTGCCAAAAGTTAGAAGCTTTATGGGTCTGGCTGGTTACTATTAGAAGTTTGTTGCAAAATTTTCAAGAATATCTTTTCCTATTATCTCCTTGTAGATAAAAGGAAAGAAGTTTAAATGGCCCGAGAAATGTCAAGCAACATTTGATCAACTCAAGGAGAAGTTGACCACAACTCTGATACTAAAAGTACTAGATCTAGATAGTAATTTTATTGTCATCATAGATGCTTGAGAAGAAGGTTTGGGTGGAGTATTGATGCAATATGGGAGAGTCATAGCCTATGAGTCAAGGAAGCAAAAACCTTATGATAAAAACTATGCCTCACATGATTTGGAATTAGCAGTTGTTGTTCATGTATTACAAATGTGGAGACATTATCTGTTGGGGAAACCTTTTGAACTGAAGACTGACCATCACAGTCTAAAGTATTTGTTTACCCAACCTAATCTAAATTCATAATAAAGGAGATGGTTGGAATTGATATTAGATTATGATTTTAACATCAACTATATCAAGGGAAAGGAAAATCAGGTTGTCAATGCCCTAAGTCATAGGAGGCATATCTCCTAAATGATATAAATTCAAACTGATTTCAAGGGTTGTGTTGTAGAAATTCAAGGGTGATGAGTATTATGAACAAGTCAAGAAAGAAATCTTGCAAGACTTGAGATATGAAGGATTTTACTTGAGCATGATGGTTTATTAAGGTTTAAGGGAAGAATATATGTACCTAACTATGAGGAATTAAGGAATTTAGTGTGGAAAGAAGTTCATACTGCACCATATTCTGGACATACTGGAGTAACCAAGTTGTTGGTTGATGTCAAGCCATTATATTTCTAGAAAGGGATGAAAGGGTATGCTACAAGATTTGTAGCAAGTTTCGTATAATGCTAAAGAGTGAAGGAAGATCATCATCACCTTGCAAGTCTTGTGTATCCTTATGAAATTCCTGAAAGTAAATGGCAAGTCATTAGCATGGATTTTATGCAAGTTCTTCCAATGTCAAGGAATAAGCATAACACCATTTTGGTGGTAGTGGATAAGCTTACAAAGGTGGCTCATTTTATACTAGGGAATCTAACATATGGAGCTCTTGTTATGGCTTGAAAGTTTATTCAAGAGGTATTTAGGTTATATGGAGTTCCTAAGAGGATGATTTCTGATAGGGATGCTTGTGTGACATCTAGGCTTTGGGAAACCATGTTTTCTTCACTTGGGACACAATTGAACATAAGTTCAACATATCATCCAGAAAATGATGGCAAAATTGAAAGGGTGAACCAAGTGCTAGAAGATCTACTGAGAATGTATTGCATGGATCAACAATACAAGTGGGGAGATTACCTACCTTTGGTAGAATTTGCGTATAACAACTCTTATCATTCCATGATTAAGATGGCTCCATTTGAAGCATTTTATGGCAAGAAGTGTTGAACTCCTATAAGCTAGAGGATAGGATAAGCCTTAGGCCATAAATGTTATCATAAATGGAGGAGCAAGTTGGTATTATTAAGCAAGGGCTAGCGAAAACTAATGATACGTAGATGAGATGTAGATTCCAAGTGGGTACCTAGACATTTTTTTAGTAGGGGATAAGGTTTTGTTAAGAGTTAAACCTCACAAGAAATCTATTAAGTTTGGAAATTCATCCAAACTAACTCCACATTATGTAGGTCCTTTTAAGGTTCTCAAAGAAGTTAACCCTATTGAGTATCAAATTGTTGGTACATTTTTTGTTGCACATTTAGCCTTGGAGCACTAATAACAAATTTAGCATCAACGACACCATCATTGGTGACGTTCTTGTTCTTAGCCCATGTGTGAGGCTTATCATTGCAACTTGTTGATGGCCGATTATCTTGGTACGTGGGCATGCCTCCTTGTGGTATAAGGGATCTTTCAATGTTGAGCACTTTGGGAATCAATTGGTCATATGTGGTTATGCATTATATTTTCAAGTGAAAGGCCAAGGTCCCTTCAAGGTTTGAGATGATAGTCTCAATTTTTTGTTCTTCTGGCATAGCCCATTTACTCTTGTTGGCCTTGGATCACCATTGTTGCAAGAAGGTTGTGAATGTTTCTCCCTTGGCTTGCTTTAGGTTGGATAACTCTTCCAAGCTTACTTCCATGCCCAAGTTGAATGAATAATTTTCAATGAATTTGTCTACAATTTCTTGAAACTTTTTAATCCCTGGGGGAAGATGAGAGAACCATTCCATTGCTGGACTAGCCAGGCTCCAAGGGAAGAGTCACATTAAATAGGAATCATCGTACATGACCTCCATACATTGTACATGGAATTCCCTAATGTGATCTTCAGGATTTCCAGTTCCTCAGTATTTATCGAACTTTGGTATTTTGAAGCTTGGTGGGAATGGAACCATTGCAATGCTTCTATCAAATAGATAGGGGCATAAATTCCCTTGTGTTTTCTTTTTCTTTCTTGATTGTATGTCCAATATTTGGTGTGAGAGCAATTTAACTTGTGTGGACAAATTAGTTTGTGGATTGGGTGGTGGGATGAATGTGTTTTGAGATTGTGGTTTGGTTGCTTGGGTAACTGGTGGGATGGTTTGTGTGTTTGTGAGAGGTTGTTGAAAGCTTTGTTGCACAACCAATGCTTGTTGTTGTTGTTGTGCCAACAATGCTTGTTGTTGGGATTTTTGTTGTTGTTGTTGGGCCAATAATGCCTGCTATTGTGCTTGTTGTTGTGTGGTCCGTTGCTATTGCGCTATCAATGCTTGTTGTTACATGTATTGTTGTAAGGCTTGCTGATAGGCCAAAGCTTGTGCTTGTGCTTGTTGCGCTTGGTATTGAGCTTGATCTTGAGCTTGTTGTGTGGCTTGTGCTTGGGAAGCTTGATGTTCTTGAGCTTGTTGTGTTGCCTGTTGTGCTTGTTGGGCAGCTTGTTGTGCAACTTGTTGAGCTTAGAATTTTTGAAGTTCCTTTTGGTATGCTTGTTGGGCTGATTGCAATGTGATGTTGTATTGATTTGATACATTTGAATTTGGTGGTGGAGGCAGAGGATTTAGTGGAATGGTGTGAGATGAGGTGGCAATATTTTATTGAGGTGGTTGTTGTGGTGTTTGAGCGATGACGAGGGGTTGAGTGGTGGATGGTAGGTTTGGATTGATGGTTGGCATGCTTAGTCCTTGTGAGACTATATTTTGAGATGTTTGGATTGTTGTAGTTGGTATGTTGATTGGTTGGATTGGTACCACCTGGTGTTGTGATATCGTGGCATAGTCAGAGGATTTGGTATGATGGATTTGTTGATTTGACTTGTGTTTAGATTGATTTAACTTGTTTGATTTGGGATTGGTGTGTTGGATGGAAGGATTTTCCCCATACCTTGATTAGGTGTGGATGATGATGGAAATAATAGGAATGATAGGAATATTTGTGGTGTGTTCCCTTGCAAAAGTGAGGATGATGTATCAAAAGTTCCCACTTGTGCAAATATATCCACTTGCCCTTGTGATATCATGGGAAGAGAACCTTGTGTATCAAGAGGGTATGCCAATGTAGTGGAAAAGGTGGAGGGGTTGTTTGTATCATGAAAGATGAGTGGTACATATGGATGTTTTGGGTCTTGTGGGATGGTGCTAGTCATACCCAAGATCATGTTTTCTTCCATGTTTTGGTTATTGACAAGTGGATGTGTTTGAAGAGCTTGGAGTAATGAACTCCCTTTGGTGATCATTGGTTGACTTGGAGCATGAGATGATGTTGGTTGTATGATGGGTTGAATGATATTTGGGAATGAAGGCATGAATGGTGCTTAAGGTATACTCCCAAAAGGTTGTTCCATAATAATGAGCTTACATCAAAATCGGAAGAGAGTTTAGCCCCTTCCTTTGCTAATGCCAACATGTATTGTGTGGGATTTATCCTCATGACCATGTTAACAATCTTGTTTGTTTCGAGATTTTGGATTAATTCAAGTATTTCGTCTTGGGTCATCCCTTGCAAATTGTTGGTGACATACTCCACTTGGCAACCTCCCTCTTGAGGATCTTGATGTAATTGAGAGGGATTAAGTGAAGGGTTGATTAATTCCTTGGGGTTGAATTTTGATGCAGTTTGGCTCAAATCACTTGAAGTGGATGTTTCTTTGTTTTTCTCCATGATATTCTTATGTTGAGATCTTGTTTGGACCATAAAATAAGGATCAACTTTTGGGAATATGAGGTAAACCTCTAACTCCTTGGGTTGGTCTAATATTTAGGTACAAAAAGAAAATCTAGGATGTTAAGGATCAAATGATGGTGGTGTAAATGATGAGAGGTGAATGATATGGATGTTTGAACTCTTGAGGACCTTGGAGGAATACTAGATTTTAGAATTTTTGGGTTTTGATTTAGATTTGGTTTGATTTAATTTGGATAATGGACTCATAAATCCCAAGATGTTAGATGTTATCTTGGAGTAGACTTGCCCACAAAGGTGATAATTCAACTAGATATGTGAAGAAGGATTCATCCACATATATTTAGCTAAACAAAGTGATTTTGATTTTGATTGAAGGATTTACCAAAAGTCTAGCATGAATGATTTTTCCAATGTTTCGAGAGTTGTTTGTAAGGGGATTTTGATTGATGTTAGGGATGGATGAAAGGGTTGATTTGATCCTAGATGTACCTAGAGATACTTTGTTTACAAGACCAAGGTTTTGAGGAACATGCTATACTTCTAAAGTGTTTAAATCCTAAAGACCAACTTTGACTTAGATGAGTGGTTCAAATTGAGCATACATATTCAAATTGTTCAAAGGAATGAGTCTATAAAACCTCATGAAATTCTTTCTTATCTTGGTGTTTTGCTTGAGGTTTCACTTCATAATGTACTTCTTGATAAAATTTTGAGTGTGACACCTAAACTTGAAGTTTTTGCATAAAGACTTTTCCTTTGGGATCTTAACATTTTTGGAAATCATGAAAACAAGCACATATGTGGGGTTCAATTATCTTTTATCTTGATTAAATGGATTCTTTTTACCACATCAACACTTGTCTTGATTAAGTTCAAACTAAATGTCTATGTCTTAACTCTTTTTCATTCCACAAGGTCCATTATGTGAAAATCAAAGAGTCAAAGCCATAGTTTCCTTAAGTTGACTTTGGAGAGAACAAATTGAGATATAGGACCAAATATTTAGAAGCCTCTAAGGATAAAATCCCTAGGGACAAGCAGTAATATTTGGAATTTTCAAGGATATTGCTCTTTCCAAAGGGTTTAAAATTTTGATGACTTGTTGAATGTTTGTTTCAAAGTTTGAGATACAAGCAATGTATTTCAACTGACTCACAGATTGTATAATCTTAGGATAGAAATGGCCATACTTTGTTGAGTCATCACTTATATTTCTCCAAACACTAGACAAAGTGAATAGTTAGAGATTTGATGACATTGGCTCTCATCCACGACACACACTTCTCGAGACCACGAAATCTCAAAATCCTTAAAATCCAGAGATCAAAAGGATTTTTTTGTTTCTACTATTGAATAGTACAAATGTGAAGCTGCTTTAGAATGACCGTTCTTGCACCAACAAGTATTAAGGATTTTGGTAACTAAATTTTTTTGGCTCTTAGTAACAAACTGAGAACACCCAGCCGTATGCTCACCCACTTTGCCACTTAAGGCTCTTACTATCATTCTCGTTCCACTTAAGGCATGGTACTAGATGCAGTATGGCATATAGTGTCCAGGATAGAAGGTAATTTCTCATGATTTCCCAACTTTTGATATAGCCCACCGGTAAATGTGCTTGAAGAACTTTGCCTATGAGTTTCCCGTTGCGGGGTGTGTCTCATAGTAAGCCCTCTCTTAAGGGTAATAAAGCATAAAATACACTTTGAGTGTTTCTCTTACACCCAAGATTGCACGAAGTGTAAGGGGAGAGGATACACACTCAAAAAATGCACAAAGACAAGATCACATAAATCAATCACTTGTTCATTTCAGCCTTCAAAGAAATAGTGAATTCATTTTAAGCACAAAACTTGAGTGTGAGTTTGCATTGTTCAATTTTAGCCCAAAATCAAAGTCTAGTAAGTTCCTAATGTTCAATTTTAACCAAATTTGACAAAGCTTGAGTTGTTTATAAATTTTAAGCCCAAAATCACTCTAGTTGGTCCTAAAGCAAAAAATAAGGTGCAGAAATGGAAAGCCTAAGCTATTACAATGAGCATTAAAAAATACTTTTAGGTTTCCAACTCAGTATTAATCATTTTCCTACAAAGGCGACACTGTTCCACGAATGTGACACTCTGCAACTGTCAAATGCGGTGCTAAAAAATAGAAGTGACGTTCTGGTAAAAGAAAAAGTGTCGCTCTGTAGAAGGAAGATAGCACAAATGCGATGCAGTAGCAAAGGTGACACTCTGTCAAATCAAAATTTAGACAGAAGACAAAAAGTTCAAATGCGACAGTGAAACAAAAGTGGTGGGACAGAGGCGAGCAAATGTGATGCGATGTGGCGATGACGACGTTGTAGAGAAAAAGCGATGCTCTGCGAGATCACAAATGAACAAAGACGTTGTCATGTTCTTGTGTCTGTAAAAAATAGAAAAATCAAGCAAAAAAATATAAGATTGTCAAGCACTCCTTCTAGCACCAAAATGTGAGTGTCCAATCTATAATCAGCTAACAACAAACAACAAAAAGGTGTTAATCATGATAGAAAACCAAATGAAACACTCCCTATGATATTCTTTATCCAAATCAAAGAGAAAACATGAAAATAAGAGTAAACTAACTATAGATAACATGAAATCAAATTGAAGTAGCTAAACCTTCATCCCATAGGGGGAGTGGTGCTCCTTTGATGTGGAAAGAAGCCCTTTCCCAATCCCTTTGATAAGCTTTGGTGATTGAAGATGATTCCAAGTGTGGAAATAACTCAAAAATGATGATAACTTAGCTAAAAATGGTGAAAATGATGGATTTCTATGGATTGAAATGCCTATAGTGATAATGCTTGAAGTTGTGGATCCATATTGTGAAGAGAATGTTTCTATTTATTGAACTCAAGAGTTGAAGAATGAGAGGATTTGGTGAATGTGGGATAAAATGGGAGCCAATGAGAATGTGCCAAGTGTCACAATTCTATTAGAGGAAGGTGGATCACATTTTGGGAAATGTGTTGAGGAATGGGAGATGTAAGAGAAATAAATGAGAATGGTTGAGGATTTGAAAGGTTGTAAGAAGAATTGAATGAATGTGGTTGAAGATGTAAGAGGATTTGAAAGAATGTAAGAGAAGTTATTGCAAATGTAAGAGGATGTGATAGGTTTTTGAAAACCTTTGGAGGGAAATTGAATGAGAGGTGGTTGAGAGAGGAATATTTCTCAAAATATGCCTATGTGAGGATGAATAGAGGAATTAGATAATTAAAAGAAATTAATTTCATGTGCAACCTGGTTAGTTGACAATGGGTTGATTTAACTCTCGAGGAGTTAAAAACTAGAGGATTTATTAATGATGATTAGCAAGTGATTTAGGAGAAATTAATTCATAATTAATTAATTAGAATGGATTAGATGATTGTGACATTTGATTTGATTTATTTAATCAAACAAGAAGACTTTGGGGGATTTAATTAAATGATTTGATTTAATTAAATATAATGAACATTAGTCATAAGATTAGTCATAAGAAAGGTGAATTAATCAATAAATTTAATTATTTGATTAATAGCTGAATTTGTTGATTTTAATTAAAAAATGTTGATTATTCAATTAATTGATTAATTCAAAGTGATTTTAGAAGAAATGGTGTTAGTTTATCAGAATAAGATGTATAGTATCAATCAAGACTTTTTACGTGTCTACAGATACATCTCAAATAAGATACGCCTTTGGTGTAAATTATTATTTTATTATGTTATCTTATCCTTGTTTTTTTATTTTTTATTTTTATTTAAATAATTATTAAGTATTATATGATTATATTATATTTAAATTATTATTTATATTTAATATTATATAATAAATAATAATTTATAAATTATATTAACATTATTTATAATGATAAAAACAATATAATTATATTATATTTTAAATTATTAATTAATAATAGATATTATTTAAATTCTATTTAATATTATACAATAAATTAATTTAATATTATTTTTTAATTATAGAAATAATATTTATTTTAGTTAATTACATCGAAACACACAAATTGGTGCGAACCAGAATATGTATATAAATGGAGAGAGGAGAAGGAGAAGGTGCAACAATTATTTGAGGAAGAAACTAAGTGATAATCAAGCAAAAAAATACAAGTTTGTGCATTTAATACTTTCAAAATATTTTTTATGATTTGCATATTTTCTAAATACACTCATTTTGTTTATTAAGAACATATTTTAATATTTTTGATGAATAGGAATGTATCTATATTAATAATAAAGATAGAAATATATATTCACCAAAAAAAGGTGGGTGGTAAAAAGGTACGCCCCGAGAGTCACATGGTCAAAGCCCAGAAGCCCAGAGTCACATGGGTTGAACCCCAAAAGCAAGAAACATTACAAACACAATAAAATAAAAGGCCATCAAGTGGCCATTGCAGTGCTAGCAGAGGGAAGAGGGTCCCTATCATCCGATTTCTTCCCCCATACATTAGCGGGGTCTGGAGTGATGTTAGGGGGAGCCCAATTGTCGTCATCTTTTTCTTTTTCTTTATCTTCCCAGTGAGGTGAGATTGTTAAGTCCAACCATGTGAACCATTTAGTAGTATCCGTCCAACCAAAACCGCCACCAAGAGCATTACTAGTAGGCCACCCAAAACTGTCATCGTTGCCTCCTATCGTCCCTCCAAAAGGCCACCCTAGGTCAACCCACATAAGAGGAGAAGACAGTCATTGAGGAGGGTGAGAGCCACACCGAGGAGGAGCCTGAGAGTGGGGGTGAGAGTCCCTGGCAAAGCCACTTCACCGCTGGCTCTATGAAGGTGATCGACCCCAAGAAGAAGTGAGCGAGGGAGGCATGCGTGCCATAGTGCAAGGGGCATTGCCCTAGTGATCTAATAGCTCTTGAAGGTGAGAAACTTCAAGTGCAACTTTATTAGCTTGCACTTGAATCTGCAAAAGAACATTAGAACAAATAATCACTTTAGAATATAAAGAAACAAATTTATCAATCTGGTTGTGAGAAAATATGCAGCCATTTCAATCTTTCCAAATACTAAAGAGGATCTCCACCATGAAAGTGTGCCAAATCTGGGTATACTTAGCGGGAATCTTGGGAGAATCGCCCAACAAAACCATATGCCAGGAAAAAGGCTCTAGCCTGAACAACCGAAAGAAGGCATGAATCTAATTCCACAACTACTGACCTCTAGTACAAAACTAGAAGAGGTGCTTAAAAGACAACCCACCCACAAAAAGGGCAATGAGGGTCCTAGACCCCCAAAGGGACAAGCTGAGACCCCACTGGTAAGCCTTGGAAAATAATACACCAAGCAAAGTGGGTGAGTTTTGGCTCAACACTTGCAAACCAAATACAAAAAAATATTTTATGCTAAACAGACATTGAAGATTGGAGATGCCATCTTTGGTTCAAACTGTCAATCATATGAAAATGCTATGATAGCCATTGATAACCAAGCTGAGGCTTGTAATTTTTGAGTAGTGTGTTTGAGTACCACTTCCAATCCTTCCACCAAGGCTTGGTGGCATGAATACCCACCTTATGAAGCATCTAAGTCGAAATGGTATTCACTAGGTTGTCGTAGGTTTCACAGTCATGGTTTTGAAAACCGTATTGAACCCTCCAAAGGAAAAATACGCATTGTGGGTCTTTGAAATAAGTGTTAAAGGGTCTATATACCCTTCTTGTGAAACCGGGAGCCTTAAGCCAAGGAAGCTTGGCCAAAGGTTGACCAACACTAGCAAACAAAGGTGACAACCACATAGTCTATTGATTAAGTGAGAGCCCATCACGAAAGCTAGAGCCAAACCAACAGAGCCAAGGCTTAACTGCCTCTCAGGCTCTCCAAATTCTCTTGGCCACAAAATTTCCCACAATCTGGACTGGTTCCCTCATAACTAGGAGGGTTTGAAAGCCAATTCCATTCCAAGAAGGTCTATGCACAAGAAAGCCAGACTGAATACAATGCTCGAAGAGGATTTTTTAGGCCTCATCACCAGTCAATGCTCTGATAATTCACTTGACACAAAGAGTGATACCTTGCCATTGAGTGGAGAGAAGGCCAAGCCCACTAGAGTCTGGGTAGGCAATGAAAATCCCAGGAAACATAGTGAAACCCTTGGCGAGTCTCATAAAAGGTCCATAGAAAATCACATAGCAAATTTTTGAATTTAGCATATGAGGCCTTTGAAGGGCCCGAAAGGAAGAATAATACACATGAGTCACTACTAGCACCTTTAAGAAAATTTGGAATTTACCAGCCAATGAAAGTGGCTTGGTAATCTAGAAAGAAAGTTTCTACTTAATTCGAGAAAGAACAGCTTGCCAAAGATCAGCGAGAGAAGCCTAAAAGGCAAACGAAATGTCTAGAAATTGAAAGATTTCACCAGGAGTAATCCACTTCCAACCATAATGTTGAATCTAGTGAGGACTAAGTAGGGAAAACTATCTATAGCACAAGGTTTTGTGCCATTGAATGGTGGAACCAGAGGCCAAGCAAAAAGTCTCAAGGCAATCAAGAGCAACTTTCACATTATTTTCCTCTTCCAATAAAGTGAGAAAGGAATCATCGACGAAGTGGCCATTGACCAACTGGACTAATGAATTAGGCAAAAAAATGCTATGAACTTGCCTCTAGAAAACAAAATGAGCCAACAAATACCCAAACCCCTTAGCAACAAGCACATAAAGAGAGGGCAAAAGTGGGCAACCCTAGCGAATGGAGGCAACCCTAGCGAATGGAATGGAACAAACAAAAAGAAAGGGACTGGTGGCCATTAATTGTGATCCAAGAAGAGGCATCAAAGAAAAGAATTTCCACAACCTGTATGAATTGAGGACTAGAACCTAGGGCATAAAGCATGGTAAGTATGAAAGGCCATTCGATGCAGCCATAAGCTTTAGCAAAATCAATTTTAATAAAGATAGATTTTTGATTGGAGCATCTCGCCCATTCCATACCTTCCCAGACAACAATAATTTTGTCTAAGATGAACCTGGACTTGATGAATCTAGGTTGCTCTAGGCACACAATCTAAGGAAAAAGGTGGCAGATTTTCAAGGCAAGGGCTTTGGAAATGATTTTGTAAGAGACATTGAGGAGCATGATGGGCTGCCAATTACAAATATCTTCGGGATCACTAGATTTAGGTATGAATTTAATATTGCCTTTATTAATAAGATTTCCTAAAGTTTTAGAATGAAAAGCTTCAAAGAAAACCTTATGCAGATCTTTCCCAACACAGTCCCAAAGGGCTTTGTAAAATTCACATAGGAAACCATCAATTCCCACGGCCTTATCATCGACCATAGTGCTGACAACTTCTTTAAGATCTTCAATTGCAAGCAATTGTTCACAAAAGGATTTCTAGGTTGAGGAGAGCCTATTTGGCACAACAACAAGACAATCCTGAAGCGCTTGATGTCGCTCTAGAGTGTACTCTTGAGATGTGAACACCTGCTCATAATGCCTAACACAAGCTTGGAGAATTTCAGGCAATTCAAAAAGCATAGCATTACCTTCTTTGATCTATTTGATGCCAGGAGATGAGTGTCTACCTCAAAGAGCCATGAAGAATTCTTTCGAGGCATGATCTCTAATTTTAAGCCAGTGAAGCCTGGCCTTGATTTGTGCTCCTTTGGCAGCATAGTTGTCAGCAACTTGTTTTTTATGCCTTAATTCCACAACCCTGACTTGTAGAGAAGGGGAAAAGGGGTTAGTTGCTAAGGCCTTGGTGGCAGTACAAAGGTCATACGTGGTCACTTCATAAGACCATCTGTGAAAGATGGCTAGTTGGCACCCATAAATGCGAAGCAACCTTGTGATGTGAGTGACAACATCATTCCACCAAACAATCTAACCTTTATTGTGAGCTGGCTTGCATTCTAAATTCCAAAAGGTGTCGATGTGGGCCAGCGTGGGCTGGTGACTCAACAAGGAAGTGTTTAGAAAGAACTAGGTCCTTCTGGCATGAGGTTGCTTTAATTTCCATTCAATGCAAAATGTAATGGGATAATGGTCTAACAATGTCACATCCACTAACGAACTTACTAGAAGTGAAGAGTTGGCAAAAGAGAAAAAAGATTGAGCCAAGATCATAACATGATCAATGCATTTAAATATCCTATCAAACTCATCTTGATAATTGCACCAAGTGTGCTAGAGAGAATGAGAGTGGCGGTGGCCAATATTGGGGTCGAAAAGACCCAATTGATTATGCATGCAGTACCATGTCTCTCTTTTGCCAACCATTTTCAGGGACGCTTGTTCAGAGGAGGAGCCATTAAGCAAAGTTATCGAACTGCCAACACTAGCAATAATTGTTGGGTTAGAGCGGATTGAAAGCATAATAAATTAAGAAAATCGCAGTAATGTGGTCGTACACACAGTAAATGAGAAAAATCCCCCGCCTAAGGTGTGATATGATGCAAGAGAGACCAAGAATGACTACAGGCACAAGAAACCCTATTAGAGCTCATTCACCTTCCAAATTCCCCATTTGAATCATTTTAATATTTCAAAATAATATTTTTAATAAATTATTTTAAGGGTAAAAAAGTAAACTCTAATATGTAGTTCATAAATAAAATTTTGCGTCTATTTTATTATGAGAATATTATTTCTTAGAAAAGGTTTTAATATATATTATTTTTGAATAGTTTTTTAAAGACACATTTTTAGTAAGAGGATTAAATTATAAATTATAAATAAATAACATTTATCAATTAATTTGTATTAATTTTGTGATATATTTTTTTATGAAATTAATGTATAATAAAATTGCTGAAATTTATAATACTTATTTAATTTATATTTTATTTTTTAATTGGTTTTTAAAGATGCTCATTGTTTTATTAAGAGGATTAAATAATATATTATATATTATAAATAAATAAGATTTATCAATTAGTTTGTATTAATTTTGTGATATATTTTTTTTATGAAATTAGTGTATAGTAAAATTGTTCATATTTATAATAATTATTTAGTTTATATTTTATTTTTGAATAGTTTTTTAAAGACACTCATTTTTTATTAATAGGATTAAATTATAAATTATATATTAATCAAATAATATTTGTCATTTAATTTGTATTAGTTTTGTGATAGTTTTAGGATAATTTGTATTAATTTTTTAGCATAATTTTGTTTGATTAAATTTATAATATAATTGTTTAGGATGCCTCGCCCAAGATTAAATGTTGAAAATAAAGAACAACGAAGAGAATATGCTTGAAATTACATGAGACAATGATGTAAACAAATGAATGATGCACAAAGAGAGGAAGCGAGAAATCATCGAAACCAAAATAATAGAGAAAGACGTGCTAAATGTAGGGTAGATATGATAGTTGAAGAGGTTGAAGCAGAAATGAGACAACATGCAGATGAGAATACATCATGTATGAACATATCAAGAGGAGCAATATATTTTAAGAAGAAGATTACAAAGAGATGAGCATTTAGACCAGTTTAATGAGATAGAAAGACAACAAATACAAGTGCATAATCATAAATTAGTTGACCTTTTATCGTTAGGTACGATGCACTATGGCCATTGCATCTAAGATGGATCAAAATTATTTGAAGACCCAACCACGGGAGATAAAATATATGAACCCACAAGAAATGATGATGGGGTTAATACACATAATCATAACATTCTTCAGTTATGGAGAGAAAATGTAGATTGACAACCAATTTTTTCAAGACATGTTATAATCAATTATATTGTAAAGTATGCAACAAAAGCTAAAAATAGTTTAGAAATATATCATCAAATGTTAATGTGACTTGCAAATATTGAAAACCTGGATGAAGTAGTATCAAGATCATATAGAATACTTTTAACATAAACTCTTATTGAAAGAGACATTGGATCACAAGAAACATGCCATATGTTATTGGAGTTGCCATTGGTAGAAAGTAGTAGAGTATTTATCACATTAAATGTTTCAAGAGAGGTGTTCAATCTAGTGATAAAAAATGAAGAAAATGATGATGAAAGTCACCTAAAACATTTCATTGAAGGATACTTGGATAGACCATATGCAATGGAAAGTGTTATACTTATAGATGCAGCTAGATTTGGACTTATAATCCCAAGCGAAGAAGAGATAAAAATGGGAAGCAAGGACTATGACAGCTATTGTGAGAGAGTTTTCAAGATTTACCACCATACCTACATGTCAATCAAAAAATGGGTTGACTTTTGTTGGTTAGAATTATTGTTATACAAGCCATTTCGTAATATACAAAGAGATATCAAACTTGATGAGACTATAATTATATCAAATTGGGAGTCACTCAACTATAATCCATGGCATTTGGAATGAACGAATATTAGAGATGAAACTAAAAATTATAATGATTTTGAAGATGAGGATGTTATACCTAATGATCATAATACAATTGAACATGAGTGGGAGATCATCTCAAGACTACACCATGGAAAAATTATGGATGCGACAAAGATAGATATGTTGGGTAGAAGAGATGTTGATAGACAAACTCTATGGAGTACTAAATATCAAGGAGAAGATTACACAAATAAAGCAATAAAGTTAATTAGTACCATGAAAGATAATGGATTATTGTTACCATATGATATGATTTCAAGTATATCATATTGAACCTCAGGTACTAAGCAAAAAAAAACTTGATATTATTATTTCACATTATTATCAAGATGAAGATGTCATGCCACTGTGCATGATAATCCAAGGAACAATTGGAATATGTAAATCATATCTAATTCATGCAATTCGTCAAGCTCTTCAAGATGTATCAACACCACAATTTTCTCCCCTATTATTACTAGCACCAATTGAAGTTATAAATTTTAACATTGGTGCATTGACAACTCATTCAAAAATAAGAATTCCACTTACCAAGAAGGCACAAGGCTCACAACTTTCCAAGAAGAACTGCAACATATAAAATACACATTGACTGATGAAATGATTTTTATTGAACAAAATTTGCTTTAAAATATTAATTCAAGACTATGCCAAGCTTTTCCAAAAAAATCAAGCTTAAGTTTTAGAGGAAGATCAATCATTTTGGTAGGAGATTTGGTACAACTACCTCCTATTAGTGATAAACCACCTTATTATAGTAATGTACATGTAAAATTACTATGGGAAGAATTTAAGATAGTTGTTACTTTGGATAAGCTACTCAGACAAGAAGGTGAAGGTGAGGATCAACAAAGGATTCACCAACTACTCACAAATATTAGAGATGCACATCCAACAGTTGATGATTGGAAATTATTAATGACAAGGACATATGTTTCATTACATCAAACTGTTCAGGAAGATTTGATAACAATATGCATCTATTTGCAACAAATGATAATGTACATAACCATAACAAGAAAAAATTACATTCATTAAGAAGACTAGTAGCCCGTAGCATTGCAACTAAAGAAGGTAGTACTAATCCAAGAGGAGGTCAAAATGATGAATTAGATGGTGAATTATTAATTGTGAGGGATGCAATAGTCATGTTAACCTCTAATCTATGGATAGAATTAGGCCTTGTAAATGGAGCTTTAGGATACAAATTTGAAATATCATATACAAACCTAGAAGTGTCCCACCAAATCCACAAACATATGTTATGGTTCAATTTGATAATTACTCAGGAATGCCATTTGAAGATGCATCTCCAAATATAATTCCAATTCCAACAATACAAAGGGGATGCACACATAAAATCCACAAATCACAAGGATTGACTCTTTCGAAGGCAACAATTGATATAGGGCCGAGAGAAAGAGCAGGATTAACTTTTGTTGCTATTTCACATGTTAAATCCTTGGATGAACTCAGAATCTCACCACCATTTTTCATATGATCGCTATGAAAAAATGAAAATAGGGAAGCAAATCACCAAAAGGAGAGATGAGGAAGAAAGACTCAAGTCTTTGGTGTTAGTTTTATGATTAGATATTAGCAAGAAGATTTTTAATTAAAAAATCAGAAAAATAGACACAACATATACCTTGGGAAAACCCTCCAACTTGAGGGAGAAAAACCCAACAACAATATATCACTTATATATTGAATATGAAACAATAATCTCCTTTCCAATGAGGCCAATTATAAGGCCAAGCAACAACACCACAACTTGATGCAAACACATAATGATATATAACTCCTTGCTGATAATAAACTTAGCCTCCTTCAAAGCTTCGATATGCTCTTGAGCAATTCACACTTCTCTTGAGAAATCACACTATGAATGAATCGAATATGTAAATGAACAATGAGCGACTTGTATATATACAAGAGAGAGATCACATCCCTTGAAGAACATCATGTCGGCCTTCAATAAAATTGTTGTGACTCCAAGAGGTGGCGGATGAGATAAGTCAACCTCATTTAATTATTCACAATAATTAAATATTATATTAGATACAAAGTGAAGCGCCTCTTCACCAATTGACGCCTTATTAAATTAAATAGCCAACAGGCTACTCATTTAATTTAATACAAGGAAATCAAGACTGGAAGAGAAGCTCGACGTTGCTCTAACATCAACACTCCCTCTCAACTAGGGAGAAATACTTCTAGCTAACCAATTTCATAAAATGACATCCACAATGGCTACACCCAAATGTGAAAGGAGCTCATCACATATTCACTCAATCATGATATCAACCATCATGACTACTGCCATGTATGGTAAAACATATGTGCACAAGTGACCATCATGGAATCACTCAACGTGATTTCGTCATCTCAACATGACGTTCACCATGGCTACACCTAGAGGGTGAATAAACACAAGTACAAGAAAATCATCACAGACTCTCTCACATGATGTTGTCATGGAGTCACTCAACAAGACATCCACCATGGCTACTCCTAGAGGGTGGAAACAAGGGCTTACACATCAAATTTCTCTCATAGAGAAAGATGCATTAAAGCAAATCATAGAAGATCATTGAAGTTGAGTCTCCCTCTCAGCTAGGGCTTCATTCTCCACAATTCCAAGCTTGTGTCGAAAGTACACAAATTTTACTCTGGAGAGGGGATTGGTGAGAATGTTGGTTGTCTACTCATCAATACTAATGTATCTCAACTAGATTGCTTTCCTCAATACCATATCTCTGATATAGTGGTATTTGATCTCAACATGTTTGGTTCTGTCATGAAACACTGGATTGATAGAAAGCTTCACACAACTTTGATTATCACAATGAATGACAGTCGGCTCCAATGATTGTCCAAACAATCTTGCAAAGAGCTTCTGAAGCCACACTGCTTCTTGAGTTGCCACACGCGCTGCAATGTACTCGGCCTTTGCGATGCTTAGTGCCACTAAAGATTGCTTCCTGCTACACTAGGAGATCATCGTAGACCCCAAACTGAAACAACATCCAGAGGTGTTCTTCCAATCAGAAAAATACCCTACCCAATCAGAATCAGTATAACCATGCAACTTCAAGTCCATACCAGAAGAATATCTCAAGCCATACCCAACTGTGCCACACAAGTATCTCAGGATATGCTTCGCTACAACTAGATGTATTTGCCTTGGTTCACACATGAACTAACTAAGTGCACTCACTGCATAGAAAATATCTGGTCTAGTATTGACTAGATACATCAACGATCCTATCAACTACTTGTACATAGTAGGATCCACCAAATATGAACTAGTTGCAACCTCCTTTAACTTCTGAAAATTGGTTTCCATAAGTGTAGACATGGATTTACAATCCATCATACCAAATCTCTGCAAGATTTCTATTGTATACTTCCCTTGACTCAGAATGATCTCATTAGGCCTCTGCCATAATTCTAAACCAATGAAGTAATGCACGTACTTAAGATCCTTCATTTCAAATTCAAAAGCTAACTCCTTCTTGCATTTGATAATGAGGTGTTCTTCTCTAGTAAGAAATAGATCATAAACATAGAGGACCAAGACCAATGCTTCACCATTAATTACCTTGAAGTACAAGTTTGAATCAACATCATTCTTAGAGAAGCCCAAGCTTAGTAGGTATCGATCAATCCTCTCATACCAAGCACGAGGAGCCTGCTTGAGGCCATACAAAGCCTTTTTCAATATGCAAACATGAGACTCCTTCCCATGAACTTAAAATCCATCAAGTTTCTCAATGTATACCTCTTCTTCAATTACACCATTTAGAAATGTTGTCTTCACGTCCATCTGGTGTAACTTCCATCCTTCAGTTGCTGCAATGGCAATGATAGTCCTGATGGAGGTATAACAAGAAACTGGAGCAAAGGTTTCCTCATAGTCTATTGGACCTCTTTCTGAGAGAATCCTCTAGCCACAAATCTAGCCTTGTACTTCTCAATGCTTCCATCAACCACATGCTTGATCTTGAAAAACCACTTAGAAGATACAACAAATTTTCCTTTTGGTCTAGGTACAATGTCCCAAACATTGTTCTTGAGGATAGATTGATATTCTTCAGCCATAACATCTTTCCATACTTGCTAACTTGTAGCTTCCTCAATACTGGAAGGTTTAGACTCAATGATTTGACTCATCAATGCAACATAGTTTGAAAACTTGTGGGGTCTTTTGTTCTCTTTGAATGTTCCTCTAGGGGCTGCAAACTTTTTTGCCTCCTACATTGTTTGCCTAGCCCATAGAGGTCTCTTTTGACCAATAACAATGTCTATAGGCCCATTAGTAGGTTCCAAAGGCTCAACTGGATCATCATCTTCTTTGGGATCAGTAGCCTCCCTCTAAATCTCAGGAGTATGGTCAACTTCCATGTCCTGAGGAGACTCTTGGTCTTCATTGTCTATCTCCATGTGATAGCCTTTAGATCTCTTGAATGCAACATCTTCTTCAAATGTAACATCCCTGCTAATCTCTATCAATTTTTTACCTGGAATGTAAATCTTGTAGGCTTTTGAAGACTCATTGTAGCCCACAAATATTCCCTTCTTGCTAGATGGTTCCAACTTTGTCCTTTTATCTTTAGGGACATGAACATACACAGTACAACCAAATATTCTCAAATGGCTGACTTTAGGCTTCACACATGTGAAAGATTCTTCAGGAGTCATGTTCTCCAAGATATGATGAGGGCTCTGATTTTGAACATACACAACTATCCTAGAAGCTTCGACCCAAAGGAAGATTTGAAGATCCTGATCATGAATCATGGCTTTAGCTGCTTCTACAATATATCTATTCTTCCTTTCTGCTACACTGTTTTGTTGTGGATTGTAGGGAACACAAAACTCCCTCCTAATTCCTGCTTCAACACAAAAGTTGTGAAAGCTTCCAGAGATGTACTCTCCCCCGTTATCAGATCTCAAAACTTTGATCTTCTTCCCAGAAAGGTTCTCTACTTGAGCTTTAAATTCCTTGAATTTCTCAAGTACTTCCTCAAATTCTATAGTTTTTAAGAAATAAATCCAAGTCTTTCTAGAGTAGTCATCAATAAAAATTACATAATACAAGAAACCACTCAAAGAAGCAACAAACATTGGACTACACAAATTAGAATGAACAATATCTAGAATGCACTTAGATCTACTTTCACTACTATGAAAGGGTCCTTTAGTATTATTACCCAATGCGCATCCTCGACAAGTACCTTCATGCTCCTAGCTAAGTTTAGGAATGTCGGTGACCATCTTCTCCATGGTTGAAAGTGCTCAGAAGTGAATGTGAGCAAGTCTTCTATGCCAAAGCTCACATGAACTTGATGTATCATGCAACAAAGCCTATAGTGGATGAGTGGAAAGTCTGTAGAGACATTCTTTCTGAACACCAATCACTCGGGTTGACTTGATGCTAGAGTTCTTCGGCCATGCAAGAAATTTACCTTCAGAGAATGCAACTTGATATCCCTTGTCCTCCAAGGCTGAAATAGAGACAAGGTTTTGCTTGATTCCTGGTACAAATAGTACATCACTCAATTTCAAGGAGATTCCAGAATCTAAGTGAAGAGTGGAGGTCCCAACACCTTTCATAGAACAACATGCATCATCTCCAATTATGACTTGAACACTTGTATCTCTCATCACCAAATCTGAAAGATGTTCTCTAAATCCAATAATGTGATGAGAGGCTCCACTATCAATCATCCAAGTGTTGCTATCCATTGGAACATTGCTTGATAAGGAAAAATAGAATAGAAATTCACTTGAATCCTTTTGAGGAGAGATCTCACCCACATTTGCAATTGAAGCATGTTATTTTGGTCTAGTTGGGAAATCCTTTGCATAGTGTCCAAACTTGTCACATCTAAAGCACTGTATGTGGGAAATATCCTTCTTCTTCTTAGATGTAGGAGCACCATCAGATCTTTTATCTTTATTCCTCTTGAAGTTTCCTTTCTTCCCTTCTCTTCCTTTCCTCTTATAAGATTGAGTGACAAGTACATGAGTCTCCTCATTGGTAGAACTTTGCTCACTGGCTCTTGCTACTAAACTTGACTCTTCTTGAATGCAATCTTCCCTCAAGTGATCAAACTTAGGTAGCTTTGATCTCGCACTAATACCTTGGATAAATGGTTCCCAAGATTGAGGAAGACCATTAAGAGCCAAAATAGCCAAATCCTTATCATCAACCATATGCCCAATGGTAGAGAGTTGATCTCTCAATTCAGTGATCTTCATGAAGAAGGACATGATTGAATCTCCTTTTTCCATCTTGACATGATGAAGTTGTTGCTTCAAGGCAAGAGCTTTTCTTGTGTTATTGAGCTCATACATTTCCTCCAAGGTTTTGAACATTTCTCTTGTTGTCTTCAACTTGGAGATAATTGGCACAAGGTGGTCCTTCACAGAATCAACCAAAATATTTTTTTCCTTAGTGACATTCTTCTTCCATTGTGGCTTCTCATTTTCATCGGAAGGTTCGGGAACTTCACCCTCCATGAAATCAACAATCTCATTTTCTTCCAATGCAAGCATCACTCTAAACTTCCAAGAGGTGAAGTTGGAAGCACCTTCAAGCCTATCTTTGATCTTGAGCCCGTTCACCATTTTCGAAGATAAGATAGATGCAAGAGGATGAGAACAAGAGTGGATGAAAGCATTGCTTATATAAATCTGATCACGATCTTCTTTAAACCTGGCTCTGATACCATGCTAGTTTTATTATTAGATATTAGCAAGCAAATTTTAATTCAAAAATCAAACAAATAGACACAACATATGCCCTGGGAAAACCCTCCAACTTGAGGGAGAAAAACCCAGCAACAATATATCACTTATATATTGAATATGAAACAATAATCTCCTTTACAATGAGGCCAATTATAAGGCCAAGCAACAACACCACAACTTGATGCAAACACAGAATGATATATAACTCCTTGCTGATAATAAACTCAGCCTCCTTCAAAGATTTGGTTTTCTCTTGAACAATTCAAACTTCTCTTGAGAAATCACACTATGAATGAATCGAAAATGTAAATGAACAATGAGCGACTTGTATATATACAAGAGAGAGAGATCGCGTCCCTTGAAGAACATCACGTTGACCTTCAATAAAATCGTTGTGACTCCAAGAGGTGGTGGATGAGATAAGTCAGCCTCATTTAATTATTCACAATAATTAAATATTATATTATATACAAACTAAAGTGCCTCTTCACCAATTGATGCCTTATTAAATTAAATAGCGGATAGGCTACTCATTTAATTTAATACAAGGAAATCAAGGCTGGAAGAGAAGCCCAACATTGCTCTAACATCAACATTTGGAATCACAATAAGTTTATGTAATGTATACATTATTAGATATCATTCTTCTATTAAAATCTAATTAAATAGCATGAAGATTATATTTTTGGTTTAATATGAAATGTCTCATTCAATATTTACAAAGTATAAAAATAGTTTGATCACACAAAAAAAAAGATGCTAAAGTGATATTTTACATAACACATCGTGAATGCTACTAGCATAGATATCTTGAATACATCTATCTAAAAGACGCTGAGAGATATCGATCTTGAGGCACCTATCTATTCTCAAAAATAATTTAAATATAAGCACCTCGAGAGTGATATCTCTTGGTGTCTTTTAGATAGATGTATTTAAGATATCTATGCTGGTAATTAAATTTATAAATAATATATAGATATAATATAACAACTTAGATTAAATTAAACTTAATATGGTTTTTGGATAGAAAATTAAAATTATTGTTAATTTATTTTAAAATGTGATTATCAACAGATAAAAGTCATTAGAATGGTGTGAGGTTGTATGGGTCTTAGGAGGACTTGACATCATAATGTAACAATATCCAAGAACATATAATCAAAATAGTATCTTCATAGCCATAAGGTTGTATGGGTTGTATGTGAAACTAAAGAAAAACAAGTATGGGTTTGAGGAAAATAATGGGATAGTGTAATTCAACTCTGAAAGGTGAGAAACAAATACAAACAAGATAAGTGACAAAGAAGATACAATAGATAAATTGAAATAGAGTCAAACCAACAAATATTTTGTCACTTTGTACACATTCAATGAAAAATGACACGTCCTATGTAATTTCCAAGTAGCTTCCTCCCTTGGCACTCTCTCCTCTACAAAATCTAGCTTACCAATCAGTACAATTATGAATAACATGTCAAATATTGTAGTTGTAAATATTTTATATTGTGATCCCTTAGATGTCTTCTATCTTGACAAAAATAAGAGGATAAGGGCACTAAAGGCTACTGCATATGTAACCAAAAAAATAAAATGATGTTGTACATGTCAATTATAAATAATTTAATATTTTGTTAAAACTATTATCATTGGTACAAAGATTTATCAAAGGTATAGCTACCATACTAGGTGTAAACCTATCTCAACATCTTTGTTGATGTGTCAATTATGAATTGGTCCATGCATCTCCACGTGGATATACTCATATACTTGCAAGATTTTAATGTCATACCTCTCTATCTCTCTATCTCTACCTCTCTCTCTTTCTCTTTCTATATATATCTATCTCTCTCTTTATCTTCCCATATATATCTTTCTCTCCCTCTATCTATCTCCCCTTATTTATCTCTCCCTCTCTTCATCTTTATTTGTATATTTATACTTCTCTTTATTTATTTGTCCCTTTGTCTTTGTCTCCCTCTCCCCCTCTATCACTCTATCCCACCATCCATATATCTCTATATCTCTCCATCTCCCTCTCTATATATATCTCTCCCTCTCTATCTCCATATCTCTCTTTATATTTATCTCTCCCTCTATGCCTCTCTATCTCTCTTCCCCTCTTCCTCTCTTGCTCTATATTCATCTCTACCTCTATCTTCCTCTCTCTCTATATCTATTTGCCTCTCTATCTCTATCTCTCTATAATATACACCCTTATTTTTTTGTGATTTTTGAAACCAATATAAAGCTACAAACAACTAAAACTTAACCAAATAACCACATTCACTAACCAAATTTCTACTACAAGGGGTTTTAGTGATAAATATGATAGTCATAACAATTTAGAGCAATAATCTTCAATATCCAGATGAGAGTCAATTATACTTCATTAAAACACTAAACCCATGTGTTGCAATACATGTTTCAATTATAATATAATTTATAACGAGTTTATAGGATGTTCTACACCCAAAATTTTATGAACAACAGATGTACAAATAGAAAAGACATAAAAGCAACACCCAAATGTTACATTACATAAAATAACTCTTGTTTCCACATACCCAAAAGTTGCACTTTGTTATAGGTTTACAAATAAGCTTGGAAAAGTGAACAAAGGGTATAATAATAGCTTCAAAATGCCTCACATATGTACTTCTCCACCTAGAAATTGATTCCTATATGTTTAACATCCCTAGGTGCCTTAAAACCAATAGATAGGCCCTTCAAACACTAGGTGCTTAGACCCACAAAATCCCATGGCCCCAAGCTGGGTTGTACAACCAACAAAAAAGAGGATATATTCTACAATAAATGCTCTCTATTTTTTTGATAATCCTCTAACAAGTCTACCCATAATTTCTCCTCAAGATTTGGCACTATAAATGAGAAATCTCATAGTGATTAAGCTCTTGTGTAGTTCTTGTGTAGAACCACCTACAAATCCACTAGGAAAGATCTTTCACTTTCGAAAGGGATATCCTTTGTGAAGGGTTTCATCCTCAAAAATCCTTGGAAGAACATTGTTCAACATGCAATACTTCTTCATTCAAAATTTTAAAGCTTGAATTGCAAATGAGCTCCAAAAATTCTTTTATTTCCCTCTGACATTCCCACACTTAGCTTTGGGAATTTAATATTTATTTTATTTAATTAAAACCCCTTTTGTCTCCCATGTAAGCACCCCCTTTTTAAATTTAATTTTTGAAATGTCCCCTTATGTCCCCTACACACCACTTTATAAAGTCACTTTAAATAATTTAAAATAGAGTTAACTTAAATATTTAATTTAACTTATAACATTAACATTATTTAAAATAAATCTCTTGACTATTAAATAACTCCAAATAATCATTAAATTTTGTATATGACCATGCCAAGGGAAAATTGATGTGGAGGGGCCAAGTTGGTGTTGAGGAGGTGACTTACTAAAATTAGTAAAATCAAACCAAGTGCCTAAAATGCTCCAAAAAGTATCAATAGGAATCTCTTGATGCACTAAACTCACTACGACACAAAGAAAATGCTAAATGAGTTGAATGACAGTCTCCAAGAGAAAGAGAAGGAAGTTGTGATAATATCACCACAATCTATCATTGAAACATCCAAGACACAAGAATTCACAACTTCTAGTAATGAGGAAAACATGAATTACACATTTACTTATGATGAAAGTGATTATGAAAAAACACCTTCCTCGAAAAAAATTGAAGAGATTTATGGAAGAGGGTACACCAACTCTTGAAATAATTTGGCTATAATGGAAAATGATGTGGAGTGAAAGAACAAGGTATTAATATTCCTATAGATCTTAATACACAAGAAACAACAAGAGGTCTTTGTTATTGCCCTTGAAAAGAAATGAAAGCAATGAAGAGACCTTCACTTAATGTCAATGTTATCATAAAACACTCTCCTAAGACAAAATTAAACTTAGTGCATCCTAAAATGATAGACACTACATGTGATGATATGTCATTGGATGTCTTTCAAAATGATGAGTCTCTAGAACAATTCTTGGGAATGAATGACACTCTACCTACTAATCATCGTAATCAACAAATTTTCTATTGTTTGAATGTTAAGGGATATTTTTGGAAAGAAAATGAACAATGTGATGATGAACAAGATGAATCCAAATAATCCTTGATGTTCCAAACCATAATGCAATACTTGTGGGAGACACCCTAGATGTTCCAATGGACCCATCTAATGAGGAGAAGGTGTTACAAGTTGGAAAGTGTCTTGATGAGGATGAACACGAAGATCATGCAACATTGCTTCATGACTTTCCTAGAATCTTTTCTTGGAATTATTCAGACATGTTGGGTATTGACCCTAAGATAGTCATGCATAACATTGTCCTGAAAAAATATGCTAAACCCATGAGACAAAAGATACACAAGATGAATCCTAAGGTGGCTTTATTAGTTAAGTTTGAGAATGAAAAGATATTACAAGCTGGTTTCATCCACCCTATTGATTATTCACCTTGGATGTCTAATATTGTGGTGGTGGAAAAACTTGATAATTGCATTAGGATATGTATGAATTTCCATGATATTAATAAAGCATCTTTAAAATCTGATTTTCCCATTCCTAAAATTGACATGATAGTGGATTCAACCATGGGACACACTTTATTGTCATTCATGGATGGTTTTTCAGGATATAATCAAAATTTCATTAATCCTCAAGATCAATATAAAATAACTTTCAGTATACCTTGGGGAACATTTTGTTGGGTAGTCATGGGTTTTAGATTGAAAAATGCTAGAGAAACATATCAAAGAGCTATGACACTAATATTTCATGATTCCATACACAACATTTTAGAAGAGTATGTGGATGATATTTTGGCTAAGTTTATAACACATAAATATGATGTCAAACTCCTTCATCAAATCTTTGAAAGAATCCATAAGTATAACATGATATTGAATTTGAAGAAATGTGTCTTTGGTGTCGATAGTGGAAAGTTGTTGGGATTTATAGTGTCACATAGAGACATTGAGGTGGAAAAAAAAAAGATTGATGTAATAATAAACATGCCACCTCTTAAGAATATTTCACAATTATGTAGCTTACAAGGAAAGATTCAAGCTATTCGCCATTTTGTAGCATCCTTGGCAGATCAAACTCTTCCCTTCACTTAGCTCCTTAAGAAATATTTGGAATTTAAATGGAATGAAGATTGTCACAAAGCATTTGAAGACTTGAAACAATACTTAGCCAATCCTCCTATTTTACAACCAACAGTAGCTGGAAACCTTTTATCCTCTATATATCGACTTCAACCCATGCCCTTGTGGCACTATTAGTGAAATAATATGAGAATGGTAAAGAGCATCATGTGTATTACATTAGTGGGTGGTGCCACAATAATGGGTTGCACTTTATGGGACATCCTAATTTTTGCTTGAAATCACATATTTTTGGAAAATAAAATGATTTAAGTCTTTAAAGGTTCCATGTAAAGGATTTTAATTAAAGAGGGTTTGATCAAAACCCTTTGGATAGAACCTTGTTATTTTTAAACCATACCTATAATGGAGTCTCCTCTACACCTATCAAAATGCTGATTAAAAACCACTTTTGATTTACCTTTTGGACAATCAAATGAATTCATTTAAAATTTATGTTTTGTAAGTATGTAGCCCTTATTATAAGCTTCCCAAAAAGTATAATTTTAAATATATTTAATTTTATTATTATATTTATTTTTTATTTATTGTTAATGTAGGCTTTTCAATGAACATCAAGTTATTTGTTTCACACATATGAAAAAATAGGAAAATAGATAAATTTTTTTCTAAAAAATGCATGTGCACTAGGTATTGATGTCCTTATTCCAACAAAAAAAGAATAAGCTAATTCAAATCCAAACAAAAAAAGTTATGCGGTCCAAAGTACACCTTTTTCCAAATTATAATTACTCTGACTTGGAAAATTAGCTAAAAAATATATATACAACAAAGAATTATGAAAAAATATCCATGCACTAGATATTGATGTGAAAAAATTGTATTTTAAAAATTAGAATTGTATCCTTTCTATAAAAAAGTTGTGTGGTCTAAAGTAAACATCACTTTTTAAAAATGTTGTTTAGTAGAAAAAATAAGTTATTAAAAATTACATAAAAGGATTCACAATTTATTTTTTTATTTTTTTTAAAATATATAATTAGAATCTACACACAAAATCTCACAAATCACTAGTTTGATTCATCTTCAAATTCTTAATGGTTTAGCTACTATTGTAGTGCCCCTCACACTGTTATTTGTTGGACTGATAGTTATACTATTTAGCACATACATTATGATACTTGGTAGATGTTAGTTTTACTATTTTGGATTGGTTTTGGATGACAGTTGATCATACTTTGATGTTCATGATACTATTGACTTATGCATATGTTATGATGGTTATATGGATTTATTTGTGTGTTCAGATTAATTTACTTATGAGTATCATGTGGTTATATTATTATGTTCACTGTGCATTTAATTCATGATTGATATATGTTGTTTACGATGTAATTGTTGTTGTTTATTGATGTGGATTATTGTTTGAAGTGTTTTGGTGGGAGGGACAGTCTAGCATTACTCGTTCATGACTACCTTGCTACGCTATGAATTCCTCTCACAATATGTTTGATTGTTTGATATATATATATGTTGTTTGACAGTTTGTCTGATGTAGATTGCAAGCACTAGGCATTGACTCCACCTGAATTGTCAGGTTTGAGTGTGCCTTAAAACCCAATGGAAATGTTATTGAAAATAGAGATGACAAAAGGTCCCCTACCCTTGCCATCATCCTTGATGAGGATGAGTACCCGTTTAGTCACCCCGTCAGTCGGGTTTGTGCCTTTGGTCAGTTGTCACATTTTGATTTTATGGTTGTTGGGTGATTTGTGATGATACTTAGTTAATTATTGATTATGTTGTTTAACTAGTTATGTTGTAAATGAAAGGGAAGATGCTGGGTTTTCTTACTGATTCTTTCCCAGTTGACCTATTTTGAATCAATTATATATATATATATATATATATTATAGTGGCTTGCCACTTTTGCCTAAAAAAAAAAAAAACTAGTTATTAAATTTAAATAAATTGCAATGGTAATTTGTGGAGAAATTAATATTATGAGTTGTCTTGTTTAAAATTAAATTGATTTATAAGGTTGTTTAATTAATTTGGAATTAAATATATAATTAAATAAATCAAGATTGAAAATGGATAATTATATGGAATTTTTAATAATTAATTTTTTAAATTAAATTGTTATGTGATAAAGTATTTTATAATTAAATGTAAAGATAATAATTATTATTATTATTGAGATTTAATTAAGCAAATGAGGAAAATAATATAATTTAAAATAAAATAGTTAATTGGATGTGATTTCGAGCAAGTTGTTAAAGCAATTTAAAAGATAGGAAAAAGTGGAGTTCGTGCACATGCATGACTCCGAACTAATTGCTGAATGGAAACATGTTATTTTTTATGAGTCTTTTGTTTGCTTTTTTTTTTGAAAAATAAAATCTTTCCTTATTATCATTGTTTGGGGGGATTTTGGGTGGTCATGATGGGTTTCTTTTGGGGGGTGTTTGGATGGAAAGCTTGATCTGCAAGATTTTTTTTTTAAAAGACTGGCATTCCATTATGGGTTATCTTAAATGTTTTTTCTGAAGTTTTGGATCGAGGTTTTGTAGAAGCAGAAATTGTAGCGAAAGATTGATCTCGGCTTCAAGTTCATTTCAGCCGCGTAGGAACCCAGGTTGGCTTCTTCATCATTCTTCATTTCGCTTATCCGTTCAATGTTGAATTTGTACTCTATTATAGTGTTCGATTTTCTTCTCCCTTTGTAATTTTGATATGCTTGGTCTATGATTATAAATCTTTATTGTTGGATAGAAATCAATGTTTATGTTTGGAATCGATGCTTTTATAAATCTTGAGGCTTGATCTTAATACTTAGCTTGTAAATGTTTAATGGTGTCGACCTCTACAATCATGTACATTTGATTGAAAATTTCTAAAGCTCTCGCATTTCATTGCATGCTATTTATTTACTCTTGCCAAATGCATGTTGTGAGCTTTTAAAACCTCTGTTATATTCATTTTAGCACACCTCCTCTCTCCCCAGTTTCATACTTTAGATCTTTGATATAATTTTGAATGGAGTAGATTTCAACTTTTATGTCCTTCTTGATATGGATCGGCCTTCTATGTTTTGAATCGGTTTGGTCATTTTCTCTTGTTTAAACATTTTGTGTATACCTCCTTCATTATTAATGACAATGACTTTCTCTGTAACAGTCGATCTATTTCAGCACATACTCTGCTTTGACCAAACTAGATTCAATCCTCCTTTTTCTTTACTTTTAAATACAATTTATTCTGTTTGGGCTGGGATTTACTCTGTAGATATTGATTTTTCCCTCCTCTTCTTCATGCATTTCTTAATCAGGATATCTTGTATTGTAAATCATTTCAATTAGCATATCGTGGACTTGGTATGGTGTTTCATGTCGATGAATTAAATTTAAGTTTGGTATTCGATGCCTCACCTCAGTGACACCTTCCTTACTGTAACTTTATCGCTGCCCCTGTTGCTACTTGCTTGGTATTCTAGTGTATGGAATTCGATGATACACTTTTAGTTTCAGTTTCATTTCTTTTGATGTTGCAAGATGCGAATTTACCCCTATGTATAACCTTTGAGGCTTGTGTTGATATTTTTGGTTGTACATTATGTTTGGTTTCAACTATAAATATGTTAAATTTGGAATCCAACAGGTGTACCCTAACTTGCATTTTACATTGATATAAGGTTTTTGGTAGTTGATGGAGTTTGGAGTTTGACAATATGCATTATACTCGTTAGTCAAGGATCATATATTATGTTGATTGAAATCAATGCTTTGTATTACTCAAAGTCGATAAATATTTATCATTTTGGTAATCGTTGCATATGCCTTAAGTTTGATTATCGATGTGAATGTATTATATATTTGACATTCAAATCTATATATATATATATATGTATATGTATATATATAGATATATATATGTGTGTATATATATAGATATATATATGTGTGTATATATATATGTATATGTATGTATATATAAGTATGAAAATATATCTATTTATAACCCATTATAAATGTAATATCGTATTGGAAACAACACTTTGTAAATAACTTATACACAAGAATATATATATATATATATATATATATATATATATATCTGTGTGTGTGTGTGTGTGTGTGTGTTATGTTATAGTAAAGGAATAATTCGGTATAGGTAATTAAGAGACTATGGTAAATAGGTGAATTGGAAGGTTATTAGTAAATGAGTAATTAAGTACGATAGATAAATGAAAGTTATATATATATAATTACTTATGTGAATAGGTGTTGCCTTTTTACCATTTGGGTTATTATTATTATTTAGAAGATAGTTTTCAGATTTTGAATTTATATATATAAATGAGTATATGTGTAAACGTGTGTATGTTAGAATATGAGTAAAAGAACCTTTTCCTATTTGAGAAATGGGTAATTTAGTAGGGAAAAAGAGTTACTTATATTAGGTTTCGAAAAATTGGAAGATTTGACTAAATGAATTGAATTAGATTATCTCTAATGTTAGTTAGTTTATGCTGATTTCTTCATAATCTTTTAATAGTTAAATTGAAAATATAGGATGATTTCATGATTGATTTGATTTTCAATTATCTATATATGTATATGTTTATATATAATTCAATATTCTTTTATTTTATTTTATGGTTATGGCAGTTTGATATAATATTAATTTTTACATAAATATATCAAAGGATATTTCTTTGTCTTGAGTTGGTTGAGCATGTTGAAAAGTGAACTAGAAACTTAATAAGGAGAGGCTGATTGTTTCAAATTTAAATAATTGGAAGATTGAATAAATGATGAAATTAGATTAATTGATATCATAGTATTTTGTAATTTAAAACTACGGAGTTAGTTAAGTGAATGGATTGATGAACGTTGCTAAAGTGATGTACTTCCTCTCTTACTTTGTACTAGTGTTATGTAGATTCTTTATGATTTTAGCTTTTATGAGTTCATGTTTTGTGATGATTTTGGAAAAGAGATGATGTGAATTTAGTATTCAAATGGGAGTCCTTGTGTAAAATAGTTAGTTAGACTTCTAGAGGTTAGGGGAAGTTTTTCCCGCATAATGGGTTTTATGTTTAGTTCTTTTTGAAATGGTTGCCAATTTTTTTGAAATTGGGTGAAATGGTACTTGAATTGAGTTCATTAGGGTTTTAGCCTTGCACTATTTTCACTTTTGTTTGGTTGAGATTTGTTGTGAGATGGTTCATGCCTCGCTTTATGGGTATATTCCTATGGTTTGTAACCTGTGCAAGTTGGCTTCCCTATTTGGTGTGTGGGTCTTCTAGTTACTAGTAGGGGGAGTGACTTTCAATGGGGGACAAAACCCAAAATGATTGACCAGGATAACCCATTGGGAGTTTCTTAATCCAGTGATAATATAACTAATGTATTAGGGGGTTCGGTAGATTCTCACACTAATCAAGTTAATGTTTGCCTCACTCATGGATCAAGTGCTTGTTTAGGCTTGAGATGAGATGGGAAGGCCTGGAATGGCATGATCAACTGTCTTGTCCTCATGAAAGGTATGTTGATTCCACATGAGTTTGAATGGGGGTCGGGGATCGGTAGAGGCCAACAGGATAACCTAGGATGGGGTTCGGGGCCTAGGAAGATCATCCAAGATAACCCATATCAAAATTTGTGATGACACTCCTCCCTATAGCAACCTAGCATTCCAAATTCATTCATTCCTCTTTGTTGTTTGCATACCTCTGGAAGTGTAGTCTCTATTATGTGTTGTTTGTTGTACCTTGTATGTTGGAGTCATGTTAGCCTTGTTTGCTTGACTGCTTGTGTAGCATGTCTTTATTGTCATCTCCTAGCACGGGGGGGGGGGTGGACCTTAGGGTTCCACATAGTCGGGTGGAACATGCTATGCACTCCATTGGGTTCCTACTTGATGTTTGTGAGCATGGATGTGGTACCTTATGCAGAGATTCCAAATCTTGTACCAGATTTGAGATAGTGTTGATGTTATGTAATGTAATCATTTCAGTTGTATCTTATCATGTATCTAATGTATCCTTCTCATTGTTATAAGGGAAGCTTGATGTAAACTTGTAAACAATGTAACGTTCTACCCCCATTTATGGGAATTTGTAAATGTACTCATTTGATCGTATTATATGCTCTTTAATGGTGTTGTATATGTGGAAATATATACATTTGATTCTTTTAATGCAGTGGATGTAAATGAACTCTTGTTGCAGTTATTTTGCGATGTATGTTTAGATTGAATAGTTGATATGTGCATAATGCAATCATGATACCCTAAAGGACATAATTAGAGTATATGTATGTATAGTTACATTCTATGTAATGGATAGTATGATCTACATGTTGATTCACTTTTTTTTTTAAAATCATGTCATAATTGTTAGTTAAATGTGTCATCCTTTGGGGTTTCGTGGTAGGGCGTTACAACTATAGGTGTAAGAAAGTGAAGATTTGGTGAAAAATCTTGATTTCAATGTCAAGTTTGGCCAAAAAGTGTAACCCATTATTGTGGGATCACCCTAGTCAAACATTAATTGATTCTGAAACTTGTTACACAACTATAGAAAAAAATGTGTTGCTCTTGTGTTCACTACCAATAAGTTGAGACATTATTTATTAAACGTTGAAGTGCAAGTCATCACAAAATTTGATCCTTTAAAACACATTTTTGCTAAAACCAATTTATCAGGCTGCCTAGCTAAATGGGTTATGTTGTTAACTGAGTTTGACCTTAAATTCATTTCTCAAAAAGTAATCAAAGGGAAAGCATTGAACAACCATTTAATTGAGGCTACTTCACCATTACCATTACCAAATAAAGATTCCTTTCCTGACAAAAGCATGCTGAAAATTGATGATAATGAAACATGAGAATTATACTTTGATGGCTCTAAGTTTTGGATTGGATTTGGTGCTGGATTTATATTAGTATCTCCCTCAAGGAAGCCAATTCCTTTATCCTATCACCTAAATTTCTTATGTACAAAAAATATTGCTAAGCATGAGGCTCTTATCATAGGACTACATCCAGCCTTGTCCTTAGGTGTTAAACACAATCGTATATTTGGAGACTCTCAACTAATCATCAAACAAATTAATGGGTCCTATCAAGAAAAATATGATAAGTTATCTAAGTACAAATACCTCACATTAATAATATTGGAGTGTTTCACATCATACACTATGTACAATGTTTTGTGAAAGGATAATCAACATATAGATGCAATGGCAAGTGTTGCTTCCCATGTGTCTCTCGATGATACTTCTTTGGACTTCACATTTTTTATTCACACTCTCACTGAACCCTTGATAAATGAAAACAAAAAAGAGACACTAGTTGCTAATATTGAAGTTTCCAATGAGTGGTATGCATCGATATTTAATTATTTAAATGATGGCTTCTTTCCTGAATCAACCACTAAAAATACTATGGCTTGTATACAAAAGTTGGTAGCTCATTATATCACTAGTAGAATTTAGCAAATAAATGACTATGTGGCTAAAACTTTCAGTCACGAAAACTAAAAATGATTAAATTCTAGTCATTTTTTGCAACACAACTATAAATGACTAATTTGATCATTGGGTAAAAAAAATAAGTGGAAAATAATAAAAAAGAAAGTGAAAGACTAAGTTATTTTTTGGGCGCCAAACAATGAAAAAGAGAATTTTCATTTCCTTATGTCTAGGAAGGTTAGGGGTTTTTTAGTTTGTTGGTTGGAAGAAGTTCAAATATTTTTTGAGGGCATGGTGTAGAACCAACAGTTGGTTGCACCAACATCTATCTAGGTTGTTGAGAGGATCTAGGATAAAGGCACGTTGAGTTTTCTCTGAAGAAAAATTTATTTGTTGGCTTTGAAAACATCCACACTATAGAGATTCACAAGTGTTTGAAGACACATTGCATGCACGAGGAGATTGTCTAAGGTTTTGAGGATAGATCATGCCCATGTTGAGATAATATTCGAGGTTTTCATAGAAGCCTTCATCCTCACATCTTTTCAGGTATACTCTATGCCGTTAGGGTTTTTAGTTTTGTTTGAAGTTTTGAGGAAGAGCTTGCTTGTCTCCTCATGAAGGTTTTATCCTTGTCATAATCCCAAACTAGGAAGTCAAAGCTCTTATTAGGAAAACAATCACCTTCATAGGTGATACTTTCATATCACAATGCAGATATTTTGAGAAGATCACAGGCCATGATATGTTTAAGACATGATAGTAGTCTCATTATTGAAGTGTCAATGGGTTTTACTGGTTATGAGGAGTTTTTCTGGTTATGAATGGCAATATGTATGTCTCTGTAAGGAAAATAATGATGAATAAATGGTAATATGTATGTTTTACTATCTTGATATCACCAATGTCGACCACCATTAAAATTTAACCACGAACTATGGATGAGAACCACTTCTTTGGCCAATAGGTTTTCATCCTTGGCCATTTACAAACTAGTAGGGGTTTTGTCCTATAGTCACTAACAATCTGTGAAGTTTTGTCCTCAAATCTATTCGTTTGAAAATAAATTCTCGAGATAAATCTCATTGGGGTTTGATGTGGGTTTTCAAAAGTAACCTACCATTGCATATTTTCTTTATCTAAATTATCATGACTATAGCTTCTCTTTATTTTTATTCATCCTTTTCTACCTAAATAAACAAGTGTTTTAGATCTCCCTTATCACCCAAATTCTCATGTGGCTATAACTGTCCCATGAATCCTTCATGATTTATCTTTCATGACTGCCATTCATATATGAAGATACCAGTTTAAAAGTCTTCAAGATAATTGTGATTTGTCCTTTCATGTCTGATAAATATTGATAACCATGAATATCATATTTCAATGAGGTCAATCTCAATGCAATAACTTGATATCCACTTATGCTAGCTTCAACTATGAAGTTCATATTTACTATCATGTATGAGCTAACTATCCTAATAAAAAAATTTCATTATCCATTGGTTATAATAATTGTCCCTACTTCTTGATTTTCCCTTAGCTTCATGGTACTTGTCCTATTTATTATAGTCATAGAGAGTATCTTTTGCATATGGATTGCCCTTATATCTATTGACAATGACTATCATCTTTTATGTCTTATAACCATATTTTATTATCTACAATCTGCCTTTTTATAAAATTTTATACACAATTCATTTCCCTTTGTTAACAGGTCTACCACTATTGAATGCTCAAGGAGACCTTCATGGTGAAAGCCTTTGCAATTTGTAACATGATTTTATTTAATAGAGCACTGTCCTCTTCAAAAATATGATTTCATGTCTTCATGAACTTCTCATAATCCAAGGTATAGCTAAGAGTTGTCCATGTAGCTTTGTAATGCCCCCATTTTGAGCCATACACTCTTTTGTGCTCTTCAGCCTATTTCAAAAGCCCGTAGGATCGTTGAGGTGAAATCAGGGTTTCCTTGTTTGGAGGTTGTTTTTGGTATTTCTCAGAATTTCCTATATTTAGTAAATTCTATTATTGGCAGTGAACAGTTGTCAACACTTCAGTAAATCATCTTCAGTTGGAGCAGTTGCTTGGGTTTTATTTTTGGCTTTTTAAAAGCATTTTGGTGAAATAATATATTTCAAGGCATTAATGTTGTAATTTCAAGTTGCCCCTTGGCCTAGCTCATTAACTTTAAGTTGTGTTAAAAAGGTGGCCATGAAGGGGGACACCTTCATGAAGGAAATATTAAACATTTAATAAAGTTCATTTATGCCTTGAAGTGGACGCCATTCTAAGAGGGATTTAATATTTATGAATTTTAAAATATTTCAAAAAGGGAACTTTTGGTGTCCCATTCTTGGAGGAGTTTTGGGAATTTGAAAAGTCACCTCTTGTTCTATAAAAGAGAAGTTTTTCTCCAGCTCTTATGATCCATGAACTTATGCTAATGTTATGTTGTCAAAATGACATCTTGGTTTTTACTTCGAGGGATGCTTACCTCCTAGTTTCAATCCAATTTCATGTTTGAAAGATAACACCTAGTTGGCCTTATTGCTGCTTCTCATCCAGACTAGCAGATTGAGCTTCAAAGTTGAAGAATTTTAGTGATATTTTCAGTTTGTATGTTGTTGGTGTTTATACAGCTGAAGTTGATTTTTGCGAGAATTTTTTTGAATAAATTTAATTGTGTTCTAGGCATTGAAGATTCCTGTTTGCTTACCTTGGGCAACCCTTCTCATAGAAGATGAGATTTTATTTCAAAGTTTCTGAATTTTAAGAGCCAAATCATCCTTTCAGCTAGGCCGTACATTCTTGCTTGGCATTGGAATTTGTGACAATTAAATAAGGTTGTTTGGAAGTAGTTTCATGATTTGATTTTGGGCGCCATCCTCCTAGAAGACCTTTGCTCTTCATTTTAGCTAATTTGGAGGTAAATTCATGAAGTTATGAGCATTTCATTGATTTCCAGTTTGCTGGTTCACAGTTTTAGTTTGCTAGTTATTGTTATCAAACTTCATTAAGATCATATTTTGGCTTCATTTACAGTCCTTGGGAGTTCTAAACATTGCTATATTCATCCTTCTTATATTTGCATTCATTCTATTGTTGTAACACTCGTACTTTGCAGCTTATTTCAATTGTAAGGTTGAGAATTAGTAGTACTAATCCAACCAATGTTATTATTGCAATTACTTGTGATTTCTAATTCAAACACATTAAGCACCCCTGGATGGTATACCGCTAGTGTGGAGAAACAATTTTTTTAAGATTTCTTGTACCCACTGTCAAGTGGTGAATTCCCACTCTTGAGTGGATGCCTGCTACAACAGATGAATTGTTTTATTTGTAATTTCATTCCCCCCACTGTTTTAGTGGAAGTGTGGAAAATATCTCATGGTTGGTTATCCGCCTAAGTTCTTTTAGTGTTATAATTAGTACTCCACCATATGTTAGCACCTCGCCTTCTAAAGGATCTTGTGTGCACATTCTTGGTGTTGAGTTTAGTTCTTCTCTCTCAATTGTAATCATTTCAGTTATTAATTAATTAGATCCTAGGGATCCTCTGACCATATGCCCACCCCTCCTCCCTCATTGAGTCTTAGGGTTAATCCTTGGTTAGAGTTACTATTTCACATCATTTTGATTTGAAGCTAACCTTAACGGGTGCATGATTGCATTGTATTTGTCATTGAAAATCAAGAAAAAATTGAGAGGGTATCTTTTAGTGGTATCAGAGCCATGATCTTACCATCCTATGAAAAATGGAGCTCAGTTATCAGAAGAGTGACAAAAAAATTAGATTCTACACTAGAGGTCAGAACTGAATTCAATTTCAAAATTCAGAAGTATCGAAGATGTTATGTTATCTAAAGTTCTGGAACTGTGAGAAGTCAAAAATGATTATGGCTTCTGAAAAGGAAAGAAGTTTGGCAAGGTCACTTTCCATTGCAGGTGCAAGGCTCAATGAAGAATGTTAGACCAAAGGTGAAGAAGTGAGTATATTGTCTAAGTTGGAATATCGTTTCAGCCAAGTCCAACAATCTCCTACTGAATTATTGAATAAGGCATTATCTCTAGCAGTAACTGCTTTGATTCATCCCTATTGGATAGGGAATCGAGAGGAAGAAATGATTTTGTTGGTTGCTTCATGCTTTAGTGAAGTTATAATGATTGTAGCACCATTGATGCCTTATGAAGATGAAATTATGAAGAAGATTCTTTATAAGATTGTTGAAAGTTTCCAAGATCTTGATGAAACCTGTAGCAGCCAATTTCCTAGAAGAGCTGCTATCTTGAAGACATTTTTAGATCTCAGGACAAGTAACTTGCTGATTGACTTGGAAATGCATAATCAAATTGATCACTTGATTTACTACCTTTTCATATCCACTTGGAGTGAACAAGAAGAAAGTGTTATGACAACAGTAAAGAATATTCTTGTTCTCACTATTAAAGAGGTAGATGAAATTCCACCGAATGTCCAATCACTCTTTTTGGAAGTTTATGAATGAAAATAAAAACTTTCTCCTATTGCTAATATATTGTTACATGAATTTTTCAATCAATGTGAGGAGAAATTGAAGCCCCTTTTGATGAAGATAGTTCAAAATAATGGAGAATTCTTTCATTGAAGAAAATAATGAAATTTGGCATCCTGTGGATTTGATAGCAGAATCTTAGGAAGAATCTACGAATATGCATTTGACCATGCATTCAATAGAAGAGTGCCAAGAGGCAACAAAAGCTTCAGAAGAACATGAAGACTATCAAATGGACTCACTTGGGTTTTCAGGAAAAGAACATGTGGAATTGGAGAGAGATGAACCTACAAAACTGCTATATGAAAAAGAAGATTTCATTAATCAAGAGAAATGCATGGTAGACCTTCAAAATGATTTATTTGAAGAAAATTCAATTAATGAAGAGTTCATGACAAGTAACCAAGAAGATTTCCTTGTTATGTATGGGGCTACTAATGATGAAATCAGTAACATACCTATTCATGGAAGGTCCATTGAAGTAGAGAATGATGATATTTTCAAAGCAACCAACTTTGATGATTCTTTTTTCCAATACAATGATAGTGACATTGATAGTATTGGGTTTGGTTATCAAACTACACCTGTGGAAAGAGTTATAAATGAAGACATTAGTTTAAGGGAAAAGAGGAGTGACTCATTCAAAGAGTCAACAATCCAAGAGAAGTATGATGAGTTCTTCCCTATTGATTATTACAATCAAGAATTCATGAGACCATGGGATCCAGGTGTTTTGATACCGAAAGGCTTAGGGGAGAAAGTAATGAAATCTTTTGATGATCCATTGCTTGAAGATATTGCTGACAAGCCCTCTATTAAGGAGCTATCCAATGAAAGGATGGGAAGGAGGCTGATTTTGAAAATCATGTCAACGAAAATAAATCAAAAAAGTTTTTGTTTGATAAGCAAAACTTCTTTGCTGATTGTGATCAACGGCCTAAAGAGCTACAAGTTTTGAAGGATAAATTATTGGTTTCCAAAGAGAAAATGGTTAAAGTGTTATCAAGAATTTATAGCACCCACAATTGTATTTAAGAACTCTACTAGAAATTCCAGTTTGAAGAGAGACAAAATGGAGTTAAGGATGGAGACACTCCTTCCAAGATGTAAACCATCAAAGAAGCATTGGAATCAATTAAGACAAACTATTTGCATTTTCTCTTTGATAGGGATAATGCCATTAAGTTTGCAGAGGATACCTATGATGCCTACCAAGAGAAGGAGAAAGAGGTTGATAGTCTTTGCCTTGATCTTACCTTAGCTCATCATTCTATATGCATAGCAGAGAACCAATCACCTATTGCAGCTACACTTGAGGAACAAGAAGCTAATACAAGGATTATGGAGATCAAGCAAATAGTTGAAGAAATAAATGAACTCCATAATGACGAAACATTGCATAATGCCAAGGAGATTCAATATGTAGATGGTGATTGGAAGGGACATCAAGAGTGTGAACTTTTGGGTTGGGAAGAGAGATTGCCACAAGAAGGAATAGTTTGCAGCCATGAGGTGGATCATATAGGTAGTAATGTATGTGGTAATTAGCATGTTACACCTTGTGGATCGACAACTAATGATGGGCATCCACAAGTTGAAGAAGATGTGCATGAGTTCTATGATGACACCAATGAAAGAATGAAGAATTCAAATCTACATTAGCATGTATTTTAAGCTAATGATATTTCTTTATTTGAAGTTGGTGCTAATGAGTTCCATGATGGAAAAATCACCGCTGATAATAATGCTTCCACTTCTCAGGAATTGAATAATCAAGAAATAAGGAGGAATGAGGGTGTTGCTTTTGATTGGTATCAGAGAATTGATGGGCATTCAGATGAAGAATTTCTTCAATCCTTGATGAGGATGTTGGTTAGAGTTATATCAGATTTTATGTTTACATCAACTACCTTAAGAGTAACTGATTTCAGTATTGAGTTTGATGAAGGGTTCATTGAATCTTTCCAGTAATTCATGTCTCGTGATTTTGAATTCAGATTTGTTGAATACTTCTTCGAGTTTCAAGAAGTAATGATTCAGATGGAGCACATGGATCGAAGAATTCAAGTTAGAGTAGCTCTCTGCCTACAAAATGGTTCTTCCTTGCTTATGGTTTGGGATCTTGGTATCAATATGCATTTGACATTTCTTGGAGTTTGGGACTTTCAGTTTATCTTGATGAAGATGACCATGTGTGAAAAGAAGGTATGTTGGAGTGATAGGTGTCGAAAATTATGTTCTATGTATGCTGCTACTTTCTTTATCAGCCATTTAATGAATATTTTTTATCATCAATTGGTGGTTCGAAAAGGAGATTGGGGCAAAGAATGTTTCTTTGTTGTTTTGGAATTATTAGAGAGGATGTTTCCAGCTTTGGGCATGAGTAGTTGTGACTCCAAGGATGCTCATTTCTAGTGTTGCAACAACTGTTCAACTCCTTGCACGCTGATTTTCCTAAAATCAAATTTTGAGTGGGTCACTTCAGATTTCATGTGCAGCTGGTATACTCATTTTTTCTCTTCTCAATCTCTTATCAATGATGGTTTTTGGTTTCAAAAGTGGGTAATGGTGTTTCATAGTGATTCAAATTAGTATTGGATGGTGTTCAAGTTATTTTCCAGTGGCTTTCTTGGTACAATCTCTTGCACTGTTTGGGACAACGAACCTTTGCTTGATTTGGTTCAACTTTTTGAGACTTTGGTGGGGAGATTAGTGGAAGTTTTCAGAAATTTTATTGAATATGTCAGAATTACTTAGAGGAGGCATTATACATCCTTGTGGAGTTTTGAGGATGCGGCTGCTATGACTTTGCAAAGAGTTGTTTTTCCCTTTGCAATTGGCTATGATGGAGACACATTTGTTGTTATGATTCGGTTTGATGCTTTGAGGAGTTATGTTGATGAGAATATTTTTGAGTTGCTTAGATTATTCTTCATTGTTCTCAAAATGGTGATTGACATTGACATTGCAGATGTTAATTCCTCAGAGTTTATTGGTCATGGAATGCTAACAGATTTTGATTCCACTCCTTCCATGTTTTTTAGTTTGAAATTCAGGAATATCATCTCTTTGAGATTGCAAGGATGGTTTGTGCAGTTTTGGTGCAATGACCTCATTGGTATGATTAGAGTGGAGTAGCATCAACATGGTGGGGTTTTTCAGAGATGGACATGGGACTCCGGGATCCTATATGTTTGGTGGGATCAGTTTGGAGTGTTGTGGCATTGCTTGAGGACAAGCAATTTTGGGAAGGGCGAACTATAATGTCCCCATTTTTAGCCATACACTCTTATGTGCTCTTTAGCCTATTCTGGAAGCCTGTAGGCTCATTTAGGTGAAATCAGGGTTTCCTTGTTTGGAGGTATTTTTTGGTATTTCTCTAGAATTTACTATTTTTAGTAAATTCTATTATTGGCAGTGAACAATTGTCAGCACTTTAGTAATTCATCTTTAGTTGGAGCAGTTGCTTGGGTTTGATTTTTGGATTTTTAAAAGCATTTTGGTGAAATAATATATTTCAAGGCATTAATGTTGTAATTTCAAGTTGACCCCTTGGCCTAGCTCATTAACTTTAAGTTGTGTTTAAAAGGTGGCCATGAAGGGGGACACCTTCATGAAGGAAATATTAAACATTTAATAAAGTTCATTTATGCCTTGAAGTGGACGCCATTCTAAGAGGGATTTAATATTTATGAATTTTAAAATATTTCAAAAAGGGAACTTTTGGCATTCCATTCTTGGAGGAATTTTGGGAATTTGAAAAGTCACCTCTTGTTCTATAAAAGAGAAGTTTTGCTCCAACTCTTATCATCCATGAACTTATACTAATGTTATGTTGTCAAAATGACATCTTGGTTTTTACTTCGAGGGATGCTTACCTCCTAGTTTCAATCCAATTTCATGCTTGAAAGATAACACCTAGTTGGCCTTATTGCTGCTTCTCATCCAGACTAGCAGATTGAGCTTCAAAGTTGAAGAATTTTAGTGATATTTTCAGTTTGTATGTTGTTGGTGTTTATACAACTGAAGTTGATTTTTGTGAGCAGATTTTTGAATAAATTTAATTGTGTTCTAGGCATTGAAGATTCCTGTTTGTTTACTTTGGGCAACCCTTCTCATAGAAGATGAGATTTTATTTCAAAGTTTCTGAATTTTAAGAGCCAAATCGCCCTTTCAACCAGGCCGTACATTCTTGCTTGGCATTGGAATTCATGCCAATTAAATAAGGTTGTTTGGAAGTAGTTTCATGATTTGATTTTGGGAACCATCCTCCTAGAAGACCTTTGCACTTCGTTTCAGCTAATTTGGAGGTAAATTCATGAAGTTATGAGCATTTCATTGATTTCCAGTTTGTTGGTTCACAATTTCAGTTTGCTGGTTATTGTGATTAAACTTCATTAAGGTCAGATTTTGGCTTCATTTATAGTCCTTGGGAGTTCTAAAAATTTCTATATTCATCCTTCTTATATTTGCATTCATTCTATTGTTGTAACACTCGTAATTTGGAGCTTATTTCAATTGTAAGGTTGAGAATTAGTAGTACTAATCCAACCAATGTTATTATTGTAATTACTTGTGATTTCTAATGCAAACACATTAAGCACCATTGGATGGTATACCACCAGTGTGGAGAAACAAATTGTTTAAGATTTCTTGTACCCACTATCAAGTAGTGAATTCCCACTCTTGAGTGGATGCCAACCACAGCGGATGAATTGTTTTATTTGTAATTTCATTCCCTCCACTGTTTTAGTGGAAGTGTGGAAAATCTCTCATGGCTGGTTATCCACCTAAGTTCTTTCAGTGTTATAATTAGTACTCCACCATATGTTAGCACCTCGCCTTCTAAAGGATCTTGTGTGCACATTCTTGGTGTTGAGTTTAGTTCTTCTCTCTCAATTGTAATCATTTCAGTTATTGATTAATTAGATCCTAGGGATCCTCTGACCATATGCCTGCCCCTCCTCCCTCATCGAGTCTTAGGGTGCATCTTTGGTTAGAGTTACTATTCCGCATCATTTTTCTTTGAAGCTAACCTTAACGGGTGCATGATTACATTGTATTTGTCATTGAAAAATCAAGAAAAAATTGAGAGGATATCTTTCACGCTTGCACTTGACACTATCATGGTGATGAATCATATGCAAACATCTTGTCCTCATTCATCACTGGACTCATTCTAAGTATTCATTATCTTTTGGCATAAAAAAAACCTTATCATTTCTATATGGTCATTGCCCTTGCATAGTCCTTTTGACACATAGTTTTGCTACCTTCTATACCATTTCTCATGAAATGCCTATAAGCTTCCATGTTATGCATTTCAGACTGTCCTACCCTTTCCTTTTGACCAAGTTCATTTCATGGTTTAAGACAACCTTTCTCATGCATCCCTACACACTTATTCAGACCTTAACAACTTCATATCCCTATGATCTACATGGCACTATTTCTCTGCTCTTGAATATTGTCATCAAAAACCTCTTGCTTGGAAAATGAAATTATATCCCTATGTTGCAAGGGATGGTCATATCCTTTTGATTCAATGTCAGTAAACAAAAATTCTTGTCTTGTGTTGAATTATTGACTTGAAGCCTTTTACAAAAATCACCATAGTGATGATCTCACTATACATATCTCTAGATTTCTCATAGTGACTATATGTTACTACTCTTTTACAAACTCTTTCACCTTCATATCACTATGTAGGGATGATCTAATATTTCCTACCTGTTGATGGTAAAAATGATATAAACAACGTTAAAACAAAATATTTCTACTCTATTTCTCCTGAAAAAGAAAGACAACATGTAGTACCCTAACTCCCAAGGTCTTGCTAGTTGGTTCTCAATTGTCTAGTGTCACTCAATCGGTTCATGCAACTGTAATATTCAAGGGGCCTGTGCTGGTAACAAAAGATTCAAGCGATGACTCATTTTACCAAACTGTTTTAGTGAATCAATGGGGTTTCAAACAAAAGAAAAAGATAGATCAAAGGGGCAAACCAGTAAGTATGAATCCAATTTATCTATCATCCGGACATATATCTTCAAATAATGAATGTTCTTCCAATCAGATCAAGAAACCCATAAGATGACACAATCTATAGCATAATCTATACCACTGCATACATTTTAGGTGCTTAATTAACTTCACAATTACACATCACAAACATTTCAAGGATTTCAAAACAACACACCTTCATTCATCATCAAAATTATAGATCAACAAACTTTAATAACTTCAATTCAATGATAATCTAACAAGATAATCCTTAAATCTGGTTTCTTCTAATGACTTTCATCACATAAGAAACTAGCATGCTTCAACACAATCACTGGCATTCAGATAGATTATAACTTATCAGCCCTATCAAATAAAACAACTCAATTGTAATACCATATTGCGTAAACTTGTAATTCTATTAACTGTAAAAAAAAAAAATCAAGTACAAAGTATCTCTGTAATCACTACAAAATTCTATCTCCTAAAATTAGGTAAGCCAATCCTATTCTCAATTAGCCGACCCTTTACAATATGATACCCATAGGGTATTTATAGATATACAAAAACTCGAATTCCACTTCTATTTTAAGTCATCCACCTTTTTAGGAAATAAAGATTCTCTTGGAAACTCAGATCAATTTGATCTTGAGTTCTTACATTAGACGTTTAGTTTAACTGGAGAATAGAAAAATAGAAGAAAAATATGTCATGCACCTCAAAACTGCCAGTGCCGCATGCAACATGCAAACAAGAAAGAAAACATGCATGCTGGAGATTTATGCATGTGAAGTTGGATCTGCAATGAACTCATCATAACTGGTGAAGACTTGCTATAATGTATCTATCTCTGGCCCATCGACCTAGCTATCCTCAAATTTGATTTGATCCAATTCTACTGCAGCAAACTCCCTCATACCTTTTACCTTTGTCAATTCTCTTCCAACTGCTTTTATTTCTTCTTTTACATCCATTAACCGATCCAGCATCAAATCTCTGTCATCATCTCCTTTCTGCATTAGTCCTCTGAATCTTTCATCCCATTTCTCTTTTATTTGACTCAAAGGCATGCCTTCTTTTGTAAATGCATTTACATCTACAATAATAGCAATGACTTCTTCTAGCTCTTCCAATTGCTCAGTTAAATTATTAACAGCCTCTTGGATCTCATCCTTATGTTTACACAAGAAGTCAGTTCTAAAATGAAGTATACGAGAGGTTTTTCCAATAAAATCTTTATTCTCCTCCTCAAGTATGGACTATTCAAGAAGAGTAGCTAAAGGTAATGCATTAATCTTATCCAATTTCTGATTGTATTCTTTATACTCTTCTTCTTGTTTCTCCAATGTTTTAATGTATTGATGCATCTATTTTATCAACTCTTCAATGCCTTTGTAGGTCTCAAAACCCTCAACCAAAACTTCACCTACCTCTTGATTCAACTTGTCCATCCACCTATCTACCATCTCCGCTTTGCCTCTTACCTGAACGAAATCATCTACCTCCTTTTTACTTAATAGAATAGGAGTCTCAATGGCAGTTACCTGTTGTGATCTTGGAGAGGAAACACTTTTCAAGAATGGATGTAATTGATCCAATTGAGCCTTAAGCTCATCCTTCTTTTGTTTATCTTTTATCATTCTTGATTTCATTGTTGAAGCCACCACATCAATTAGGTTCATCTGCTGATTCCTATTGGGCCTTCCCAAGTTGACAGTACTCAACTGATAATCTGTTAACTGCATGTCCCCTACCTCCTTTTCTGTCATTAGCATGGCACATTCAGCAACAATCTCTCCTTTATCCGTGAGTCGGGTAGAATGTAGAATCTTAGCCTTTTTTTGAGGCCTATCTCATTCAATATCCTTCATCATATCCTCCCAATTAAGAGGTTGTGAAGGTGTTACTGCCCTTTTTTGCAGGTCTAGTTTCAACCAAGTGGGAGCACATGGGGCAGTAGTCATCATGGAGGAAGAAGAAGCCATAATAGTAGAAGGAGGTTGTACATTTACCCGGGGTTGAGATTCAACCCTTGACTTCTCTTGTTGTTCTTGCACTATATGCATCTGCACAAGGTTTTCAATCTCTTCCTTATCTTTCTGTTCTTGCCTTTTCTTATCTTCCTCTTCTTTCCTCAACCTCTCTTCCTCCAACTGATTTCTCTCCACTCTTTCCTTTTCCAACCTTTCTTTTTCTAATTTTTCCTTCTCTATTCTTTCTCTTTCTAGAGCTTCCCTTTCCAATTTCTCCTTCTCTAAAGCCTCTAGTCTTTCCCTTTCTAATATTTTTGCCTCCAAAGCCTTAAGTTTTTCTGCCTTTGCTTCTTCTTCTTGTTGTTTCTTAATCAGCTCTTCCCCTTCTCTTTCCTTTTGTAATTGTTTTGCTCCTTCTTCCTTTTGGCGAACTTCCTTTGCAAGTTTCAACCTAGCAACCAAGATTTCTTTTTCCCTCTGGTTCCTTGCCTTCTCTTCCTCAAGGTCATGGATCTTCTGTATCATTTCCAACTTGTCATTCTCTTCTTTGACCTTGAGTTCATATTCTCATTGCTTTCTTTGTTTCTCTACTTCATCAGCTACTGCCTTAGCTTTACTTTGTCTAGTTTTTAATTGTTGCTGGTGCAGTATAGCATCAACTTGTACCTTAGCATCAATTTCCTTTTGTTTCTCCGTTGCAGCTCTTGCATCAAAATTTATTTTTGCCTCTTCAAACATCTTCCATTGCTCTTCTTGTGTCAAAATCTGCTCTAAAATCTGCTCTATATCCTCCTCTAGAGGCATGTTTTCTTGCAAATCCTTTTCTGACTCAGTTTCATCTGAATCTGTCCCTACCTCCAGAACTTCTTTTTCCATTTCTTTTCCCTTAGCAGTTTCAGCCATGCTATGAAGAGCTCCTTCTAGAATTTCTTTACTCCTCTTCCTTGTAATTGGGACTTGGGCGGATGATTCACCTAATGTAGGTGTTGAAACAATAGATCCTACTAGAACATCTCCTTCTTGTGCTTCCTCTTCATCCCCTGCTGCTTCAAATTCTATCTCATCAATATCTGGGGGAAAGAACTCCGATGGCTCTTTGGGAGGTGTCTTCCTTTTATTCCTCTTGTATCCCTTACCCTTTTTAGGGACTGGTTCTTGAGGAGTTTGGGTTCTTAGCACTAACCATTGCACACTCCTATCCAACACTGTCCTTCTGATTCGCTTAATATCAATGGTTTCTTCACCGTCCCAGTCAATTGGATCCAGACTTTTGGTGCCAGTGTTCAAAGCCTCATAGGATGGATCCAATACAATTCCATCATCCACCAATGTATCAGGAATATTTTCTTTAACACCAAGCTCGGACATGAGTGCGACAGATAGCCTTTCATAATTCTTCTTCCTTAGATCATACTCATCTTGCCGGTCACTCCAAAAATCCTCTAGCAAACTGAAATGTCTGGTAAACACTGAAGGAAACAAGGCATACATCTTACCCTTTGGATCAAAATACTTACGAGCTATGTATAAACCCAACTTCAATTATATCAGCTCATTATAAACCACCTTTGCTCCTACCAAGTGTTGACAACCATACTCACCCAACTTCATGGGGAACTTGTGACATCCTGTTTTATGCTTTATTCCAAACTGAGCATTAACTCCAAGAGCCTGATATACAAACTCCATCAACACTATTCTATTATTGCAGCACCTTGGAAGCAAATGTGGATGGCCTTCAAAACCAGCTAACTTGAAATATGTTAATCTGGGGTATTGAATGTACCAACACCCCCATTCAACAATGAATGTTATGGCTTCTTAACTCAACCTATACCTTGCATCTCCATTCAATTTATTAATGACTACATATATAAATGCATCATTGACTCTTCTGAATTGAGTCTCAGAAACTTGTAGAGACAATTGGTCATAGTGTTCCCACACTTTCTTCTGTCCATCCAAGGCTCCCTTTATCCCTACTCTATTTAAACCTGGGAAGATACCCAACCGTGCTACTGCATACACAATATAAGAGGTCATAAAGAAACACTTAGTCTCTCTGATATTTCCCAGTTGATTATGAATAACATTTGATAAGATCATAGGCCAATCAAACTGTTGTTTTCCATTTAAAATTATCTGGATGAAAGGAAACATCCACTCCTTGAACTGAAATGTATCTCTCTTTCCAAAGGCCCTAGACAACATCATTATTAGATCTGATACCTCCTTATAGAAATCTGCCCTCTTTGGCTGGTCGGCAAGCTTGCTTAAATATTTATTTTCTGTCTTCAACCACTTCTTGTTCAAATGAGATTTATTGGAGTCCTTATACTGACTATATTTCTCCAAGGCCTCTGCCTCATCCAACTGCACCAAGTTCTTAGGATCAGGGACATTGAATATACTTTGCAATGCTTGAGGAGTAAGATCAACGATGACATTGTTCTGGGAATCCATGCACTGTCTGGTAATAGGATTGTAAGCACTAGCTGCTGTTAAGATCAACTTTGGGCATTGGATTGACAAAGGAAACAAAGTGATATGAGCCAAACCAGACTCCGCAATCTTCTTCATTCTAGGCGTCACATCCTCAGTGAATATTTCACCATATGCCTCCTGAAAGTTGTATTGGCCGAAGTTTGTGTCAGTGATGTCTGACCAGTCAGATTCTACTTTGCTAACTTTGATAACTGGACTCCTGTGATTATACCTTAAGGTATAAGGCAATTGTTCAAGTTTTAACTTCTTTGGTTTAGATGTGGCCTTTGATGTTCCTGCAGGCTGGTTCCTTCGAGCAGCTTCCCCTGATGTTCCTGACATCCTTCAACTTTCCTACAAGCAAAACTTCTAATTAGATCTTTAAATATCATCACAAAACATGCTTTAAAAACCATACCTTTCATATAAGCACCGGAGGTGGAACTAGGCAGAAACATAATCTAAAACAGTCTCTTTTACAACACTGCTGGAATCGGAGCCAAAACCGATATAGATATTTCACTAACAATGAACGGGCTCGGAGTTAGAACTGAAAAGGTGATCGGAACCGAGGTTGGAATGAAAAATGGATTCGATTTTTCTTCAGATTTTATATTTCATATTCTATTTCCATTCCACCTTCGCTTTCGTCTAAGTTATCATTATTTCGAAAGAAGACTTCTCATTATACGCGGAGCCGGAGACGGGATGGAAATGGAATTGATACCTTTTGCAAAAAAAAATTCTCAAGTTCAAGATTGATTCCGATCCCGTCTCTGCCTAGGTTGACCATGACGTCATCAAAGATTTCATCAATTTTAACACGCAATTCCATGATTTAAACCTAAGGTCGTATTAAATGAAAAGAGGCTTTAATAAAACTATACTCATATGACCATGGGAAATGACTAAATTTTAGGGCATCATATTTTAATTATTTAAATGTGATCACAGAAACCTACGAAACCCTAATCCAACAAACACAATAAAACTAGGGCACGGATTTTAAACCTTGCCATTTTACTAGATTGAATATGCGACAAAACCCTAAGTAAAAACGAAATTCAACTAACCATAACTTACCGTAAAAACATTAACCTAATCTACCTCATTGTAGATCCCTAATTTTAACCAACACTATTTAAACCCCCGATTTAGACCAACCTACTGTAAATCAAAATAGCATGATGCGATCATGACTAAAATGTGAAAGCGACCGTGCCCTGAAACAAAAAGAACTAAAAAACAAAAAGCAAAAAAGAAACGAGGAATCAACCAGACAAACAAAATAACGCAAGACCCCATTCAAACAAACATGCCGAAACTGTGAATTCTTTAAAAACGAAGAAAAAAATGACATGATTCCAAGCATAGGCAAATATATACAAAAAATACAATAGTAAATAAACGAAGAGCAATAACGATAAGAAACCCTACCTCGAATACACAAGAACCCAGCTAACCTTCTGAACTGATTCGTAAGCAATAATCTTCTCCTCGTTCAATCGATTTGCTCAAACAAACTCAAACGAACTCCGCTGCTACTCTTCCTTGCTCTTCACATTTTTAACAATGATAATATGATACATTTAATCCTTAAATGGAGGTAAAAATCAGAGTTCTTACCTACACGAGCAGTTGTCATTAATGCATTAAATGCAGTTGGGCAGAATCGGAACTGAAAGAGAAACAACACTTCACTGTAGTATAACTTCAGTCAAAAAGTCAATGATCAAAAAGCGGTGGGGGCAGAATTGGAATGGAGACTGATTCAGAAACTTAAGAAATTTCCTTACTTTGTTCCTGTTCTAGTTCCGATTCCGCCAACAAAGCAGAAAACTAAACCCGACACAAAAAGTAAAACAAAAGACCGACAAAATAAAACTTAACACAAGGACTAAGACTAAAACCAAAAGATGAAAAGTGGAGGCGGAGACGGAAATGAATTTAGATTTTGCAATTTCCAATAAACGCCAACCTAATGCCCACTCCAGCTCTGAGTCCGATAAATTCAAAACAACAGACCAAAAGAAAAGACTATCGGGATGGGGCCCGAGACGAGTTTTGATTGTGGTTTTAGAACCCGATTTGGTTCTGGCTTCGATTCTGACAGACCGAAATAAAATAAAACAAAGTGTTGGAAGGAGAAAGACTCCATAATTTGTTTGAAAGACAACAAGAGATGAAAATTAACAAAGGGGGACCCATTTTGACCAAGGAAAAAGATGGGGTGGTTATGCAAGGCATAACACTACCATCTTACACCTTTTAATGGCTTCAAAAAACCAAGAACATCATAGATAACCTGTCATGAATTAACAGAGTTCCAAGAAAATAAAGTGAAAAATACAACCAACACTATCAATCATGCACTTCAAAGAGATATCCTCTATGCTAGGAACCATAGTCCACCTTCATATGACTTTATTTACACATCTTGTATTCATGCACTCAAACTATCCTTTAAATTTATCACATGGCATGATGAACTTTAAAGACTATGATATGAAAATTTTAAGTGACTGTACATTCATGTGACAACTATCCACCTATACTCTTGATTACAGTCATCATGACTGCCCTTACAAGCCATGATTGTCCTTGTGATTATCTTATCCTCATATGCAATTTCTCCCCATGATCTTTGACCTTCAACTTTTCTTTTATGATATCTATCTTCTTGTTAATGAGACTCATTACCATACTATCCCTTCCATGCAAGATATACCTTAAAATGATCTATATCCATTATATAGGCCCTTAAATAATTATGCCACTATATCTTCCAAAGGCTTTAACTTTCTTTTACTAAACTGTCTTCTAAGTCATTTAAACCTCTATCTTTTAGTACTATTGAGGACATTGGCCTTGTTCATTGTAATGTCTTTGGGATTCTCTATCCTTTAAGAAACCATTATGGACCATCATCAAAGTTCCTACTCTTTACCTTGCTAGGGTGTTCTTCACAAGTCCGATCTATACTTTGGCTCCTCAAGATTGTGATTTTCCCATTGTCTTGGTGCATAATGTCTTCCACCTCAACTCACTACCATTACAATTCTCAATAACCATATGCACTGTCAAACAAAGTGAAGGTAGGTTTATACAGGGTAGAAAAATTCCTCAATATATGGTATTCAAACCTAAAGATGGCCTCATATGAAGATTCTACTCTTTTGATTAGTCTCCCAAACAATTTCCATTATTTATCCTAGATCTTCCTTTTTGCATGAACTATCTTTGTATGAGGTGATTATGACTCATTATATTGTGTCAAGGTGATTGTGTCTTGTGATGGTGACTTAAGGCAACATAATTTATTCTATAATTTTTCCTTTCTCTTGCGCTTGTGAGATTGTCACACGGATTTTTATTGCATTGCCTACCTCACTGTCAATAACACTTGTATTTCTTGATGATTGTCTTGCAACTTCACATATCTTCCTTTTAATGATAAAACTGGAGTCCTTTATTCTCTTACTCACACCATTTAAACCTTGTTTACTATGCTTTTATCCTTGGGAACCATTGACTACCTTATCTCATTATCATTTTGTAGACTATGTTGTGTGTCTTCAATTATCTCTTGTGTTGAAATCCATGAAGGGGATTTCATTATCAAAAACCTGTGATAGATTTTATGTGAGGACAGAGTAGGCACAATCTATCATGAGTGTGGCAATAGTCACTGATTGGATATCGAAAGGATATGTCTAGAGAAATAGTGATAATCCATAGTCACAACATAAATAATACTAAGAGAGTAGTCCTTTAGGGACACTATGATCAAAAGGGAGCAACATACACTCATGAATGTAGTCACAATAAAATGCATTAGAACAACCAAGGGTTGAAGGAAAGGGTATGAAGTTCTAAGGAGAAGTCATAATAATAGATAGCTTGGGCATCAAACAATGATAAGCCTTGGAATGCACAATGAAAGAGCTTGAGGTAGTCAACATGTGATGCCTTGAGCGTAATGTGTGAGATATCAAATATTTAAGGTAGAGGGGTGTATTGTTGTACCTTTGCTTCATGATATTGGTGGAGCAAAATATGATCATCCCAAATGTGCCCTAGATAAAAATGTTGGTTGTTCTACAAGAACCCATGCTTAAAAAAATCATATTGATTGTCATGACTTGAAAAAAGGATTTCCCGCATCACCACTGGTATGACTTGAAGATTTTGCAGGAGAGCGGGTGACTCAACATGATTTTCTCACATCACCTCGGGGCCTATCAAAAAAATGCGTGGTGTTGCGCTGGAGTCATACAGTGACATTTTATAAAGTGCAAAAGTTTTTGTGAAGGCTTCGATGATCCAAAGTGGAACTTGCAACTACAATATATGATAAAAATCCACTTCCAAATATGCTTTTGATGGATATTCATATCCTCATCCAAAGCTCCAATTCACACACATGTAGGAAGGACGCTTTCAAAGTTTGAGGAGTTGGGATTTACACCCATTGGTTGCATTTTCTTAAAAAATTCTATGGACTTTTTAGAAAAACCCATTTTGAACATATCCTTTAATCATGACATTCCATGATATCACATTTCTTTGAGGCATTGTTTGAAACAGTTTGCTTGCCTTGTCTATGCTTCCACATTTTCATGTATGTCTAATAGGGCACTTGTTGTTTGAGCAACTGTGGTACTAGAAAACCACCGTACCTGAACCCTAAACCCTCTTGGAGTTGTTTCTGCTGATGCATATCTGTGAATGTTGGCCACCTGTTGAGTTATTGGTGGCCACCTTTCCCAGCTCAACAAGTAATAGATGATGTATCTCTATCACCAGTTGTCGGTATGCTTAAAATTCACTAACAGGTGGCTTTTATCTTTAGCCTAACAAATAATAGATGATGTATCTCTGCTACTAGTTGTCATTATGCATAATATTCATTAGGTCATTGCATCTTGAACATATAGTGATTTCTCAATGACAGTTTGGCTTGTTAATATATCTTGTACTGTCTCTAATAAGTTCAAAGGACTTTGTTTCTTATAACCAGATAATATCAATATTAGTATTTTCTGATGGTAAAGACATATTAGTTGGATGTTTATCATTTACTAAGATCACATCAATCATTTGTTCACTTTACTTGTAAAATTAGTTGCTAAACAAGCGAAGTCTTCCTGATTTCATGTTAGAATTTTGAGGTCTTTATTGTCCTTGTCTTTATTTATATTTTTTTCTAAATTTTATGGGTCCATTGATGTTTAAAACAACCCCAAAATGTTTGTGATTCAACATGTTACCTTTGGCCATTTTTGGTTGTTTTGAGTTTCCTACAACTTGAAATATACTAGAAATGGCCCTTCCAAATGCAGGTTTTTTTGGGCTACTCAGGGAACCTATTTCTGGTTGCTGCATTTTTTCCAGAAACTAGTGTGGAGAATCCTTATGAAATTAAATTTGAAATATATGTTTCTAGTTAGAGATAATATGTATTTGGATGCTTTACTTCTCTATTAATTTTGGTGTTTTGGTATTCTACAATGTGGAACACTCATTATTTCATCATTTTTCAGCCTTTCATGACCAGTAAGAGCTACAAGAAATTCTTTATTATAGTGTACCTTCATTGTATAATCATTAAATATAATTAAAAGCATTTCCAATCAAAAAAATATAGAAATGCAAAAGACTGAAAATAGGGGCTTTATAAGTATTTCACCAGTCTAATTTGTAACTATTAAAGAATCCAACATGCCTTCCAAAAAATAGAGTATATCAATTAGTGGTGCTATTTCATAAATGAAACTATTTATAATCAAATGAAACTTTTTCCCAAGTTGAGTGTCATGCAGGAATGTAATAACTACTAATTTTGTTATAACTTTTGAAAAGTTGTTGTTCATCATTTTAGCTAGAAATTGTTATGTTTGATGTACTTTATTTCATTATGTGTTCAGGTGCATGAACTAGCTTCTATATTTTATTTCTTGCATTGTAGTTGCATAACTATCTCACTTGTTTTATTTCTTATAATTATATTTAGATGTATTTAGCCTTACTGATATTGTTCTAGATTCTGTAAATACATATTAGTGTGTAGTGGCTGAAATATTTTCAAGTATTACATTGAGAGTTATTTTCACTATTAGTTTGGTTGTAATCTACTTGTGTTACTAAGTAACTTCACTAGTATAAAACTACAGTCTACCAATGTATTATTTGGAAGAGTTAATTTCACTAGAATTTGTAGTATGTACTAGACAAGACTTTGACCCTAAATTATTCTTTTACATCCTATTACAAAGGGAAGGAGAGAGTTTTAGTGTACGAAACAAACAGGTGAAGTTAAGGAGTTTTAGAAATAAGGGTCTAAAAGCAGGAACTGGATTCTATAATGGAAAGATGCAAATACTATCAAAATATCCATGAGAATTTTTACTTCTTGTAAGTTAATGACCATAAGGTATTCATAGTCATTATCAGTGAACAAATTTGTATTAGTTTTAACTTGTGTTTTCATCTCTTCACATTCTTATTGTGAGTTCAAATTTCTATTGATTGTGACAATTTTTATATTATAATAATCTTGCTGATTATTTGTTTTCTCATATTATTGTAGTGTGAAAATCTTGCTGAATCAAAACAATTTCTCTTACCAGGGGCCATGATTTCTCATTTTGTTGCAATGTGAAAATCTTGTTGAATCCAACTCTAATATTAGTTTTCTCATATTGTTGTAGTGTGAAAATCAGAACATACTCGAAGGTTCTTAACAACTCTAATAGTTGTACCATGGGCCATGTTTAACAAATCAAATGCAATTGCTAAATTTTCACTATGGTGGCAGATAAATGATTATTTTTTCTTCTATTCCATAGAATTAAGTAAAAGCCTTGAATCTGGAAATACCCTATTGCCTTCATTTTCCAAGACAAATTCTACAATTTTGCATAGATCTCACATGTTTGTGGATGTGATCTATCTCCTACAATTTTTTAATTGATTTATCTTTTTGTTGTGTTTGGACTTACTTTTGTAAACTTGCAATAAACAATGCACTTTTATTCTTTCTGAATTGAGACTAATAGTAATTTTGTTGGTTGTATTGAGGCATAACTTCATTCATGGTGGAAAAGGCAATACCCTGTTGCTCATATCAAATGGCACATTGCATATAAAGGAGGAAAGATTCTAGGTTTATTGTTGATTGCATTGAAGGAGAGAGCTTCATATATGGGACACGATCAACACTCTCCTTCTTGGATTCTACATGTTACAACTTGCTCCAAGAAGATTTCCCACATTGTAGAAATTTTAAGAGATGAAAGGTGCATGTGCTCGCATTGAAGGGCTCCAAGCATGCATTTCCATCATTGCAAAAGTTTTTTGGAGAGGTTTCTTTCTTGTCATTTTTGTGCATTGTAACTCAAATTTTCAGTCTTGTGACTGAAAATAAAAAATTGTAATACTCTATTTCTAAGCATTTTTCAAGCAAGATAGATATTTTAGACTTGTGCAAGCTACAAGGAAACCTTTCTTTTAATAAAGTTTAACTTTTTTTCCTTCTCAATGGCTATCTTATTGTGTGCAATTGATGATTGATGTGCATTGATGTGTTTTATGTTTAAATCCTCAAATATTAGTCAATTAAAATGACTAAATATATTACTAATTGACATCAATTAATAATTAAATTGACTAAATATACTACCAATTGACAGAAATCAGTGAATAAATATGACTAAATATATGACCAGTAAAATTAGTGAATAAAAATAGCTAAATATACTACCAATTGATGGAAATTAATGATTACAATGACTAAATAAATGACTACCATGACTAAATAAATGACTAGTTAACAAAAAACAATGATTAAATATACTACCAAATTAACGACTAAATATACTACCGAATCGATCAATCAAAACAACCAATAAATGACTAAAAATGGTTTAGTTATAAATTTGGTCACATTATAAATGATTGGAAATAAACTAATAATGGTCATGTGACCATGTTTAGTCATTTGTAAGCAATTTTTAGTAGTTTTTTTAATCATATATTGTTGTTTATGTACTAGTGTATAATCTTATTTGATGTGTTGTATGGGCGATCATTTAATGGTCTTCTCCTTAGATGTCTTAAAAAATATGAAATTCTTGTGGATCTTGAGGAAGCTCATGCGAGTGTTTGTCGGGGACGCTTCAAAGGATGATCATTGGTTCAAAGGTTAATTCTTATCGGTTATTATTGGTAAAAAATGGACAAGATTGTTTTGATCATGTTAAGAAATTTCACAAGTATCAAGAACATAACAAATTGATTCATGCTCCTACATCGAACTTCATGCCCAAATCGCTATTTGGCCATTTTCGGTTTGGGGTTTGGATTTGATTGGAAAGATATCCCCTCCCTCATCCTCCGGACATACATTTATAATCACTACTATAGATTATTTCATAAAGTGGGTAGAGGGAATTCCTCTTCGTTCCATAATTGCTGATGCAATCTGTCATTTTATCCTAGAAAATATTGTGGTACAATTTGGTCTTCCTTTAGTTCTAGTTACGAATAATGGAACACTATTTAAGAATAGGGAAGTTAAGAAAATTTTGGAACCATTTTACATTCAAAATCATATTTCTACACCATATTATCCATAATCTAATGGTCAAGTAGAAGCAACAAATAAGACAATTGAACAAATCTTGCAAAAAATGGTTAATAATCATAACAAAGATTGTCATACTCAACTCTCTTATACATTATGAGATTACCTCACAAGTGTTTGCACATCTATAGGGAACACACCCTATAACCTAGTTTATGGAACTGACACAACAATGCCTTTATAGTTAGAAATTCCTTCTTTGCAAGTTTCTCTTAGTGGCCTTATTGCTAACAACACTTATAGGGAACAATGCTTGCAACAACTTGAAATGTTTGATGAAAAATGTATAAATTCTCTCAAGCATCTTCAAGTATATTTAAAAATCATGCAACGTAAGTATAATGAGAATGTCATCCTTCGTTCATTCAATAAGGTGGATTTGGTGTTTAATGAAAAACAACACAATGTCAATGCTACTCCAGATGAGAAAGGAAATTTTAGCCTAAATTGGTTATGACCTTATATCATTTACGAGGTTTATGGTTCTGGAGTGTATAAACTTAAGGAAATGGATGGAACAACTCTAAAAGAACCTATAAATACTACACATTTGTGCATATATTACACTTAACAATCTCTTTGAATAGTATGTCGGTAAAATCATGTTGTTTTTGATAATATAAGATGCATTTATAGGGTGTATTACCCTTAACATGGAAAGAACAAAGGGCCAAAGTTTAGATCAAAAAAGATAAAATTAACTAGTCAGTCACAACATAAAGTCTAGACACAGAGACAATAGAGTGACAACAAAATAACAACCCATCCAAAAATAGATAGGACACCTCCCATCATTTAGTAATACCCTCCCATTCCTCCATGAGGAATTTCCACACATCTTCCCTAGCCAAACTATTGCTAGGATAAGAATCAATAGCCTTCTTGTTAACCTCATTCTTCAGCACCGTCAAAAGAATGACAATCGAGTGATGAATGAATTTGATTGTGAATCGGGCTAGTCTCGTAAGCCTCCTTTCCAGTTTGTCAACATGATAAATTAGGATATTGGGGTCTTCTTCCTTTGTAGCTTGCGATCTGTTGGTCTCCTCCACTTGAGCCTGATGATTGGAAGATCTAGTGTGGAATCCTCCATAATCATCCAATTCAACTGCAGAAAGTGACTAGGTCCTTATGTGTACTCCCCGATTTCCTCGACCGTGTCATGTTTGTTGTCATCCTAACCTTTTTCTTGCTTTGAACTGTTAGATATGTCATCCAATAGGACCTTCGACTTATGTTTAGCTGGCCTATTAGACATCCAAACACTAGTCTATTCCACCCCTGTATCAACACTCATGGCCACCATAGTATCCTCTTTAGAGTCTTTGGATGTAGAGTCATCCTCATCATTATTTGTGGGAGGTTCCTCAACATGAAATCATGTTGTTAGATTAAGTAGATAGTCTCTATTTTATCTCACATTGCTTCATTCTTGAAAAACATTTTGTGTGTCTTGAATTATTACAAGTAATTATTCATTCATTTGGATTATTACTTCTTTATGCATACTATTCAATCATGTGTGTGTTGTGGTAAATTATATCATTATATACATTTAATTTTAAAGTTAGATCACAAGGGAATTTAGTTTAACATGATTACACTTAGCCAAAAATGTAGCATCTAAGTAGACATAAGTGTTTAATTAGATCAAATTCATCACATAGCAATTAGATCATGGAAGCATTTATTAAATAATCTCATTGAGATTTCTTAATAGATCACATTGACATCTAATTTAAAACAAAATGCAAGAATCCATAACTCATACACTAGTACACAAACAACAATATATGACTAAATAAACTACTAAAAATTGCATATAAATGACTAACTTTAGTCACGTGACTATTAGTGGTTTATTTCTAGTCATTTATAACACCAGTAAATTTATGACTAAACAATTTTAGTCATTTATTTAGTCATTAATTTGGTCATTGATTTGGTCATTGATTTAGTCATTGATTTAGTCATTTATTTAGTCATGGTAGTGATTTATTTAGTCATATATTTAGTCATTGATTGTTGTTAACTGGTCATTTATTTAGTCATGGTAGTCATTACTTTAGTCATTAATTTAGTTATATATTTAGTCATTAATTTAGTCATATATTTAGTCATTAATTTAGTCATTATTTTAGTCATTACTTTAGTCATATATTTATTCATTAATTTAGTCATTACTTTAGTCATATATTTAGTCATTAATTTAGTCATATATTTAGTCATTAATTTAGTCATTACTTTAGTCATATATGTAATCATTACAAATCAAATCTAACTTAATTAATCCTCACAAATTTATGCATATAAACTTCAAGTATCATAGACATTCAAATGTTGAAGAAGCACCATGAAATGAAGACTAAAATTATTGAACAAATATGATTGATCAGACACAAACACAAACAAATTACAAATCAAGAAGAGCCACAACATAGTATTTATGAGTGGAGAAAAAACCACTTTGAAAATTTATTTCATTAAGCCTCATTGGAAAATCAAAATCTCATTGGTTACATTCAATGTCTCAGTGACACTGTACAACTTACAAACACTATATAAACAAAATAATCCTATTTCCATATACTTATAATGTTTTTCCCTTCCTTAACTGCAGTCCTTTTGAAAGGGTAGCGACCTCCTATAGGGGCTCGACCCATTTAATCCCCTTGCAAATCCACAAATTTCCAGCCGCTATTGGTTTTGGCTCCTCCAAACTCTTCCTCGCTGGTATTCACCTTTCACTTCTCCAATTTGGAGTTGCAACCTGGAAATAAGGTTTCAAAATTTGCACATCAAAAACTCAAAAAAGTCAAATAATACAAAGGATAAAATTCAAACATTTTCTTTTCCTTTTCCAACTATGGCACCCTAAACTTAGGCGCTAGACATAGTGAATGTATCAGAATTAGATATAAAATCCATCAGAAGCATATTTGGAAGTAGATTTTTATCAGATATTGTAGTTGCAAGTTCCACTAATTATAATAAAGATAAATATTTTTACCTTTCTACATCAACTAATGCAATTCTGATAACTTTTAGAGGATCGACAATGCTAGCCTTTATCATATCAACATACTCACCTCCAAGTTGCAACACAACATTAAACTTATTAATTAGACTCAACATCTAAGAAAGAAAAAGAAACTTCAAACATTATCAATTTAGTAAAAAAATCATCAATTTCAAATATCAAAGTAGCCAATACTTCACTCTCTACATCCTCTGCTACAATCAAAAGAGGCCTTTATTTCTATGATAAATGCAACAAGAAATTATATTATTTGTCAAAACTTATCACTATGTACTTATGAACTCAAGATCATTCAAATTGTCAAACTAATCGACATGAATACCTAATTTCTTTCTATCACATACACTTTGGGTATACAAGATCATTGAGAATCCCAATTATTGAACTATGAAATTCAGCAACGCAATGAAATTATATCTTAAGTAAAATGTAAATCAAATCAACATTACATGTCTTAGCTTATCAATTGATCTCAAATTGTATATACACCTTTGTCATATAGCTTAAGGACATCTACAATAGATATGCACAAAATGAATTTGGTGGAAAGGCTTTAAAAACTTTCAAGTGAATACAATTCACAAGTGTAAAGCCAAATTCCACAACCTTTGCCAACATCCTCCCTGCTTGTTCCAAAATGGGAGCTTTGAAACAAGATATGAATATCCATCAATTCATAGACAATACATGACAGTATCCCTATAAGAAATGTGGTCTATGGATTGCAATATTGTAGGATATGCACAAAATGGATTTTTTGAAAAGGCTTTAGAAACTTTCAAGCAAATACAATTGGCAGGTGTAAAGCTAGATTCCACAACCTTTGCTAGCATACTCCCTGCCTGTAATAAAATGGGAGATTTGGATAAGGTATGTACATCCATCAAAGCATAATAGAAGGTGGATTTCTGTTAGATATTATGGTTGGAAATGCTTTGGTAGATATGCATGCAAAATGTGGAAGCATAGGCAAGGCACGCAAATTGTTTGTCAGAATGCCTCAAAAAGATGTCATCTCATGGAATGCAATGATTGCAGGTTTTGAAGAAAATTATTAGCAATTGCATTTGGTTGTGTTGCAGCTATGACAAGTTGCTAATGAAATCAAGTTGGTTATTTAAACTATGACAATATTTTATTTTTCAGTGTTGCAGTTGTGATAGATTGTCAATAGAATCAAGGAGGTTATTTAAACCTTTAAAATTTCCTATTATATTCAAGTGTTGCAGCTGTGAGAGGTTGAAAAAAGGAATTGGGGAGGTTATTTAAACCTTTGCAACTTTCTATTTTCAAGTGTTGCAGATGTGACAAGTTACCAATGGAATCAGGAAGGTTATTTAAACCCCTACAGTCTTCTATGTTCAAGTGTTGTAGCTATGACAGGTTGCCAATAGAATCAAGGGGATTATTTAAACTTTTACATATTTCTATGTTCAAGTGCTACAACTATGATAGGTTGCCAATGGAATGAGGGAGGCTACTTAAATCTATACATCCCACCATGTTCAAGTGCTACAGTTGTGACATGTTGCCAATGGAATCAGGAAGCTTATTTAAACGTTCACACCCTTCTATGTTCAAGGTTGCAGTTGTGACAGGTTGCCAATGGAATAAAGAAGGTTATTTAAACCTTTGAAACTTCCTATTATATTCAAGTGCTACATTTGTGATAGGTTGACAATGGAATCAGGGAGGTTATTTAAACCTCTACAACTTACTATTTTCAAGTAACCCTTATTGCATTACAATTTACATATATAGTTGATCACTAGGTGTGCATGGTTGAACTTCGTGCCCATGCTGGCTATTGAGGACACCCTAAACATTATTACTAAGATACTAGTTAAATATGTGGTACATGTGGATCATATATAAATATAGGTTGAGTATTTCCAGCAACACTGCTTTTTTAGTTGGCCAACACAACACAATAGATAATTAAATTATGGCCATATTCATACTCCTTTAAATTCCAATCCAGCTCACTATTGGATCTTATATCTCATAAAAAATTCAAAAGCATCAATTTCCTTTCTTTAATTAGAATAATAATACATGGAAAACATTTATCATACCTCACTAAGATTAAGTTTCTCATGCATATGTTGTATTAAAACCTACAACAAAGTGAACGTAACAACATAAATTTTATAAACCATATAAAAATTGGAAGAATGACAAAGTAGGATGCTACCAAAAGCAATCTCTAGTGCAAAACAAATTTCAATTACATCTTAGGTACAAAAAACACAGAGTAAAAATGTGTTTGCAACATTGTACACACCGATCATTAAGATCATCCTTGAAAACTTGAAGCCAACATATGATGCAAGGCTTCTGTACATGCATTAGTTATTTTCTCAAAACAATACCGAGAGCCACCCTGTAGCTGTATGTTGAAACGTATTAGCATATAAATATTCAAACATCCAAATATATCGTTAACTCACACAAGAATCTACCACAAATTTTACACAAATATTTTCCAACATTGAACATAAAAGAAGATTTAACATTAAGCTCAAAAAGCACCACTAATGGAGGCTCAAGTATAAAAATCTAAAAACACACTGTGTATAACGCATTCCTAGAAAATACAAAACTCATAGAGCTCCATTTATTCATAAAAAATTGCAACAACTACTACATCATGACACCTCATTGAAATCTACACTCCTACAATTGATCTCTAAAACCCTACCCACAACATAAATGTGAGTGGAAAATGCAACATGCAAACTATAGTATTGAAACTCTATGTGCAAAGCTGATAGTGGAGAGTTTGCTGGCTTGATTTGGCTGACTCGAGAGATACTTTTTCTATTTTGCAATTTGGTGAATTATGGTTATTTTCATTTTTTATCATCTATATGTGTAAGGAATACAACTTTTAATGGAAAAATCAATAGAATATGTCTTCTTTAGGCTTTCCTTTGAGTTATTCCTGTTATTTTTGTTCTTCATGTAGATCATTATCTTCTTCTTCTGGCATTGTTGTATATTCTTCTGTCACTTTCAAAGGCAAACAAATTTTGCAGAGCTTTCCAAGAAATGATATACTTGGTGGAGGCTTCCAAAAAATAATAGAAGCCTGAATGAAGTGGGATCTCCATTTCACAAGATCTTGAATATTTAATGATCCAAACTTCCAAATTATATTTATAAGGGCGTAAAATGGTTAGTGTGATTATTCATACACAGGTGGGATTTTAAATCCATGAGTAATGAAGATTAGAATGTCATGCCAATAACTAGCATAGACCTCTAAAAGAAATACAATATCTAATTATTGTCTTTGCACTAATTGTTACCATATTTGTCTCTATTTGTTACCATTGAGATATGGAAACTGAAAGCCTAACTCCTTGGCCCTTTTTTCCATAAAATTTGAATCATCCTATCACAAGTTTGCAAAATCCATTGGAATTGAGAAATATTTATTATGCTACATCCACAACCAATCTCCCGTCTGACCTTTCTCAGTTCACCCTTTTTTGCAAAGAAATGAAATTATATTTGCTTACCTATAATTGGAAAACAAGGAGGAAATATATGTATGCTTAAGGCCGGGTCTCAATACTATGATAAAAAATATTAGCTAACCTCTACAAAGACCATCTACATGTATTTATAGCATTTCCCCTTTACATGCATGGATCTCCACATAACACTCATAGTACAATTCATGTCCTAGGAATAAACATAGGTGCACATAAATAATTAACATACAATGCACAACAATACATTGCATGATGTACCACATTATTTAATCCTTGGGACTTAGATATTAATACAATACATTTGATAATGTTTATCTACCAACACTGTAGTATCATATGATGATACCTTTGCTAGTGAAATCAAGGGCTTAGTCCTTTCTTCTGGTTGAGGGAGGTGGTTTGTCTCTTTGAAATTGGTATATTCTTCTAAATGATTATCCATTCACATTATTTACCATATATCAAGAAGTGTGGACACCCTATATGTTCATCCCGGTGCCAAACAAAGTGGTGTTGCACTAGTTTGTACCTACTTGTCCCTAATGCAAGCCCTCCACAAATAGAACAAAATGCCTCTTTATTCATTATAAATTGACAGACCCAGCTATAGGATATTGACATGTGGTTCAACCTGTTGGCCACATGGATTTTCATAGTGTTGTCCTTGGTAGTAATAGTAGTTGAGATAAGGTGGACTATAATGTGATATGTGATGCTCTGACTCCTGGTTGCTCTTCTTTCTGGTTCTTTTGTACTTGTTACTCTCATGTATGTACCATGTGGTCTCCCTGAATAATCTAATAGTAGTGCAGGATGGAAATCCAAATCTCTGAGCTGATAGAGCCAACAAGTACCAAGAAGACAAAAAGTGAGCATTACTTTGAGGAGCTGGCTAGTATTTGAACTAGCTTATTATTTGCCTTTCTGTCTTTTGTTGAAAACTCTTTAGAAAATTTCAAGAAAAAATGCAATTGGCAGGTATAAAGCCAAATTCCACAACCTTTGCCAACATCTTTCCTACCTGTGCCAAAATGGGGGCTTTGGAACAGGGTATGAACATCCATCAAAGCATAAATAATAGAGGAATTTTGTCAGATGTTGTAGTTGTAACTACCCTAGTAGACATGTATGCAAAATGTGGAAGCATAGACAAGGCATGTGAACTGTTTGATAGAATGTCTGAAAGAGATGCCATCTCATGGAATACGATGATTGCAGGATATGCACAAAATGGATTTTTTGAAAAGGCTTTAGAAAATTTCAAGCAAATGCAATTAGTAGGTGTGAAGCCAAATTCCACAACCTATGCCAGCATCCTCCCTGCTTGTGCCAAAATGGGAGCTTTGGAGCAGGGTATGAACATCCATCAAAGCATAATGGATGGGGGATTTTTGTCAGATATTATGGTTGGAAATGATCTATTAGACATGTATGCAAAATGTGGAAACGTACACAAGGCATGCGAACTCTTTGATGGAATGCCTCAAAGAGATGTCATCTCATGGAATGCAATAATTGAAGGATATACACAAATTAGATCTATTGAAAAGGATTTAGAAACTTTCAAGTAAATGCAATTTGTAGGTTTAAAGCTAGACTCCACAACCTTTGCTAGCATCCTCTCTGCTTGTTCCAAAATGGAAGCTTTGGAATAGGGTATGGACATCCATCAAAGCATAATAAAAGGGGGATTTTTATTTGATATTATAATTGGAAATGCTTTGGTTGACATGTATGCAAAATGTAGAAGCATAGAGAAAGCACGTGAAGTTTTTGACATAATTCCTTGAAGAGATGCAATCTCGTGGACTGCAATTATTGTTGGATATGCACAAAATGGATTTGTTGAAAACACTTTAGAAACTTTCAAGCAAAAATGCAATTGGCAGGTATAAAGCCAAATTTCACAACCTTTGCTAGCATCTTTCCTGCCTATGCCAAAATGGGGGCTTTGGAACAGGGTATGAGCATCCATCAAAGCATAAATAATAGAGGAATTTTGTCAAATGTTGTAGTTGCAACTGCCCTAGTAGACATGTATGCAAAATGTGGAAGCATAGACAAGGCATGTGAATTGTTTGACAAAATGCTTGAAAGAGATGCCATCTCATGGAATAGAATCATTGCGGGATATGCACAAAAATGGATTTTCTAAAAGGGCTTTAGAAACTTTCAAGAAAATGCAATTAGCAGGTGTGAAGCCAAATTCCACAACCTATGCTAGCATCCTCCCTACCAATGCCAAAATGGGAGATTTGGAGCATCCATCAGAGCATAATGGATGGGGGATTTTTGTCAGATATTATGGTTGGAAATGCTCTGTTAGACATGTATGCAAAACGTGGAAATATACACAAGGCATGTGAACTCTTTGATGGAATTCCTCAAAGAGATGTCATCTCATGGAATGCAATAATTGCAGGATATGCACAAAATGGATTTTGCAAGGATGCTCTCAAAATATTTGAATTAATGAAGCACTCTAAAACATATCCTAACATTGTAAGCTTTGTTTGTATTCTTTGTGCATGCAACCATGGAGGTTTAGTGGATGAGGGTTGTACATACTTCAATCACATGAGTAAGAAGTATTGCATTACACCTATAGTTTATCATTATGTGTGCATGGTTGACCTTCTTGCTCGTGTTGGCTATCTCGAGGACACTCTAAACTATATCATTAAGATGCCAGTTAAAGCTGTGGTGGTTGTGTGGATGTGTTTTCTTGCTGCCTATAGGTTACATATGAATATAGGATTAGGAGTATTTTGATGCAAGTAAAGGAAGAAACAAATACCTTCTACAATCTCAGTTTGACCAAACTCAATATTCAACAAACCATCCTTGTTTGTTTGCTCATCTTTCACTCATTATTCATTCCTCAAAACACAAAATTACTTAAGCCATCAAACATCCACACAACAATCAGAGTTCCAATCTTTGTCAATCCTTCAAACCACCTTTACCAACTTGAAAATGATTGACTAAAACAAACTAGGTTCCTTCAAATATCAGTACAAGACCATCTCATCACCAAATTGTCCTTAATGAGCTATAATAGATTTTACAAATACAAAATTTAGAATAAAAGGCAAAATCCACCAACTCTAAACCTGATACCTCTCCATTAGGGTTAAAATTCAACTTATCACAAACCACAAGAACACTGGTTTCCTCATTTGGTCATAGTTCCTTCATAAACTGAATGCAAAGCTTGTAGGTCTGCAAAACGATCTATCAAATATTTTCTCCCAGGATAAACACATTTACCCAAAAATAATCACACCTTTAGATACCTTTTTGGCTTAGTTAAAACATATATCAAAGTGGGGTATAGGTCCTTTGGACCAAATGATTCAAAACTGACTGTCTCAGTGAGAATTATGCCTCTTTAGGCCTTGGCTACCACATGGGTCTTTAGTTTCTTCTATCTCCAAACCCAAACTCTCACAACCACTATTTGGACCACTCTTTATTTGGTCTACACAAGCTTATTATTCCATGAAAAGTCCACTTCTAAAGGTATTTTTATAAACCCTAGACTCTAACCTCCATCTTTACTCATAAAACCATGTTTTCAGACTAGGGCAGTGATTATTCACCACACTAAACTCATCCTCTTGATCTGTAACCTCTGAAATATGAGAATAGATACTATAAAAGGTAAACTCACCAAAAATTGAGAGCTTTCACCAGATAAAATAGAAGGAATACAATTTCATCAACATAATGGTCACATGTATAGAGGGCCCTTACTTCCTCAGAGTAGTTGATTATTCATGGCATTGCAAAGATACAGATTATCAATTCCAAATCCTTAGAGATGCTTTAAGGAGGTTGGGCCAAAGAATGTGTGAAAGTAGTGAGAGATGTGGCTAATGTTTAGATATTTGTAGGGAATTTGATTGAGGCTGCCACATGAATATCTTGATCAAAACCTCTAAAATTGTTTAATTGGAAAAAGTGCCTCAAACTTACTGACATGGAACTCCTGAAAGAGTAGAATCAGTGAGACCCTTGGAATGTCTTGTCGATAAGCAATTGTGTTCTAAAGTCTTGAAGGGATCAGATTGGTGTGACCTAGGACCTGTCTTGCTGATGGAAGTCATCGGTATGAATTGAATTGTCGGAGTGAGATTCCAAACTCATTCCGACAGCAGAATTCTGGCCGATGTCAGTGTGACCTGTGAATGTCTTGCCGATAAGAACCGTCTGTGTGACCAAAACTGTCGAAGTGAGATTTCTAACTTGTTTCGATGGTAGATGTCTAGTCGAAGGAGATCATCGGGGAGATTTTTGTCGATGGACGTGTCGGGGTGACTTGAACTATCGATTTGACATTTCAAACTGTTGTCGATAGTGTTACTCTTGCCTTTTATCATTGCATCGAGGGAACTAGGTGATGCAGACACAAGGAACTCAAAACAACTCAAATTTTCAACATGCCTTCAAGAGGCATCTAACAAGATTAAGATGGCCAATTTGTCCAATCCAACTCACTCACAAAGTATGAAACTAACTCAGGGCTCCTTTCCCTTGTGCACACCCTCAACTCTAATAACCATGCAAATCCTATTTTTAGGCCATAACTCCCAAACCTGCCAAATGAATCTACAAAAAAATCATTGATTCAAACACCTTCTTGGAAGTTACACAATATATCTCAAGATTAGACACAAGTCCTTTGGACCAAACTCCTGAAATGCCCACTCCTACACTATCTTAATTAGGCTAATTAGGCGTAATTTACAAAGCAACCCATCTTTAGACTTATCACAGACAACTGAAAATTTGGGGAAGCATTTACCATTCCCTCAAACCACTAAATCCACAATTAGTTTCTAGAGATGACTCTTCTAACATAGAAAACTATGAAACCGTTGATTTTAGGCCCTCAAAAGGAGGGTTTATTGTAAATCATACCTCCAAGCCTCCCTAGACCTTTCCACCTATTCAAACACTCTTAATTATGATTTCACAAGCTTAAAAGTTCATTACATTTTTTATTCCCTCCACAAAACTCATGAAACACCCTTTAGTTACTCACTTTCATAAGGAAAATCACTCAAATTCAACCTAGGGCAACACCCAAAACCCACATACACACTCCCTCAAACGTCCACAACATTTGAAAACCTATTGTAGAAACCTAAATTTGGACACTTGCATTTGTCCAAATTTATCCCTTTCCATCTAATATCCTCTTATTTGCATTAATTAAGTAATATCACTATTATTTAATTAATACCCTCAATTCTTCTAAATCCCTAAGGTATTTAATTAATAATTAAATACCTTACCTTTATTCTCCTTTTCACCAAATGAATTAAATAAATATGAAATTTATTTAATTCCTCACATGTCACATCATTTTCACTTAATCCCGATCCATCTTCTAATCTCATCATTAGAGATGTGCACATGTCTAATCCTTGATTAAAACATGTCACATCCTCCAACTTTTGCAAGTTGGATTCTTAACCTTCGTTAGCCACTAATCATCTTTTAATCACTGGTCAGTTAAGCCTAATTAGTACCTTGGTCAACTCTCCCCATCCCCCAAGGAATTTTTAATTTTTATTCATCCAAGGCTCCTCTCTTCTCCATGTGAATTTTTAATTCACTTTTATTCCTCCAAGGAATCTTCTCTTCCCCATGCAAATTCTAGAACCTTTGACTTGTCACATCACATGCGCTAAATTCTTTTAGAATCTTTGACTTGCCACATCAAGTCACATGTGGGTAAGTACTTACCTTTTTAAGGACCTTGTTTTATCCAAGGTACTTTCCACCTCTCCTTTTGGAACCTTGTCTTATCCACAAGATTCCCTAATCATGTGAATTTTTAATTCACTTTTATTCACCCAAAATTCTCCTCTTCCCTATGTGATCATTGAGAGGTCACATCATCCCTTTTCCAAGGTACTTGTCCTTCCTCCACATCATGTACCTTCCTTCCACCTTCCTTCCACATCATCTCATCCTAGGCCATATCACATTCCACATGTCAAGATGTGAGGGCTTGTGAGTCCTCAACTCACCATAGCCCTCCATCTTAGCCTTGTTGGTTTAATTTCAACCATTGAATTCTCTAGAGAATTCAAATTCCTTTATAAATACCCCCTCTTTTCTCTCATTTAGAAACCTCATGCATTTGATACCAAACTCTTGCTACTTTGTTATTTGAACATTTTGCCTTCATCATAACACTTGAATCCACCATTATCACACTTTCAGTCATCTTGCATCTTTAATCTCATTTGTCATCCAAGGAGAATACAAAGCATACAATATTAAGGTCCAACCAAGGGATTCAACAACAAAGAAGGTATAATCATTTATTGTCTTCATTTCATCTTCTTTCTTTGTGTTATCATTCCTTAGGTTAATCTTGAGGTGTACCTTTTGTGTTATTCCATTAGTGCATAATTAGTTGTTTTGTGTCTTTAGAATATGATAGACATTTAAGGGATCACACCTATAATACATCAAATGGGGTCATTCCACCGAGTAACATTGGCTATAGTAGGTGGAATGCCCTAAAACCTCATTTTTATACTCTCAAACCACCAACTTGCACCAAAACAAAGCAGTTTCAATAAAACAGAGATATCTCACGCCTAACTTAATGATTTTCAATCAAACTTGAAGCATTTGAAAGTAGAATCAATGCCCTACTATTCCATGCCAGAATTTAAAAAAAATCTAAACTTGTATGGTCTATTCTAGCCAAACAAAATTCAGAAAATGCAAGGGAAACGTGTAAACTCAATACAAAACTTTTTTTTTCATTCAAAATCCTCACACCGATGAAAAAATAGAACCATTGACACATTGTTGGAACCAGAAGACAAGTCTAGCTAATAGAATGATAAGGTGGGGGCAGTTAGTTCCATTTTTTGTAATGTGGTAAGAGTTATATAGGTAATGCTATGTCAGGCTAGGGAACTCTTCTTGGAGGTTCTAAACAATTTGCCTCTTTTTTATAAGATTGTGTTGGCAGTGCCACCTGGATCATAGTTGTTTTATGGGATTCCAAACCCAGACAATGAGGTGCAGTTGTGGAAATATCATGGAGAAAATCTACAAGCTACCATGATGATTTTGTCGAGCGAATTTATATCAGAGTCTTGCTTAGCGTGGCTTAAGACATGTGCAAATGATATTCTCTCTGTAGATAGGCTTGGGGGAAAGTATTTGCTTGATCTTGTGAAAAGTGGAAAGGAACTTGTAGAGAATGAGACATTGATCAGATAAACATTGGACAGTCTGGATGCATTTGAAGGGACCTTGGAGTGGCTAAACACAGTTTTTGGTTCAAATGTTGAGTTTCCATGACAATGCGTGTGTGAGATTGTTTTGAAGCACTCAAAGAGTCTGAGGGATGAACTTTTTGAAATCCTATTTTTTAGTAGGATGAAACAAATAATAGCTAATGGATTTGCAGATCTGCATGAGAGAGTTAAGGTTGGTAAATTCCTTGAAGCCATAGTTAATCTCTAGCAAGTTACAAAGATGTTGAAACCCATTTGCACAAATTAACTACTAGTGAGGGTTGGCTTGTCAAGAGAGGGGACTGTAAAAGTGTACATTTACCTGGGTTGAGTTTTAGATTTATGATGACAAATGACGAAGATTGGTTTGATTGCCTTAACGCTTATTTTGGAATTTAGGTTAGTCAAATAAAATATACCATAGATGAGGGGTCCAAGAATATTTTGGAAGACCTCCTAAGTTTTCTTCATGCACATAAATCTCCTTCAAGGATAAATTATTTAGCACCTTATTTTTAAGAGCAATGCTTCCATTTTATCTCAACATTGATTGTTGAGATTGAAGAACATCTTGCACATCTTTCAGAAGCTCTCTATCAAGAAATGAAAAATGAGGAGATGCCAGAAAAAATCAACATTTGTAATCACACCATGCATTCCATCACCAATATGCATACAGGACAGAAGAGGATTTTGTTGGGCCACAATATAGGTATAAGTCAAAAAATACAAAGTTCAAAAGAATAACTTTGAGAATATTCTCACCCAACCAGGTGTTGAGACTATATCATGAAAATGATCTCAATTAGGTATTGAGAATATATCATGAAAGAAGAAAGCTAACTGCACAATTCCAAATACAAGTTGAACAGTTAAGCCAAGTTGAAAATGCAACAATTCTAGCTGGTCAAATAGAATTATAGAACATTAAGAATATAAGGATACTGTTTATCTGAAAATCTGCTCGTGCTCATAAAGATTATCCTAAAAGAAGACTAGCAAAGGCCATTGGTTGCACAACATGCTCATTTATTGCAATGCTTTAGAGAGCACAAATGACATACGAGAAATCACACCAAGGATGTCTTCTTAAAGGAATATTTGAGAAGAAAGCCTATTTTTGTATTTGTAGCAACTAATGGATCTGGAACCCTATAGAACATGTTCATTAATTGAAATGAACATAAAGATCACTATTAAGCCATGTAAGTGTATCAAACTATCAAATAATTCACTAAAGACTATAGTAGGAGGATAAAAGTGCTCATGGCAGTAGAATGTTGCCAATCACATAAACCAACCTATCATTCAATGATCATTGTTATGTTGCAGATGCTATTTACAAATCCAATTGTTCTCAATTTCAACATTGTCTGAACCCAAGATGCCAAAAGTGATAATGAAGGTTATGGTATAAAATACTATGGCATGCATACTTATATTATCTAAATAATAGATAGCTTTCAATTCAAATATATTTCCCTTCTACCTATTAAATGCAAGAAAACAAAATTTCCTGTTCTAAATTTTAAAAGGAAAGGATTTTGCCAATGCAAAATAGTGCAATTTTTTTTGAATTGAATATAACCTTGAGTGAATCGACTAGGGAAAAACATATAATATAGTAAATTACAAATATATTTTGTATCAATTTATATTGTGCAAAAAAAAAAAATCCCCTCCATTATGTGAGAATCTCCTATCATTTATTTCCAGCAAGAATACCTGCAGGAGAGATTTGTTCATGTACTTCGTGAACTTTCAAATTCATCAGGGTTTCCTCCTCAAAACGCTCATGCCCCTTAAGTAATATGCTGAGGTACTTGTATAAGTTTCTTGGTATCATTAGCTTGATACTTTGTAGCTCCTCCTGAGAAAAATTGTCATCTTTGTAGAGGAATTTTTCTTGTCAGTATCCAATATAGAGATCAGCTAAAATTTCATTCACCTATTTGTTACAATTTCATTCACTTCAGTGAATTATACATATTCAATAACTATTTCATTCACTTTGAATGCATTTATATTTGGCTTGTCACTCTACTCGTTGTACCTGTGGTGTATGAAAAATATGAAAATCAAATTTATTCAATTGTTCACAAAGTGATATTCTGCCAAATAGTTCACTAGAGGAAAGGCCACAAATATAAATGTCACCCATCTGATATTGATGATTTAAATACCTCTTTACCACATGATTCAACTCAAAGAAGAGAATTTGATCTTAATTCTTTATCTAGGCCACAAAATGTTAAGTGATATGACGCTAATGTACAATGGTTAAGTAGCTCAGCTAAAGCTTCTGACTAGTCAAATGAGTCTGTTTATGAGATTTCTCCTTCAAATATTTGAAGACTTTGCATCAAAGGTTGGTCCTTCAAACCTCTATGAGTAGTTATACAAGGTTTATGGCAACATGAAGATCCCTATAGTAGTCATGTTAAGGGTTCATTATTGGACTGAGCAGAGATGCAAGGGCATGAAAGGTTTTGAGTGCCTCTTCAATTACACTGAACAAGAATTTTGTAATAGTTGATAAAAGTGTTATGGTTCCTAGTGGTATTTGTATTGGAACCCTGCATTGACTACTCATGGGCTTCTTGAGGGTGACCTTAATGGAATTGCAGATTTAATAAATGAGGGACTATAGATAGAAATTAAGGTTAAGGGTTCAGTGTAAGGCATAAAATTGAGACTTCACAGTCGTACAAAGGAATACAATGAAGACATGTGACTATGGAGATTGAAAATGCAGATTCAATAGGAGATATTCATTCATTTTAGATGAGTAACTTTTAAGACAACCAAAGGAAAAATACAAAAGGGTAGTATCTATTTGGTACATGAAATTAAGAAAGATAGTGATAGACATCAGAGGACTAAAGTATACCACAATAGAAAAGACATGACTCTGAAACAAACTATCACTGGCTAGTGATGGGTTTGATACTATAATCAAAGCAAAGGAAGTTGTTGATAACATCTACCCCAACACTATGTATTGTGTTGATATCCTAGCCATTGCTACTAGAGATATTATAAAATTGGTTGGAGGACCAGAGTATAGTGTTAGTAACAACAACCCCTTACTGCACACAAGTAGTAACAGTGATAATAATAATAATATTATAAGGAGAATGGCAGATTTATAGTGGGTGGTGTGGTTCATATGGAGGCAAAGCAATGGGAGAATACTAAGAGAGCCATCAAATATGGTGTGCGTAATGGCTAGACAATAATTGGAGGAATGACAAACTAAATGTGCCTATTTGAAGCCTGTGGTGATACTAAACCTTCTCTAGAACCATGTGTTGTTGTTTTGGCTTGCAATTTGCATGAGAGGCCATCTTTACCCCATATTATTTGGATTGAGGGATATATTCTTCAGTGGTTTCTGCATATGATTTATATGTGGTATAAATTCAAAGCAACTATATTTTTTCAATCTTCCACCCAATGCAGGGACAATGGCAGATGAAATAAAGTTACAAGAAATAAACAATTTGTCAAAATCAAATTCTTATCACACATTTCTGGTGATTTAAAAAGAATATCTGACAAATTAAAAGAAAATGGCGTGACACACTTTTAAGGGACTAAATTCCCACATAAGAGCCTATTGGCTAACTATAATGCCTTGAGACTTCAAAACATGAAAATAGAGAATACAGAGTCAATTCCTTTGACAACTTTGAATGAACAATGAAGCAAGTCTTCAAATATTTTCAATATTGTGGGACTTGTTGTCACTTGGTAAATTTCAACTGTTGGCTGACCTCAGATTTAGATGTCACAAATTCACATGGGGCTTGTACCCAACATTGTTTGATGTTTCACACCACACAAATACTTATTTGTAGTAATTTATCCTATTTATGTTTAGACTTGGATAGACACTTGTAGTTTTATTCACTTACCTTGTTGCCAGCTTTTGGATGCCTTTTTTTGGTATGGTTTCTGCTATAGAAGTTGAATTTATTAAATAATAATTAGTTTAAGCAGAAAATAGTGCATAGTAGAGATAATATGATATATAGGTAATGGGGTGTGGCTAAAAAATACTAAATTGTTGAAGCATTAAATGTATCATAGCTTCGAGGGGGCAACCTCTAGAGAGCAAGTTTGTTTATAATGAAAAGATCATTCCATTTTTGATAATTGTAATTATATGGAAAGAAACAATTTGAGGCCACTTTTTTCATACCCCAATTGATTATGTTTGTAACAAAGAAAAAATTAAAAGCTAAAGTAAAGATTTCAAGTGTGTCAAAATTAAAGTTAATCAAATTAACAAAATTAACTTAGGTTAAAGAAATATTTAAGGCTTTAATTTTAAATAAAGTGGCAAGATAAGTTTACATTTGTAAGTTCAAGGAGCATAAATTTACACAGCTATAAATAAGAGGATATTTCTAGCTGTACTTTCTTGAGAAGAGATCTAAAAATCTAGTGCAATGTAAGAGATCTAAGAATGAGCCTTTGCTTTTGCTACAGTAGATGAGGACATGTTGTTAGCCCTTGCTCATCAAAAATACAAAGCTAGCAGCTATGCACAGGCATTGGAACATTCCAATGTTGTTTATGAGAAGAATCCTCAATGTACATAAAATCTTCTTCTTCTTGGGGCTATATATTATCAGGTATGCTGATCCATTAGGTGGAATTGAGTTCTTTGGATGCACGTGATATATTTTTTTGCTATGCTGGTTGAAATCAAAACACTTCGTCATTTTCATGAGACTTGAAAATTTATGGAGTGATTCTTTATGATGCTTTGTCTTATCAATAACGCGATAAAAGTGCCCATGTTGCAACTATTTTTGTTATTTGTACAACCACTAAATCGTTTAATTTTGATATTTGGGCAGCTACATGATTTTGATATGTGCATTGCAAAAAACGAGGAGGCAATTAGAATTGATCCTCAATTTGCTAAGTGTTTTGGAAATATGGCCAATGCTTGGAAGGTATTGTTTTCTTCTCTATCAAGTTGGAAGGCTCAAGTAATATTGCCAATTCTATTACCTGATTGACTCAATATAAATATAGTGGATCATCGTGGATGGAAAGTTAACATTAATACTTATTATTTCTGATCCAGGAGAAAGGCAACATTGACTTGGCTATCCAGTTATATTTGATTGCTATTGAGGTATATCCGAGATTTTTAGATTGGTACTTCATCAATTTATAATCAATGTTGGGTCGTTTGTTTAAACTTTTGATTGTTTCTTTTGGCATTATGGGCTAGAGGCTCTTATGTGGTAACTGGATCCTTCATTTACATGGAGCATGTTTTTTTTTCACTTATTTTGGAAATGAGTCATGCTTGATATTGATTTGGGAAAGTCTTTAAATATGTGTTTCACAACTTCTCCAATAGCTCAGGAGTTTTGGTGTGTTACTAGTCTAGTGAAATGTAATTCTTCGCTGTCTAAATTTTTTTTATAATGCTTTTGTTATTAGATGACTTCAATAAAGAGAATTAAAGTAGGGGGAACAAAATAAGTCAAATGGGGTTGATGATGGTTGTAAGGATGGTAGTATTTTCTGCTGGGCTAGACTTTGGTTAGGTCACATGGAGTCTGAACAAGATCTGGTTATTTATTTTGATTATGTGGAAGGGGTAAGGCTCAAAATGGAGAAGAAACTACCAAGTAATGATAAAACAAGCAATATGAAGTCATATAATAAATTAATTTAAATTTACAATGAGAAGAAAGGGAAATTAGATTACATTAACATTATAAACTAAAAGTGTAAATGTAATTCAGTCACATGAGTTAAAAATGGAAAAAATACAGGAAAAACCCAACAAATTAAAAAATGCTAAAATATTCATAAAACATGGAAAAAACATGCAATTGATATTTCATTCCAAATATAGTGTATAGAAAGAACAATAAAGTACAAATGTCAAACACAAGATGTAACTAAAGATTCAATGTTATCTGCTACTCTCAAAGTCTAATTTTTTTTGTTCTTGGAGTGTAAAGTTGAGAAAATGATTTGAAAATGAAAAAACAGGTACTTGTAGAAGAAATTTTGAATAATGCACCAAAAATATGCAAATTTTTTCAGTATTCTGCAAAGCTGGTTTTTTGACCAAATAACCTGGCCAACTTAAAAATTCAATGTGTTGTTTTGAACCAGCACAACCCAACTTGTGGTTTGCAATTACTTTTGATTAACCATAGTTTTTGGTCGAGTTCTGCTTCAATAATTTATAAATTGAACTAGCACATTGATGGTTGATTTGAACTCTGTGCAATGGCTTACTCTTTTGTTATGAAGGTCTAGTTTAGTGCACTAATGAAGAAAAAGAACATATGTTTTTGAAGGCAGTTGTTTGATACTTTGAGCCTTTTAAGAAACAAATAACAAACCCTAGCCCGCATTCTTAAAGGAAAGAGCCTCCAAATAGCTGAAAAACACCCTCATATGCAAGAAAGAAGACACAAACTCTTTTTTTCCATTGCAACTCAGAAAAGAAGGAAAGAAAAACCAGGAAGATGCACATACGTAGCAAAAAGGTAGAGGAGGCAACCAACCATGCAAATAAAGGTTGAAAATCCTAAGAAACATTGCCAAGAAGCTACTCCATGATCTTTGCTGGGTGAAACTCAGATGATTTCCTAGAAACAATACAAATTTCCTCATCAATGCAATGAATATTAGAGATGACATCTATTAAGGGATGTTAGAAGCCACAAACACAGTTTCCCCCTCAAAATTTGAATCTTTCTCTACAAAGCTCGTGCTATCTCCAGTCTATTTTGCCAAAATAAGTGAAAACTCCTTGCATTCATGAAACCCGCACAAGTTTCCCTCCTTTCTTCCAATTTTTTTTTATTTTAAACTTATCTCTTGCTCATTTTCACGTTGATTTTGATGAAAAGGCCATTTAAAAGGATAAAAATACCTTTTATAATGTTTTGCTATAAGAATATCACCCCTTTTTAATTTTGCAAAGAAACCAAAGACTTAAAAACCCTATACATCATAAAATAGACTCAATGAAATAAAATTTAATGTAAACCCATTCGCTATAAAAAACTAGGGGTTTAAGATCAAATGATTTCAAGTTGATAAATACTAAAAACCTTTGCAAAAAAGAATACTTTATGACACCTTAAGATTATTATCAAGATTTGCAAAATAACAAATTAGGTGAGACTTGATTTGGATTACAATAGAAATTAGGACAAATGAAATTGGAATGAATTCCCTCATTTTTACATGAGTTTTAATTTGGACGAAAGAAAGATTTCATAGATTATAAAATAATTTTATTTTAAAAAAATAATTAGCAATATAAAGTCTGAAAGAGAAAAATTTCGCATACCAAAAGCGATCATTTGTTATTTCTATTTCACATTATTTTTATGGATTATGATCAAATTCGAAAGAAAACAAAATAGAGGAGTAATAGTCATTTATTTAGTCATTAATTTAGCCATATATGTAGTCATTTATTTAGTCATTTTTATTTGTCTGATATTAGTCATTTATTTAGTCATTTTTATTTGTCTAATATTAGTCATTTATTTAGTCATTTAGTTGTGATTTTACCCAATTAACAAATTAGTCACTTATAATGACCAAATTAGTCATTTATTTTCAAAATACTACTAGTGTTAGTCATGTGACTAAATGTTTTAGTCCCATAGTCATTTATTTGCCAAATTCTACTAGTGATAGAAATAAAAACATGCTCATATATAAATCATATCGTTCATATACATCATAGTCACCAAAATGTGGTGTGTAATAACAAAATACATCTAAGTAGGTCTATGGCTACCAGACTCCTTAGGGCTTGGTGGTGGTGCCCGTCATGAGATGATAGATCAGGAATGGATCCTAGAGCTAATTTTCTCTTGTAGACCTTATAACTAGCTTATTGTTGTATCCTCGTGTATGAGTGCTACGATGTGCTCCTTCTCAATCCGATCCCTCTACGCTCACATCTGACTAAATTCCTCCCATAGAGAGTCTTGTGCCTCACTCTCGATAGGAACTCAAGCAACTTTAAGATCCTCATGTGCAACTCTAAGCTCCTTGTGTGTAGCTCTGAGCTCCTTGTATGCAACACTCACCTACTCTTCTCTGGCTTGGACCTCCTCATTTTTAGCTCTAACATCATCAATGGTCCTCATCGCATCATCATAAGATGTCCATCATGATAAGGGCTCAAATAGGTTAGTCTGATGCCCCACATTAGGTGGTGACCTATGATCAACTCATATTGGCTAGTGTAAGGGCATCGATGGAACTATATTTGTGGTGACTCGACTGAAGAAGTTGAGCCAATATCGTGTCCTAACTATAACAAAGAAAATATGAAGTAAGTTAGAATATTATATAATAAATAAATATAACTAAGTTAATCATATGTCAAAAAGATAGATAACATATCATATCACTTGGATCACTAGCTCGCCAATCAAGATCTTGATAAGACACTATGGGCACTATATCAGGACTTCCCTGATGGGTAGGTTGTGTGGTAGGAGCTGCATGGACACTCCCTCCATGATCATGGGATTGGATGCCCTCTGTGGCCATAGGATGTGCTTGTGTGACATGAGGATGAGATGTAGGTCTCTCCTCAAGGGCATCGCCGACCTCTGTTGACTCCTTAGGAACCTCTCCCGTCGACTGTTGATCCTCCTCCTTCGAATCATCATCATCATCTATCATATCTCAATCTATGTCCTCATCCTCTCTCTCTTTGTGTCATCTGCTCGTCGATGTAGCCAAGGCTCAGGATTGCCTATAGGATGACCATCAAGAAAGATACGAGTAGCTCAGACTTCCTCTACCACCTATCATATGTAGTCAATGTGCCAATATCATCCTCATTAGATGCTGGATGTGCATCTCACTCCTATCCTTAGAGTCACTATAAGTGATGTTTGTGAGTGTGGGATGACAAATGTCTTGTGGCCTAGCACCACTACGTGCAGATCTTAGATATGTAGGTTGTGAGCTAGGTGTTATCTAGAGCTATCCAAACTATCTCATCATGTGATCATAGTAAAAAGACATAATAATATAGTCATTTAATTTAACCAATAGTTATCTCATTGCATCCTAGCTAGCTGATGTGCCAGACTTGGACACTACTATAGGGTCCTATATGGTCTCCATACAATGTCATCATCCTCTAGATGATTGAATCTAACTCTCTAGTATAATAGATCTTTGCACTACTAAGATCGCCTGAGTGTGTAACAAAAGACTCACAGATAGCTATAAGGGGCTGCCATGGGAGATCCAATAGGTCTAGTACATGTGATGTGCTCAAAGGCCCACACCTAAAGTAGAGTGCAAAGTATAATGTTGTGACCCTCCCAATAGTTGAAGCAACCAAGATCATAATACAAGTGCACTAACATGCTCTATCCCCAAGCATATAGTATTTGATGCTCCTCCATTGCTTTTATCATATGAACTAGCCCCCCATTAAGGTGTGCACCTCATCCATCGGGTGCCAAGGCTAAGATGACAGTAACACACATGATCTATCAAATCAGTGGTATGATAGAGTGCAGAAGCCACTTAAGCTCGATATGACCCTTAGAATCAGACTCTATGTGGCGGTCAATGCAATAGAGTATATCCCTCCTAATCTCTTGAGGGGTTTATATCTCATAAAAGTGGATAGTCTCACCTTTCACAAGAAGCCTAAAGTGTTGAACAAGACAACTAAGAGGGGGGGTGAATTAGTTGTAACAATTTTAACCTTTAAAACTTTCACCAGAAGTTAGATCAATAACCATTCACAAATTCTTTACTCTACTAACGTAATTAATCATTAAGTGCAGAAGTAGAAACTGAAAGAAGCAAAACCATACACACATAACACCAGATTTACGTGGAAAACCCAATGAGGGAAAAAAAATGGTGAGGATTAGCTCACAATATAAAGAATTCCAAAACTGAATACAAAGGCTCACTACTAGAAAAGGCTCACTGCCAAGACATGACTTGTCCAAAATAGGACTTACTATCCAATAAGGGTTAACCACCCAGAGGGCTCACTACCACATAATTACAAAGAAGATAGAAGAGGATTTCCATAGAGAGAAAACTATCTCAATGCAATAGAGATTTCCACCATAATTTTCTCACACTTGTAGACATTCTTGAATGATAGAGTACACCTTTAGCTCACTGCCTCCAAAAACTCAACAATTAAGTTTCATACTGATTTTCTCAAATTCACATCAAACACACTATTTTGCATCTATCTCACATCAATCTTGCATTTATCTTTTCTATCTTTCTTGAATTCATCTTTCAAAAACATCTCAGCTTGTATTTATACCGTCTTCAACCTTGAAACTCATCCAAGGTCGGCCACACACATACTTAATGAGGACCTAAATAAGTCCCAACACACCTCAACATGCTTCTATAGACTTCATGAGTAGTGTTTAACACAAGGTCGGCCAACACCAATGTAAAACACATAAAAAAATTAAGCACATGCAACCTTAGCTCAATCCAATCTTCTCGGTCAACAAATTTAACCTAAACACGACCTCATCAACTTACTCTCAGAACCGCAAGTCCTAATACCAAAATATAGAGAAATCCAGAGCAACTACATTTATCCCAGACCTCATTCAGACACATCAAAATGCATAGTCACAACTGGTGAAGATATCTTGCACTGAACAATGATCCAAAAGCCAAAATTCTAAATATAGCAACTACTAACAACCATGAATAATATGTCAGGAACTCAAGAGCATAGAGGCAATACAAAGCACATCTCAGAGTACACACATAATACTTGAAAACTCTCTTTATTACAATTTTCTCAATATCCTTGACATATACAACCAATAATCAACTTCCATGACATCATTGACAACAACAACTAGTTGACAACTAGTTAACTAGTGGACATCAATGTCAACACCTTCATACTTGCAACAATCTCCCCCTTTGTCATTGATGGCAACACATGATGTGAAAAAAAATCAAAGACAACACAACAAACTTGAACCATCAATCTCTAGAATTCTTTCTCCCCCTTAATTTTTCACTTTTTCACATGATAATTTCTCCCCCTTTGACATCAATGTCAAAGGAAAAAGATATTTTACATTGTTTCCCCCTTTGACATTAAGAACATTACCAATACAAAATATTTCCCCTTAGGAGTACACCCAAACAAATCCACAATGACAACATGAGACACTACTTTCTCCCCCTAAGAGGTAGCCACCAAACATCAATCCAAAAGAAAGATAGATCCATAGACCCACCAGACTGATGCATCTCCATATGCATCTAGTTCAAGAAAGGAGGGGCAATAGCCCCTAACTTCTCTCGAAGATACTTAAAAGTATCTTTAGGAAGATCCTTAGTAAATATTTTAACAATTTAATCCTTTGTAGGTACATACTCAAGCTTTACTTCATTCTCCATAACCTTCTCTCTCAAAAAGTGATACCTTATTGATATATGGTTTGTCCTTGAGTGCATCACTAGATTTTTTGAAATATTAATTACACTTGTATTATCACAAAAAATATAGATGGGATCATCATACATTACTCAGATATCCTTCAATGTATGTCTCATCCACAAAACTTGTGTACAACAGGATGCTACAATAATATACTCAACCTCTATAGTGGATAAGGAAATTAAATCTTGCTTTTTACTTAACCATGGCACCAATCTGCAACTAAGAAATAATGCACCACCACTTGTATTTTTTCTGTCATCAACACAACCTACCCAATCTGCATCTGTATACACACTTAGTGTAAAATCAGTATCCCTAAGATACCATAACCCATAATCTGGAGTGCCATTTAAATATCTGAATATCCTCTTAACAACAACATGTGTTTCTTTAGGATCTTCTTGAAATCTAGCCACAAGAGAAACTGCATGCATGATATCTAGTTCGGTAGCAGTTAAATACAACAGTCCTCCAATCATAGATCTGTATTTGCTCTTATCAACCTTAGGTGAATCATCATATTTACCCAATTTGTAGCCAGTCACCATAGGAGTGCATACCGGTCTAGAACCATCCATCCCAAACTTCTTCAACATTTCTTTTACATACTTTGACTATGAAATAAAATCCATTTTTTTATTTGATTGGTTTGTAGCCCAAGAAATAAATTCATCTCACCAAACATATACATCTCAAACTATTTTTGCATTTCTTCAACAAACATTTTGCACATTGTTTCATTTCCTCCAAAGATAATATCATCAACATATACAACCACTATCAAGATTTTGTCATTTTCAATTTTGAAATAAAGATTTCTATCTGTCATACCTTTACTGAAACCTTGCTTTAATCAAATATTTGTCCAACCTTGCATACCAAGCTCTAGGAGCTTGCTTCAATCCATATACAACCTTCTTTAATCTACAGACCATGTCCAGTTGATCTAACAACTAAAATCCTTCTGGTTGTTCCATGTAGACTTCTTCTTCTAGCTCACCATTCAAAAATGCTGACTTTACATCCATCTGACAAAATTTAAAATCCTTATGAGAAGCAAATGCCAAAAAAATTATGATAGCTTCCATCCTAGCCATCGAAGCAAAATTCTCTTGAAAATCTATACCTTTCATTCGTGAGTAACCCTTACAGACAAGTCTTGCCTTATTTTTGACCACTTTTCCATTCTCATTCAATTTGTTTTTGAATACTCATTTTGATCCAATTATGTTTTTATCTGCCGGTCTAGGAACCAATTCCCAAGTTTGATTTTTTTCAATCTGCATAAGTTCTTCTTCCATTACTCTCATTCAATTATCATCTTTACATGCTTCACTCACTGTCTTAGGTTCTAATGTAGAAAGTAAACACAAATTTATTTCAGCAACAACAACAACTCTGCTTCTTTTCAATACACCTTTTCTCTTGTCTCCAATGATTTGATCTTCTGAATGATTCTTTTGCACATATTTAGGTGTCTTTGGGGACACCACCGAAGCTTCTTCTTCCTCATTCTTCTTTTCTTGTTCTTCAACAACTTCTTCTACTTCTCTGCAATTAGGTTCATATGATATATATCCATCAACTTCAATTGAATTCTTCAATGCTTCATCAACCTTGACATTTATGCTTTCTACAATCTTTCTGAGCATTTTATTGTAGCATCTATAAGCTTTCCTTCTAAGGGATTATCCAAGGAAGATACCCTCATCACATCTTGCATCAAACTTTCCTAAATTTTCATCATCTCTTCTGATATAAAATTTCTTCTAAATACTTTGAAATACTTTACAGTAGGAATCTTTCCATACCACAACTCATAGGGAGTCTTAGTGCTATTGGATTTTGATTGAACTCAATTAAACACATAAACAATAGCGTGAATTTCTTCTCTCTAGTAAACTTTCGGTAGACCTGCCTTAGTTATCATTGATCTAGCAGCTTCTTGAACCATTTTTTTCTTTCTTTCAACAACTCCATTATGTTGAGGAGTTCTTGGTGTAGACAATTTTCTTCTTATTCCATGTGCTTCACAAAACATGCTAAAATCAATGGAGGTGAATTCACCACCTTTTTCAAACCTTGAGCATTTGGTTTTCATGTCCATTTGATTTTCAACCATAGCTTTGAATGCTTTGAATTTGTCTAATGCATCAAATTTTTCTCTAAGAAAAGTAACCCATGTCATTCTAGAGTAATCAATCAAAAGCATAAAATACCTGTCACCTTGTAGACTTCTCACCCTTGTAGGACCACATAGATCTGTGTGAATCAAATCCATTAGTCCAAAAGTAGATTGTTCCTTTGATCTAAAGTTTCTTCTAGCTTGCTTTCCAAATTGACAATCCTTGCAAACCACATTAACAGGCTTTGTGATTCTTGGTAAATCTCTCACAACATGTACAACATTTATTCTCACCATATTGTTGAAATTCATATGACACATCCTTCGGTGCCATAACCAACTGTCATTAATCTAGGACATAAATTAATGTCCATCTACACCCTTAAGTTGATAGATATTTCCTTCAAACTTATTTCCAACAACAATAACTATTTTGGATCCTTTCCTTATTTCACATTTATCATCCTTGAACACAAGATTATATCCTTTACTACACAATTTTCCAACACTCAAAAGATTATGCCTTAAACCCTTAACATAGTAGACATCATCAATATTATGCTTGCCATCAAAACTAACTAAACCTATCCCACAATTCTTAGCACCGGTATCATCTCCAAACTTACCTAAGCCTCCATCATATTTTTCAAGTTTAACAAACTTACTTTTGTCACCGGTCATGTGATGTGAACAACCACTATTAACAACCCAATAGTTCTTTTCCTGTTTAGCATGAAGAGCATATATCACATTACCTTCAACCTTCTCCAGAGCGCTTTCCTTCACATATCTTTCAATATTAGCAGGAGTAGATTCATCTTTTATAGCCAAGAACAACCATTCATTATCATCAAAATCTCCATAATCAGACTCTTCATCAGAAATACCAGCATCTTCATTTACATAATATGGTCTCTTGATCATTTTTCCTTTGTTTTCTTTGCCTTCTCTTTGTTTATTCCTCTCATCTATTTTAGGGCATCTAGAAGCATAATGAACAATTCCTCCACAACTAAAACATTTGAAAGGTAACTTACCTTGATACTTATTGAAGCCCTTTTTCATTCTTCTTACAAAGTTAGCTTCCACTTCATCGAAGTTCTCTTCATTTGAAGCATCAAATTTTGTAGCCGTGAAAGTAGTTTGTCTTTGATCCATTTCTCAAGCTAGGCTTTCTCATTTCAAATGATGTTAGAGTACCCAACAACTAATCTTTAGTATAGGTCCTATAATCTACAAATGCCTTAATAGCAGATACCTTTTCACTATATGCATCAGGGAGAGTTATGAGAATCTTCCTTACTATCCCAGATTCATCCATCATCACATCAAGTCCTCGCATTCCACCTACTAGCTCATCCACTCTTTGTACATATGGTTTAATGTTCTCATCTTTAGTCATTCACAAGATCTCGAATTGTACCTCTAAATTCTACAACTTTGCTTCTTTGACCTTTTCATCTCCTTCATGGATCTTTTACAATGCATCCCAAACCTCTTTAGCAGTCTTCAAATTTACAACTTTAATTAATTCGAAATGTGAAAGACTGTTCTTCAAAATAAAATTTTCCTTATTGTTTGCTTCTTGTGCCTTGATCTCATCAACAATACTTGGAGCATTAGCCGAAGCCGTGTGTGGAGTCTTATAAGCTTTCTCAACATCATATCCATAGTATTCTAGATATCCTTCCATATTTTCCTTCCAGAAAGTGTAGTCGATGCCATCGAACTTAGGACACTCAATAACTATCTTGTTCGCCATCTTGGATCTTCCTTAAGCGATTAAGCTCTTGTCGAAGGAACCAATCTTTGATACCAATTGTTGAGAAAGAAAAATGAGACGGGGGTGAATTAGTTGTAACAATTTTAACCTTTAAAACTTTCACGCGAAGTTAGATTAATAACCATTCACAAATCCTTTACTTTGCTAATGTGATTAATCATTAAGTGTAGAAGAAAAAAATGAAAGAAGTAAAACCACACACACAATAACACCAAATTTTGGTGGAAAACCCAATGAGGGAAAAACCATGGTGAGGACTAGCTCACAATATAAAGAATTCCAAAACTGAATACAAAGACTCACTTCGAGAAAAGGCTCACTGCCAAGATAGGACTTACTTGTCCAAAATAGGACTTACTATCAAATAAGAGTTAACCAATTGAAGGGTTCACTGCCACACACACACTTAATGAGGACCTAAATAAGTCCCAACACACCTCAACACACTTCCATAGACTTCGTGAGTAGTGTTTAACACAAGGTCGACCAACACCAGTGTAGAACACATAAAACAATTAAGCACACACAACCTTAACTTGATCCAATCTTCTTGGTCAACAAAATTCACCTGAACATGACCTCATGAACTTACTCTTAGAACCACAAGTCCTAAAACCAAAATATGAAGAAATCCAGAGCAACTACATTTCTCCCGAACCTCATCCAGACACATCAAAATGCACAGTCACAACTGGTGAAGATATCTCACATTGAACAATGATCCAGAAGCCCAAATTCTGGATACACCAACTACTAACAACCATGAATAATATGTCATGAAATCACAAGCATAGAGGCAATACAAAGCACATCTCAGGGCATATCTTGGAATACACACAAAATACCTGCAAACTCTCTTTATTACAATTTTCTCAATATCCTTGACATATACAACCAATAACCAACTTCCATGACACCAATGACAACAAGAACCAGTTGACAACCAGTTAACCAATTGACATCAATGACAACACCTTCATACTTGCAACAAAAAGATTCAACGTATATCCTCGAGTTTAATTATCATCTCCCCCATTGGAAGATGAAAGGTGGAAGTATCTATGTTCCATTGCTCAATGAGTGCCATTAGCATAGCATCATGATATCTCATGGGTGACATAAGATATATCCAATATAGCTCAGTGGTATGCAAAATATCCTCCTCCTCCTATGGAAATCATGTGACCCACTCTCGAAGAAATGAGAACAATCATCCTCCTAAGTGTTGTTGAGCACGTGGTGGGACCTGTAAGAAACAAAGGGAATCATCAGTTACACAACAAACTTATTAATCAAGCAATCAAAACCATAACAACTCTAAATCAGGATAGAGATGCCATTCTGGGATGTGGGCGCCTTTTTGGAATAAAGACACCATTTTGGGACAAGGATGCCCAAAGTGGACACTGTCGCCTAGTTTGGATAGGGATGCCATAAATTTTGAAAAAAGCATCAAAACAACATAAAACAATGAAATAAATTACAAGGAAAAGGAACAAGAAACTCACCTCTAGTAAAATTGTGCCTCGTGCAACGTCCGCTTGCATGATCTCGAGTCTCAAGAGCTGATACAATCATCAACTCGACATCCTTGCTCCTCAGTGCAATGGTATCTCTCTTTAAGCATTCAAACAAAAAAAGTGAAAATGATGGCCAAAAAGGCAATTTTTATCTAACATATAGTTAAATTTAGTACTAGAATATCTCATTCAAATCACCATAGTGGGGGCTAGCAAAATTTGATTTCGATGTCGTCTATTGTCTTAGAATCGTAGTTCTGTCCCCGATCATATCTAATGTTTGTTGATCATTGATGTTGTGATCTCATGACCCTATCACAAGCATTTCTATCACCAATTTTAGCAATTCGACGTGGTTAGATTGCTACCTTGATTCTACCTCCATAAAGCAAGCAAAATCAAGGGGCATACATCTACCCTCAAATTTGGTTCTCCTTAGAAGCTGACATGTTTATTTACAAGTACAAGATGATTTTTGAATATCTAACAAATTGATTTGCAGGGTGTGGTTCCTATTGTTGTGGTTTTGCATACGACTACACTAGGGGCTTCATTCTCCCGTTGATGAATGATTCATAATATCCTTATGAGTATCATTTTTGTATGACATGATTTAATTTTGATATTTTAGCTTCCATACGCACGTAGTGTCATATGGCCACAAAAGTGGGGGCTAAATGTAGGATCAAACATTCTTCTCCCATGTGGTGATAGTATAATTTCATGCTTAGTTTAGACCTACTTTAGTGACCTTTGCATTTATGCATTTTAAACATCTTCTAATTAGGCCTTAATCTCCTTTATGCATTCTAAGGCCTATTTTATCATTTTATGAGAAATTGCAAGAATTGAACAAATGCATTCATTTAAAGTCTTGCTCCCGATACCTTATTTCCTCAAAAATAGGGCTAGGACTGGGGCACCCTTGGGTGTCTGAGTCCCCTTATTTCACAAGGATCCAAATTTGAAAATGTTGGTGTCAACATTTTAATGTTCAAAATTCAAATTGCAAATGCCAACTATCACAATCTAATTTTTGAGAAATTAGATAAATGCCTATAAATACCTAGCTTTTTCACCATTTGAAACTAGAAATCAATAATTCAAATCTTGGAGAAGCAAGAGATCATTAAATTCCATCCTACACATTTGAATTTCTAGGTTTTGAAGCTTATTTTCAGATTTGATTAAGTCCTATTTCATGATTGAAGATTGATGCCAATAGAAGAGCATGATGGATTCTAGGTTTGGGAGATGTATTTGGTAATTTCCTTCAACCTAATGAATTGTTTCCTAAATTTCCTCATATTCAAGATTCATCCGACTTGTAGCCTAAAGCTTGAGGTATCATTATGTTTCAGATTTCCTAAGGGTGTTTTGACTTCCTCTTAGGTAGATCTTATCATATTCATATAGGAATCCTTCTCTAACACACTTGAGTGGGGTTTTATGCATTTTAGCTCATAACAACCTTAGATGCACTTAAGGTTAGGGCACACACACTATTATCAAGCAATTTTATTGGTTATTGTGGAGGTAAAAATACAAAAAAAATAGGGGTTTGACTAAGGAAAAATCCTATATAGCCACCCACCATCTCTTTAGCAGATTAGTTATAGGCTTATATCCGAAGACAAAAGTTTGCAGGGATGGCATTGAAGAGCAAACAAATAGCTACAGGTTCAAGTTTTCAATTCCAAAAAATGTATACAAGGATTTAGATGCCCTTGGATGACTCTATCCTCCTATTCAAATCATTTCCAAATTTACAAGATAGGTACATAGTGTTCTACCCTTCTCAGATCCTCCTGCAAATATATGTTTCAGTCTGTCACTTATCAAGATCTTTCCATTTTCATATTAGGGAACATAGTCTAATTAGGTTAATCAAGGTAAATCAATTCCAATTCATTTCCAAGGCTTAAAAGGATCAGATCCAGGTTTGATTGATTCACCTTCATGATTGAAAGTCAATCTAATCACCTTGTTGATTTGTATCCTAATGTATCGTTGAAAAAGGAGAAAAAATCAATCCTAGGTTTAGACATTAAACTTAGGGTTCCCTTTTTCTATGTTATAGTATGAATCCTCTTTTCTAAGAGGATGATATTGAAGAAAAAAAAACCTTAAAGAGGAGGAAAAAAGGAAGGAAGCAAGTTAGTAGAAGCAATAGTGCTCAAAAACCAAGAAAGAAAGGAAAAGGGGAGAGTTTTCCTTCCTACTTTGATAGGATTTACAAGAATCAAAAGTCTAATTCAAACCTCTTAAAATCAACTTTAATTGTCTAAGTTGGAACATCAGAGGATTGGAATCCCCTGACATAAAATTTATTTTAAGAACCCCATGCAATAATAAGAAAGATATGGGATGTTTAATTATCCAAGAAGTTAAAGTTGTAGGGTTCCAATTAAGTAATACTCTCATATTTGTTTGGAAAGATTCTAGGGTTTTTTCTTCCAACCATTGCAAAGGTAAGGGTGGTGTTGCTATTTTGGTGGGGTAAAAGTGGATTAATTATGTTGTTAAGTTGGGTTTCTCTCCTTGTAATAGGTTTATATGGGTACTCTTTGAAAGGAATGATGTTAAATTTGGAGTATGTGTTATCTATGCTCCTAATGAATATAAAAAAATGATTGAGATTTGGAAATGAATTGCCTTTGAATTACCTAAGGTACCTTGGATTCTTGGGGTGACTTTAATATGGTAGAAAAGAAGGAAGATAAAGTCGGGGTTAATGCTTGGGCTTAGAAAGGCAATGAGTTATTCTACTGGCACAAAATGAAAAAGCTCCTAAAGCTATTCAATCCGCTTGAAGGAAAAAAAAAGAGTAAAAGCATTTGGTATACTTGGTGCAATAACTAGATGGGGAACAAAATAATTTATTATAGATTAGATAGATTCTATGCAAATGAGAACTTATTTAGTTTTGATAGTAGTAAGGATTCAAAGTGTGTATTAGTTGAGCCTAACACACTATCTGGTCATTATCTGGTCATTATCTTGTCGAGGATAAGATTATAATCAAAGAGGAAGAGAAAAAGGTTATAGTACAGAAAAATAATTTGTTCAAGCTCACCAGTTCTCTTTTGAAAAATTATGACTATTTAGATGGTATCACTACCATGAGAAGAATCAAAAAGTGTCTACAATTAATTTCTAGAATGAATTGGTAGAAAAATTAAAAGATCTTTTGAAAACTGTTGGTAAGAAAATTGCTATAGAAGGTAGGAGGTAGGAGCCAAAACTTTAGGATAGGCTCTTGGACATTAAAAAATTGACCCAAAATGATAGACAAAATGAAGAAATTGTGCACCAGTTAAGTGAAATCAAGCATAAGTTTAGATGATATCAGGTTAAAAAATCTTAGGGTGCAGGGATTCTAGAGAAAAATTGAATTGGGTGAAAGATGGGAACAAAGGGTCAAAATTCTTCTTCAACATGCTAAGGGTTAAGAATACTTCTTAGGCAATTGGACCAATCAAAGAAAATGAGCAGTGGTTGCACAATACAAAAGACATTATTAAAGTCTTTATTTTTATAGGAAGCTATTTACTACTGAGGATAAAAATGCAAAGTGTATCCAGGCTCAGGAAATCTGTAAGAAAATTATCACAAATAAGGTTACCCCTGAAATGGCTATTGAACTTGATAAGTCTATTTCAAAAGAAGAAATCTCTCATGCAATCCTTTCTTTTAAAAATAAAAAGTCTCCTGGTACAAATGAGTTGTCTGTGGAATTTTATAAAGCCAATATTGACTGGGTTGTTGATGATCTATTTAAGGTCTATATGGAAGTAGTAGGAAAGGTTCATTGGAAAAAAAATTAACAAAGCTATAATCAAACTCCTACCTAAGGATGGTACAAAAAAAGTAACATCAAGAATTGAAGACCTATTAATCTAGTAAATGTCTCATACAAAATTTTGGCAAATATTTTAGCATTGAAACTAAATGATGTTCTTCCAGTGGCAGTTAATGAAACCCAAACTGGGTTTATTAGAGGTCGATACATCTTGGAAAACCTCATTATAGGTTGGGAAGCATTAGATTGGGCAAAAAGAAGCAATCAGAATGTAGGTATGTTACTATTAGACTTTGAGAAGGCATATGATAGTGGAATGGTCCTTTGTATTGACAATATTGGAAGCTTTTGGGTTCCTTGAGGGGTTTTGTAGAATGGTGAGAGTTCTATTAAGAATGATCAAGTAGAAATGAATGGGATTCTCTTTGAACAATTTTTGTTAGAGAGATATATCAAGCAAGGTATTCCATTAGCCCTTGCATTATTTGTTATAGCCTCTAAAGTACTATACTATATGTTGAGGTCAGAGAGGTTAGGACTCAAATTGCAAGGTCTAAAATTGCCTAACAATAATGATATGATTAATATATAATTTGCAAATGACACAACTTTGCTCCTTGCTTTGGAAGAGGAGAATATTGGTAATATGATGAATAGATTGTATCTATTATGTTAAGCTTCTAGTTCAAGTATCTCTAAAGTAAAATAAAATATGTTGAGTTGGGAGAAAGACCCACCTGATTGGAGGGCTAAATTCAAGTGGCAATGGGAGGGACCAAATAAAAATGTAAGAAATTTGGGGATCCCATTCTTTGTTCAACCTTCTCTAAAATATACGTGGGATTAGATGTCTTCAAAAATTGAAAAAATTTAAAAAAGTGGAACAATAATTATTTTTCTCTCTATAGAAGGAAAAGTTTAGGTATGTCGAAAGATAATTGCCTCCTATTCTATATACTATGCATCATTATAGTCATTTACAAGTTATCAAATTAATAATATTTAAAAAATAATTAGAGGCTTTCTATGGTTTGGTGGTAAGGGGTTAAAGAAAAATCATGTTGTGAATTGGGAATGGTGATGCATGAGCAAATTCAAAAGTGGATTGGGCTTAAAAGATAAAAAATTCATGAATTTACTTTGGCTATTAAATGGATTTTAAAATCCTTAGTAGGTAATGAGCCATGGAAAGTGTTTCTCAGAAGAAATATCCAAGAAGAAATCCCCAAAGCAACAAAGTATTGGAAAAGCTTGCATCCTAAGGACATTTTTTATTTTTTTTGTGTTAAACCTTTAGGATCTATTGTGTTTAGCATTTAGAAGGCATGAGAGTCAATAAGGGAGTAGTTGGATGATTGTGAAGTTGTTAATGAAACTAACAACATTGAAGTGGTTATCTTCAGTTCAATATGGTGGAATCTTTTCCCAAAAATAAACCATTGGCATTTTTGCAAGGTTGCTTTGCAAAAAAATGGGAGAGCTTGGGAGTTGTAAAACTTTAAGATATTTTTAACAATAATGATTTGAAAACATGGAAGCGGCTAAAAATGGAATTTGGTATCCTTGACACTAATAGGAGAACCTATTCTGTCATTGCAAATGCCATGAAAATAATGTAGTTTCCAATAAATGGAAAGTTAAATCCTGAAGGCTATGATAATGATAAATGGAAGGATGGAACTCTCCTATAAATGAAATCACTTGGCCTATATAACATTCTGATTGAATCTTGTGATGTGTTAAAACATTTCAATAAAGTTTGGAACCTAAACCTTGGGGAAAATAGTGGTTTGATCTGGTGAAAGCTTGTTGGTCTAAAAAAATTGAGCCTGAAAAATGTTGCTTTAGATGGATGTTGTTATTGAAAGAATTGGTTGTTGGCCTATCCCAAAGTTCTTGTACAATTTGTAACTGTGTTGAGGATGTTGAGAGCATATTTCTTAAGTGTAAATTTTCTTATGCTATTTGGTCTCTCTTTATGAGCAATATTTTGGGATGTGACTATAAAAGTAGTGTGTCTTGGTATGATATTTTGTGTGGGTATGTCAAAAGGCTGAAATGTTAAAAATAATGTTTTTGGATTGTATTTTCTACTGAAATTTTGTGGTCTATCTGGAAAAAGAGAAATAAGGAACTATACCAAGGCAAAAGAAGATCCCTTACCGAGTATGCTTTTAGACTCATTGCACTGAATGTTATGACCAAGTTATAGTTACTTTGAAGATACCATCTAATAGGTTTACGAAGATTATGGATGAAGACTCAATAGTTGTATTCAAGACAAACCTTAAAGATGTTGATTTTTTTGCCCCAGGACCTAAGGAAAGTGGACAACAAATTCCAAAAAGAATATATTGATTTTTAGAATCAATACTGCAAGTTGCATCAATATGAATTAAAAAGAGATGTTGAAATGAAAGACCTAGAAATTACTTGTCAGAATTTTTGCATCAATATGAATTAGAAAGAGATGCTGAAATGAAAGACTGAAAATTACTTGTCAGAATTTTGACAACAATGGTTGGGAAAAAATTTCACCACTTGTAGGTTACTTTCTTGGAGTGGATTCCTTTAAAACCAACAAGATCTAAGTGAATGAAAAGATGCATTCAAGAAGGGTAAAGAGGTAGAGCCTCAGGTCTACAATGAAGAATAAAGAGAGTAGTAGAATGGCGAAAAAAATTTGATATACAAATATGTTGTAAATCTTGATTTTGAAAAATAGCTATTAGTGCAATATATTGTACCCATACTTCAACTTTATTAGTGATAAAATATCAATTTAAAAATATATATCAAAATATAAATAATAATAAAAATTAATAATTTAAAAAAAAAAGATAAACTTATTAAGCTAATAAATAATAAAATAAAATAAATAAAACTAATTTTAAATTTAATAGAATTGAAATATTAATAAAATATAATTCTATTTTTCATTTCAATTTTACCACTTTTTTTTTTCTTTGTTGTTAAAACAAAAAAACCTACTTTTAAATTGTTAAATCATTTTAAAAATAAAAATAGAAAAAAATATAGAATATAAAATTGAAATATTAATAAAATATAATTTTATTTTTCATTTCAATCTTATCAATTTTTATTTTTTTTCTTGATTTTTAAAATAAAAAACCTACTTTTAAATTCTTAATTCACATTAAAAATAAAAATAGAGAATACCAAGAATAAAATAAAAAGCCTACTTTTAATTTCTTAATTCATTTTAAAAATAAAAATAGAGAATACCAAGAAAAATGAGGGTTAAGATATTATATCGTCTCAATTGTTGATTTCAAAAAGTAGATCATTCATTTCATATAGGAACACCTTCAACCTAATATTAAAAAATCTAATATATTATTAAATAATAATAATAATATTTATTATATAATATATTTAAAATATATAAAATTATGATTAAAATAATAATATAATATTAAAAAAATAGATAATAAAATAATACACTGACAATTTTTAAAGTATATTATTTAAGATGTCTATACATCATTTACTTCACTCAGTATTTGACTAAATAATCGAGCATGTAATTTAGATTTATTGTGTTTTACAAGCAGAGGATAAGTGGATAAGACGCGTTGCCACACAAATCCTGTATTGGGGTGAGGCAAAGATGAAGCTGAAGGACGAAAGCAGATGAAGACGACATCTTACTTGAACATGGCTTCTTCATCCATGTCTCCTCGCTGCATGCTCGTAACTAACCCAAAATTGCCTAAACTCCCATACACTTCGTCTTTGCATATCACTCCATCTTCCTCTGTTTCACCACCTCCCAGGCAGTCATTTCAACCATTGAAATTCATAAATCAAAATTCAAAGAGACTCTCCTCCTTTACGCCTAAAGTAGCATCATCATCATCTTCAACACCCACTCCGAGCAGAAGAACAAGAACACCACCGACAAGGAACACAGAAGAAAAAGAAGAAGAACAGATCTTCTTTGATGGGGGAGCCCACTATGGCGACCTTGTGGCAAATCTAATATTTGGGTTTTCTCTGTTATGGATGCCACTCACAGTGGCAGCTGTGTTTAGAGCATTGTTCTTGAGGTACAGGTTTACGAATGTCAGGGTCACAGTCATATCAGGCCTCAGTGGCTCTGATAGAAGAGACTTCTCTTATAGTGTTATCGAGGATGCGCAAGTGGTGCCTCGTTTGTTTGGAGAATGGGGAGATATCGTCATCACGTTGACCGACGGCACTAAGGTTGATCTTCGTAGCGTCCCCAAGTTCAGGGAGATTGCAGGGTATTGCCTCTTCAAGGCTGGGAAGAAGGGCAGCAATCCCCTTGAGGAACCTGCGGCTGACCCAAAACTATTCTAGCCCAATTCGGCATTATTTACTGTAACCTTTTCAACTATTTTCCCTCTCTTTTGTTTTCAGCTATTCTGTAATTTTGGGATTCTCTGTAAATCTAGCAATCTGGAGCTGAGGTTTTTGTGAATTTTTAATTTTTTAACTGATGTTCAAGTCACAAGAAAGATTATAATATTCATACTCTGGACGAGTTAAGAATCATTTCTTTTTGGGTTGTCCTCTAATTGATGAGATATAATGCAATCAACAATGGCCAAGTGGGCATTACATATTAAGGATCACTGTCTTTTGGGTTGTCCTCCATGATTTATAGGATATAATAAATTCAACATTGGCCAAGTGGGCATTACATGCGAGCATATTGGAAAACACCAGATTGGACAGAGCCCAATTTCTTGCCATTTACAGAGGGTTGAGACTATTGGGTTTTTTCTGATCACAGGGCTGGGCTGATTTTCGTTGGAATTATGTTTAATCCCTAGCTCACTAAGTTCACCTGTCTTGGACAACAGGTTCATCTCCCCTCTTCTAGAATCTACATGTAATGGACTTATAGTGGATCATTGAATTTTGATTGAAGAAGTCTGATAAATCTGTATAATAGAAAATAAAATATACAATCTAAAAAAAATAGAATAAATGGAAACAAAAAAAAACGTAGATTTGGAAAAATTCTTATAGATAAAAAATCTCAGTACAGTTAAATTTTGCATTATTACAAAAATTCAACTGTTTTTTGATATGATAATGAATCTCTTTTACTTCACCTTCAAACATGTAGATATAAATAAACACATCAAAAGTGGTTTTATAATTACATGAAATTATATAAAAAATAAACACAATTGTTCTAAAATATGGGTGGAAATAGAGAATACCCAAAATAGCACTCAATTTTTTTTCCAAAAAATACATTTTAAGAATCAGAAAATTACTTCCAATCAGCTTGCAAGGTTGATCCCATCCAGACGATTAAAAATGAAAAATATATGACACTTATCCAACATCAACATCCTGATCCTAGTAAGCACGAGTTAACATCTGAGCACTGAGCCTTATTGTCTCAAAATTAAAAATTCATAAACCTGGCCATATCAGAGAGCCTACATGTGTTGGAGCTTTGAACTTCAGCATTGAAGCAAGCATGGGCTACTATTCGAGCAATGAGTCTTGTGTTGGCATTTGAGTACCGAGCGTCACCAGCTCCAAAAACAAATAATAGCCTCAACTATGTGAATATTGAAGTGTTCCCTTTGACCCCGGCCATGGCATCCTAACACTGTCTTATATATTTTTAGTCAAGTCCTGCATTTTGTTATTATGGGTTGCTTTCACCCTAATTAAGATGAAGGAGGCGAATCTGTAGTGTGGTTGAGAAACGAGGTTTTGATCTGATGCTCTGAACGTCTATTGAAATTGTTCGGATTTATCTGAAATCCAACAAAATGTGTTGTAGATTCAATAAATGAAGGAGAGTGACGGGATAGTTAGTGGAGGGTGTCTTATTCTAAGACTGCTTACCCAGTTACTGTTTAGAAGATCTGGGGACTGCATAGCAATCAAATTTGTTGTTTCTATTCAGATTAGACATGATACTATGTCGCAACCGTAAAAAAATCAATGTCAATGTACCTGAATTCTTGAACTACATTTGTGTAATTCTTTTGTGAAAGTTAGTTCACCAAAAAAATGCATACACCTTGTAAGTATATGGTCTGCAAAGATGGCATGAATAACTGACCACTCGAGATTGGAATTTGTGATCACAGCAAACAATGCTTAGTACTAAGCCGAAAGCCTCAAAATTTAAGCTACCTGGTAGTTCTAAGTTTCTCCTAAAGCATGATCTAGCGATCGGTCCATTTGCATACCACCAGATTAGACACAGTCCATAGCTATGTGTTTTAGGTTTTGATGCAGCAGCCACTTATATGGCAATTATACAAGTCCTCTATTCCTCTCTAATGTTCACTGAGCTGCATCTGCCACAGACCTCCATATCTGATGCTCTGTATCCCATATACAGAGACCTCTGCCCTCAAAACTGACCTGTACAAAGAAAATAATTTTACACTTTTCACAGAGGAGAGAAAAGAATTAACTTTTCACAGTTTTCACATTTTATTCCTAGCTATTCTGAAAATTAGAGAGCGGAACAATGACACCCAAGTACAAATTAAAAAGAAGTTAAAACCCTGTTTCTGAAGGTAAGCAGGATTTTGAAAGTGTTCAGACTCTTGTACAAAGAGAAAGATAAAGTAATAAGCCCAACAAGATATCAAAGAACAATCAAGAGGAGCAACTACAATGCTACAAAAAATAAGGCATAAAACCTCACAAAGAAACCAACCCAAAGTCAAGGTAGTTTCAAAAAATGTTCCAAAGATTTTTGTTTTACTGCAGTACAAGGATCCTTCTCCCCAAGACTTCTTTTCTTGTAACAAGGAACATTCATGAGACTATAGAAAGAACCCTCATCCACCCTGCAACTTTAAAGTTTAAAAGAGGAGTCCATCTTTGTATAGGCAATAGGAGATATCCCCCTATTATCATCTTTCTGCACCTCCTCAACAATAGTGATGGACTCTTCAATAGTAGACGACATTTTTTCCTTTTTCCTCCAAATAACATGATTTTTCTTGTTACTCAAGCAATTAGCCATTGCATGGCCCACTTTACCACAAGAATGTCAAATAACAGGAGAGTCTTCAAGTTGAATCTGCTGCACCCAATCGCCATATTTTGAAAATAAGGTAATCCGAGGGAGCACCCTGTCCTTTTCCACGAAAACACAAAAACAAGCAAACATCAAGCGCTTCTTGAATTTGGTAATCAAATTAGTAGCACAATATTGCCAAAATTTTTTGGCAATAATCATAAAAATCCTTTCATCTCAATACTCCAACGGCAACCCAGGTAGACGAACCCAAACAGGGAACAAGAAGGTGGAATCATCCATTGGATTGAAACCCAGATATCAAATCTTAAGACAAAGACCATTTGTCCCTAGAAACCGGGGGCCTCCAGAAAGAATTCTTGAACAATCTTCCAGATTGGAAAAGGAAAGAAGAAAAAAAATATTTAACATAGCAGTTACCTCAACCTGACCATTTAGCTTCCAAATCCGAAGCACCCATCTTCTAACAGTGTCAATATTGAAATGATTGCCAGAAAATCTCCCAACAAGCGAATTCCAAAGCTCCCAGCAGTTAAAACCCTGCTGCCGACTACACTTTTTCCTAAATAGCTATTTGACATGTAAAAATAACCAAACTTGGGTAGTACATCCGTCCCTTGCAAACTACAAACAGTAACCTTTGTTCCCTCGTAATATAAGAGTTTCAGAGAGTGGATGGCTTTCCTTCAAATTAATCAATGACTGATACCCAGCCCCCAAAAATTCCCAACACAAATCTATATGGCATTAAATTGTAAATGCCTCCCCAAGCAACCCAGTTTAGTGTTTTGGTGTAGATTTACATTTGCAAGCGAATCAATCCGTGCTACCTGCTGTCATATTTTAAGTTGAGCAGTATCAGGTCTGTATCCGGATTCACAATAGAATAATTACTCAGTTACTAGATTCTCAAAGGGTTGATCTTAACTGTGATTCACAATCATAACTGGGATTCGGTTCAGATAGGCATTTTCTAGAATCTATATTTTTGTTTAAAGTTTTAAGAGAATCTTCTATTAGCAATCACATCTCTCTGGGAAGTGATCATCTCCCTCATTTGTCAACTGTTCATTGGGTGTGTTAAACCTATTCAATCTCTGACGATATTCAACAAGCCTTTCCCATAGAATTTATGTTTCTCTGGGTCCCATCTTCGGGGATGGAAAACATGGCAAATTGAAAAGGGGATGCCTAGAAGTGCCCCTAAAAACCTAACATTGATATTTGAATGGGAAAATGGCATCAGAATGGGTGAGGGTTAGACAAATTATTCAGTGGATGACTTGAGCAGCAAGCCTGTTCAAACTACAACAATACTCAAGCAAGGCCTTTTTCATATAATATACCTTCCGCTGAGTCCCTTCTTGAGTGGGACAGGAAATGCAGCAAATCAATACGGGAACACCCAGAAGTATCCCAAAACCGAGCATCTATATTTAAATAGAAAATTGACATGGAGACGAGGAAGGGAGTATAGGAAATGGGGGGCACAAAAGAATGGGGATGCGCAGTTGTGGGACATAGCATAAAATAAAACGTTTGTCCATTCTAATTAGTTGTAAGAATAATAGTAATGAGACGCAGCTTGGTTTTTGTTAGGCTACCATACCCACAAAGCCTTCAATAATTGATAAATCTGTAAAATTATTAAGCTGATGTACCTTATATACCTGGACCAGCTGCAATTTAGAAATACATTGAAAGACATGCAATGACATGAATTTTGATACTGTGACACTAACTTTTTTAGTGATTAGATATGTGCGGATCTAAACGTTGATGGCAAGCTTCAGATGTCATTGAGCTTTTTAGATTAGAAGTGAATTGATGCATGTTCAAGCTTCAAATAATGCAAATACAAGTGATTATTTACTGAGATGCATTATTCATCTATCTCGGCTCTAGTTCCAAATGAAAGAGATGACAGTTTGGACTTGGACATAAACCATCGGCCCTAACATACCATCTGTTATACTTCAGAAGAAGGAACCTGCACCCGCATCACCTGATGGAACTTCAGCTGATTAATTGTTATTGACAATTCCCTATTTTTGTCAAGGGAACAGGAAAGAGTATAAGATTGGCCATTCAGCCAAATATAGCTCATTCTTCAGCTTGGTCTCTCTTTTATCCGGTAAAGGCAATTTCATATTTTTCTTGATTATTCAAGAAAGAATGTGAAGCATTGAGATAGTGTGGGTAAATATGTAGGTGGAGCTCAGGCAAGATTTTATGAAATAATTATCAAATCATTGATCTTCTTGCTAACTTCCCATGTTAAATTCTGTTTTATTTGTGACTTGGTTGAAAAAAAATAACCAGCACCCAAATATAAGTAACAAATGCATAGGAGGAAAAGTTATGCCATCCTTATGTCTTCATACAATCTTTCTTGTAGAACTTCTTGGTGAGGCTGAGTGCTTTAGTGATTGCAGACTGCATTGCAATTGATATTTAGCTTTTAGTTGGCTTATCATTTTAGCTTGCAGAAAGAGGATAAAATCTCAACTTCTTAACTACTTCTGCTATTTAGTAAAGCTTGAATTGGTTGAGAGATAAAATGGGCTTTCCAAATTATAAAGTGAACAAAATTCCATGTAAAATTTTCTACAGTCTAAGTGGGCTTAATTGGAATGATGTGTACTCCACAGAGCAGACAAATGTTCAATCTTTTGTAGAGTAGGGTAGGGTGTGCATATCCAGCATGAACAATGTACAAGGTAAATGGAAAAACAATCCCCTTATGGAATTTTCCAAAAGGGGTCTCATATATCACATTGATATCTTGTTTGGTGGGGAGCCATAAAACTTGAGCTATATTGTTGTTGCAAACTTCAGCAAATATGCTTCTTGTCAGTCATACAGACATTCATGGGGCCAAAATACATACCAATAGATTTCTGTCTCTCTATGTTTACCGCTCCTCTGCCCCTCTGGCTAATAGTCGTGGCTAACTAGCGAGTTAAGGAGCCCCATCGCCTTACATGCTTAAAAGATCTCAAAAATAATTTAATATATATTTTTTTTAATTTTTAAAGATATTTCCGGATTTAATAATTTAGTGTTTTAATTGTGAGCTTGGGCTGCAAGATTCATTTATTTATGTAAGGCTTATGAGATAATTTTTGGGTCTATTTGTACTTCAATACCAACTTACTGAAGTAGCTTTTTTTCAAAATTATATTTTTATTTTTTTTATAGGGTGTTCTTTTTGGTCATTTTATGTGAGAGCATTTATTAGGATTTAGTGTAGGAGAAAAAACATTCTAGAATGTGTAGTGATAATTGTATTAAAATTTTGAATTTGGAAGAAAGTAGAGGAATAAGAAGAAATTGGTTACTTTTGTGGTGAAATTTTGTTGTTTATTTTTCTTTGTATTTATGATTAAATATTACTCTGTATTATTTCTCTACACTGTATTACATCACTCTAATGCTGTTATAATGTGTAAGAGCATTTTATAACATTAAGATGTAAGAATTACTAATGATGAATTCTATGACGTTTATGATCATGTAAGAGAGGTTACATTAAATTTTGACTAGCAATATATGACAGTTTATGACACATGTCATAAAACATCTTTGCATATATAATGGAGACAAATTGAGGCACTTAAGTTGGGTGTTCAATTATGACAAGTTATGGCAACTACGAAAACCATAAGAGAATCTTCTAAACATAGTTGGATATCCATCTGACTCTATGGTTTTGGAACTTGTGCCATGAGTGTTTGGGTGTCGTACCTCTTGCATTTTGGTATATGGTTTTACAAATTCATTAGATAATATTTTATTTTTGATTTATCTATTTATTTGGTTCTCGTGATGGACTATGCAGCTCGTGAACTTATAATTACTATTATGCTACCAAAATCACTCTAGATTTACATGGTGATTCTCTTGCAAGGGCATGTGCTTGGATATTGTATTGTAACATTTGTTGCTAATAATACAATTGATTCATATTTTAGTTTGATTTTTTTCTCCTAAAAGATTTTTCCCTACATATATTATCATATTATAGTTGTATGATTTTTGTGTTAATATTCTTTCATGAAATGTTTTAGATCGTATTTCTTATACGTCTCCTCTCTTAGATTAATTTAGAAAGTATTTTTGCATCTAAGCTTCCTTTCAAAGAATACTAAGGTATATTAAGGGAAATTATGTTATTATTGTCTTTATTATTCCCACACAAAAATGTAAATTTAAATGATTATGATGAGGGTTACCTCACATAACACACTACATAAATTTAATATATTCAAACATATGGATTCAATTATTCAAATAATCTCTTATTACAAACAAAAAATATGAAATAAAATAGAGGATTAAATCCTCAACAAATTGTAACTCATTATAGCTTACAATCCTCTCCTTTCTAGAGTTTTCTTCCTCTTTTGGAGATTCAAATTTGATATTGCTTGTTTTACCCTTCTCCTTGCTCATGAACTATATCCTCCCCGCTATCTGTCCTATCTTGGAATTGCTAAAAATTAACCATCAATGCACTTGGGCACCTCCTTGCATGCTTAAGAAAGTGTAACTCCCAATTCCCAAAAATAGCACAACTTTTGATTTGGCACCTGATTGAGCTTGCCTTTTTTATAAACTAAAGAGCTTAGAGTGCTCCATAGCCTTGAAATTTAACCCATTCAACTTTTCAAAAATTGTGGGGCATCATTCCACTATTTAAAGCCTCAAAATTTAATTTGATTTTTTTTCAAGATTCTCAAAACTTAAATTATTAATAACTTGAAATATAGAATTGAATTTGGCTAGAAAATCATTCACAATGTTCATTTTGCAATTTTGGAGCTTTGGATAAAGTTTTAGGTCTGTACATACACAAATGCAAACTTTATAAAAATAGAGGCCTTATTATTTTTAGCCCTTTTGGAAACTTTTTATGTTCTAGACCATTCTACTAGATTTTTTAGAGGAAATAAGTTTCGTGGGTATTTACAAAACCAAAAAGAAATTATTTTTCTAGATGATGCAAGATTATTGTTAAACCTCTAGAAGCTTTTGCAACAAATACCCAAGGTAGTTTGAGAAGTGACCTTATCACATTTTTAATGGTCGAGGAAGACCAATATAGTCAACCTCTAATTTTGATAACCTTGACAAATCTTCAATAGATCTTCCTTTCCATTCGACTAAGTATTCTTCATACTATTTGTTTCTCGTGCTCCTTCCAACATGACTATCTAAGATCTCTTCAATTTCTTCCCTCTTTGAAATAAGTGCTAGAATATGCCACTACCCTTCTACTTGTCCATCTATATTTCCTAAAGTCATGATACTCTAATAAATCAATAATATTGAATATAAAGGAAATATTGATCCCACTTGGCAACTCCACTTCATAGGCATTCCTTGATTCATATTTTTCAAAATATTACAAGGTCCAAATTTCTCCATCTTTAGTTTATTATATATTCTTTTAGCGAACCTTTCTTTCCTAAGGTGGACCGTGCCCTCTTTTCCAACTTTGAATTCTTTGAATCTTCTTCTTTGATACGCTTTCTCCTTATATTGATTATTCATTTTAATGAGATGCTTCTTTACTTCCTCATGTAGATTCTTCATGTGTCACGTAAAATCTTCTACACACACTTTTCTTCTCCTTATCCATCTTCCTCAATTCTAAAACATTTCTATGATTACTTTTATATACAATATGGAGTGATGATTTTTGTGTACTTCTGTTAACTAACTTGTATGTAAATTTTGCTTGTGGAAAAGTCAAGTCCTATCCCTTTGGCTTTTCTCCTACCAAACATCTTGAAAGTTTTCCCAAACTTTTATTTACCACTTTTGTTTGACCATTAGTTTGTGGATAATGTGTAGAACTAAATTTCAAAGTTATCATTAGCTTTTTCCATTGTGTCCTCTAAAAATATCCAATAAATTTTGTCTCTATCCAAAACTATGCTCTTGGATAGGCCATAAAGTCTAATCACTTCCTTGAAAAATATCTTTGCAATATGAACTATATTTTATTTTTTAGTAAGGAAAGAAATGTGCCATCTTGGGAAATCTATTGACCACCACAAAAGTGGAACCATAACTTCTCTAATTTTTTGGTAAATTGAATACAAAATCCATACTAATGTCTTCCCATAGTCTTTGTGGTACATGTAAAGGTTGATATAGACTAATATTTTGACTCTTTCTCCTAGCAATCTAACATACCCTACAACTATGCAAAAAAATTTTCACATCCTAATACAACTATGGCCAATACTAATTCTTGTTTACGAAGGTAATTGTTTTGTCTCTTCCAAAATGTCTTGATAATTTTCCATTGTACTTTTCTTTTATCAAGTTACCTCCATGTAACTTCTTGGAATGCATAATTGACTTCTAAATAATGTGCCATTTTAGATTATATAGTCTAGCCATTGTGTTCTATCCATGGTGATAGGTTATAGGCAAGCTCTTTGTGCTTGCAAAAATTTTGGATCTTTTGGAATAAATGTTTGAGTTCTTCAAACCCAACAACTAAAATTCTCATCTCTACCAACAAATTTTGCTTCTTACTCAAGGCATTTGCAAGTCTGTTCAACTTCCCACTTCTATGCTTCAACACAAATGTATAGCTTTGCAAAAATTCAACCCATTTCAAATGCCTTCGATTTAATTTCACCTGGTTATTCAAATACTACAAGGCCTAATTTAAAGAGTATGAAATAAGTTATTTATGTAATGGATAATGTCTCTATTTCATTAATGTTTGAACAATAACATAAAATTATTAATCATAAAAGGAATACTTTTTCTTACCATTATTACATTTACTATAATATGCAACAATCCTTCCTTATTAACTTAACACTACTCCCATGGCACTTCCACTAGCATCACAATCTACTTGAAATGCTTTGTTAAAATCTAGAAGTGCTAAAATAAGTTGTTATATAACTTTTTGTTTCAACAATTTGAAACTCTTGGCTGCTCTTATAGTCCTTTTATTATTTTTTCTATATCCTCTCAAATTGTTTCAGTTAAGCGTGCACATATACCACTACAATTCTTAATGAACTTTCTATAAAAACTATCTAATCCATAAAATGGTCTTACAATCATACTCCTCAAGGTGTAGGCTATTCCATGACAACCTTTACTTTCTCTAGATTCATCTTAAGACCTCCAGTTGAAATTACAAACCATAAATACACTAACTCTTTTTTCATAAGTTTTTATTTCTTTAAATTTATCAACAATTTCTCTTCTCTAGACCTCTCACAAATTCTACAAACATGCATCAAATGCTTCTCCAATGTTTTGCTAAAAAATAGAATATCATAGAAATAAACAATAAGAAACTTAAAAGTTCTTCAAGCACTTTGTTCATGAGCCTTGTGAAAGTGCTTGATGCATTGGTTGGTTTAAATGACATTACCAACCACCCATAAAATCATTTTTTTATCTTGCATGTTGTCTTCCATTCATCTCATTTTTGTATCTTGATCTAGTGATACCCACTCTTTAAATCTCTTTATGAAGTACTTTGTTGTCAGAGTAACCAAGATTTGCTTGCAAACTCAAAACAATCCACAAAATGATAATATTCAAAATGAAAAAATATCATAAGCATGCAATGTCGTTGTACAATATACAAATGAGCCTTTCTTATAAAGGCAAGCAAGAAGAGGTGAGAAGGTAGAAGTCAAACTCTACTACCCCTCCAAGTATGAAACACATGTATGACTATATGAACAAGTGTCACTTGGTGAGTCTACATGAGGTGAGACAAAAGACTAGCTAACCTCTAAATGAGCTTACGCATAGTGTGAATAAGACCACTAGGTGTAGGAACTAGATAAACTAATATTTGCTCCATTTGGAAAACATCCTTGGTAAGGGAATTTGTACTTAATTGTGATTGTATCGATGGTCTTAAAATTGGTACACATTGTTGGAGTTGATAGTGAACTCCATAGCTCCCAGAAATCTGTAAAATCTCCATCTTGGACACTACAATTTGTTTTTTGCATTCACAACATCTACCAACTTAAACAATTGAGCACCTTCCATTAAGCTTAATAGTGTTAACTTTGATACTTCTCCATTCCCATGGTGGCATCAATATTATTGCCAATTATATGCTTGCACAAAAGAGTGCTAAGTCCCCAAGGTTAAGATCTTTTCTAGACCTGCAACCTAAGCCTCGAGGGTTCATGATGACCTTGCCTACGTATACCCTTGTGGGAATCAAAGGCTTCATAGTTCGCCCCACCATGTTGGAGGGAGTTCATTCTCTCCTCTTGCATGAGATCTTCGATCTCGCTTTTAATCCCAAAGATCATACACAATGTAAGTCACAAGCATACCTCCATATACACAAGCTAACTAGCTCATACACATCACTAGTATAACAATGACTGGATAATACAAAAATCATACATATAATGGTGATTAGCTCATATGTACATCACAAGTACAACAATGATTGTCTCCTACGCATATCACATTTACATTAGTGACTGAACACCACATATATCACAAATACACAATGACAAGCTCTATCATACATCACATTTACACAGTGACAAGCTCTACCATACATCATGAATACACAATAATGAGCTCCAACATACATCACAAATACATAGTGATGAGCTCTAACATACATCACATACACAATGGACAACTCCAACATACTTCACATACACATAGTGACGAGCTCCAACATGCATAACATCCACAATGACTGATTAACACATCACAGTGGCTAACTAATGCATCACAATGGCTAACACATGTCCATAATGTATCCTAGATAGAAAGAATATTGGTGCATTATGCACTACACTGTGGGTCCTATCGTTTCCTTTAGTCTTTTGCACCATTGGACAAATGGCAAGAGGATTTGATGCATCCCATACTACACCGCATGTTCATCCTCAACCCCATGAGGTCAAGTATATAGTTTGACAACTAGGAAGGGGATCCAGTGCATCTCATGCTACACCACGAGTCTTTCCACCATCCCAAGGCTTTCCCCAAGTAGTGAACCTACTATAACCTGGTGGATTCTAACTTTAATCACCTATAGAACATCAGCGACAAGTTTTTCCACCCAAGAAGAAGTAGCTCTTGAAATATACCACCTTAACTATCTTCTTCTCAATACCGAGTAACACTTGGCATCGATTATTTTCGTGCTTATTAGTGACAGCCAGTGAACCCTCTCAATACATGGTTAGCCCTATATTACCGTTATCCACGTGGATGGGTCCCTACCCATGCAACCACTATGACCGTATCATAACTAGGGTAGCCTGCTACCTTCACCTTTGTGAACCAAGTGAATGCTGACTAATCCCCAATAGTAGCCCAAAAATTGATCATTGACATGGTCCAATGACTGCCTGTCACTGCTCAAATATCCCAGAGGTTCACTCTTGGGTGGGTCATACATAACATGAATCACTATCATAATCAACAGATACACGAGCCTACACATAAAGACTTCTAGATATGGAGCTGAATTACACAAACACATAAGAGATATATGGAACTAATACGAGATGGATTTTACCCAACATATACATATAATCAAATACCCATTATAAATTAGTTAAATCCCTTACTTCACTATGCTTAATATAATCCTATCATATATTAAATATAAGTTATTGAATTACTTTAACTTGATCATACCCATTCAATACCCATTTTAGCCTCAAATTGAAGCTTACAGAGGAGGAAAGGTCAAACCATGTAGGAACAATCCTAACATATGGGAGTTATCCCCCTGAACCCTCCCCCTAAGGACTTGAGTTCACAGAGGTATCCTTAGCCCAAGGACTACCTATGTTTCCACTTCCAGATGGATCAAAGTCACATGTAGTTCTCCTACAAGGTCTCACAAAGAACCTATACACAAGTTTCTCCAACAATCAAGGTTTCATTGATCATCATGTCTTATTCCAACAAGGTTCCTTTAAATGATTCCCAATAGTTAATAGTGAATAACGACAAGTAGGGGATTACTCCTAGAAATAACATCAAAACTTAAGGAATTGCATAATATGGGGGATGGAGCAAAGAGGAGCAGGAAGACAAGTGAGGGAGGGGGGGGATTTGAATTAAGGGGCTGATACTGGAGAGGAAGGAGAAGATTCTAAAGAGGAAGATGGTTTTTTTCTACTGGGGTGGGTGTTGTTGCTGACCTGCTAGGTTGCAAAAGGATTTTTATGTCTGAGTTGGGTGCTGCTGCTAGCCTACTGGGTTGTGGCAAGGTGGTGTTGTTGCTATCTTTGGCTTGCTTGGAAGCGCTGTTGTGGGTCTTCTTGTTGTTGTCGCCTTGCTGGGCTATTGGGGTGTTCCTGCTTTCTTCTAGCATTGGTTTCTAGCCTACTGTGTTGCGGTTTTCTACTTTTGTTGGTGGTTTGGGCACATTTGAAAGTTAATTTTGCCTCTTGGGTACTTGTGCTCTTTTTTCAGACCATTTTTGGCTATTGTTTTTCCCCCAGTGCTTGTTTTAAGAGTTTTTTTTTTTTAATATTTCGAGGGTTTCTTTTTAGAATGGGGGGTGGTTTGTTGCCTTCCTCCTCTAGTGCTGACTCTTTGCAACTCCCTTGGTTGTTTGAGGAAGTCATGGGTTTTTTGGGTCTTAAGAGGGTTGTGCTTAATGACTGTTCTACTATTGATACTGTGGAATGGTGGTATTCCCTCCATATTGTTGTTGTGGGTGTTTGCCTGGTTGTGGAAGGCGTTCCTACTGGCCTCTATTCTGTTGATGAGTTGGTGCTACTGGTTGACCATGAGGTCTTGAACCCCCTATGGTCTGTGGTGTTTTTATTTTTATTTGGGTTGTACTTCTATTGGAGGATGCTTTGTATGGGTTGCTCCCAAATTTTGGTTTAATGGTTGGGTTATATTTATTTGAGCCCCTATTTTTCTTGGAGTGAAAGGGTGCCTATGCTACCCCTGTTTCTGATCTTTTGTTGATGTCTGGGATGTGTATAAAGCTTTATCTTTTATCTCATTTGAAGCTTTGGCCTAAGGGGATCTCTCTCCTTTCTCCTATGCTACCTTTGGTTGTTGAGTTGGCCCTTTTGTCTAGAGCATTGGCTTTCTGTTGGGATCTTCAGCAGGTGTCTTCTATAGAGGTGAAGGTGACTTCTATTGAGGTGGACTCTCCTTTTGAGGTGGAGCTAGCTATTGTGTCTTTGATGGGAAGATCTCTGTTCGAGTACCTTCTTCTGAAGCTCCTATTGAGGTGGATTCTTGTCCTATAGAGGTGGTCCTGGAGGTTGTCAGAGTGGTGTGGCTTTGGTGGAAGGGGATTTCTTGTCTTCCTTGGTAGCTACTCCTATAGAGGTGTAGTGGGAGTTTTGTTGAGCTTTGATCTCTTGTATTTGCTGGACTATGTTGGCCAGTGGGTTGATGATTTGGATGATGGTTCCTCTCCTTCTCATGGAAGGTGGTCTTTTATTGAATTTTCTAGTGGGTTTAAGGTCCCAGTTAAAACTTGGTGTATTGTGAGGGATGTTAGTCCCTGTAATTTGGTTGTAAGTGGGTTCTAGGTTTCCCTTCTAAACCTGGTTCGGGTTCAAGATTCCTTGTAAAAAACTTGGCTTTGTTGGGTTTAAGGTTCCTATCAAAACCTTCTATTTAGTGTAGATATGGGTAGTCTTGTTGTTATCTAGGTGATCTGCTATTGGTTCACTTCCGGTTGTCTATGTTGTATCTATGAGTAGCTTGTTCTTCTTTGTGTGGGTTTTGGGTCCTTGTCAAAACTTGACTGTTAATGGTTTTGGGTCCATTCAAAACCTATTGTAAATGGTTTTGGGTCCATTCAAAACTTGTTTTTCCCATATAATCAAAACGACAAGTAGGGGATTTCAACACCATCCCCAATTTATCAAGCCTAAACTATAATGCTTCCATCAAAGGACATCAAGATCCTTAATTATATTTCACCAAATTTATTATCTATAAATCAATTTGGGCATTACAAGTTTTTGTCTCATTAACCTAGGATTTGGTTCATTATTTAACATCAAATTACCTTGGTTTCCACCAACCCATACGTTCATTTGGAATTCACATAATAGATTCAATATAGAGGCTCTTATACCCAAGCGGTCTATAGATATCTTATAGTCATATAAAAACCTATATCCTCAATCCAAAGTGGGTTACCAAGAGTATCACCTTGCAACCTTAGACATGTTTAGTACAATGTGGTTCTAGTGCCACTAAAGAAAAGATAATTATCACTTACATTATTATTCACCATAACCCCAAAACTAGGATTAGGTTATTATGTTCTCAATCCATACTATAAGGAGGTCTATACAATTATACCTTATTCCATGTAAAATATTAACACGGTTCTATACATCACCTTCCCCTTTTGTATAGTTAGAAGATCAAACCCTTGGAAAATGAAATAATTTAGTCTTTAAGGATTATCCTATATAATCATATAAGGATGGCAAGGTTTAGATAGATAGAAAACCCAAATTCTTATATCTCTTAATAAACTTTGTTTGATATTCATCATTACCACACTCCCTTTTACTAAGTTGATAGGGTTTCAACTTCTAAAGTTTGAGCAGTAGCATATTTCCAAATCTTAACTTATCTATATCCATACGTTTTTGGACAATAACATTCACCCATGCACATAACCTCCACCCACTAGGTCACACACACATAAAATTTACTTAATATCTAATTCGTTAACATCTATTGATTAATTATAGACCTTACTCTTTATTTGAGTCCTTTACTAACTTTAAACATGTGGAATACAAAACAAGGGCATAAGTGCTAAAAACAAGTATCCAAGATGAAGGTGAGGTCATCAAGTTTATACTATTGTCACAATCTTAATGGGGTGTATAAATTTACAAGTTTTACCTGATAATTTATCAATATTCATGAATTTAAATTTCAAGACATAGTTTAGAGTTTCTCCAAGGAGGCTTAACCTATCTCTCATTTTCTACATTCATACACTAATAATAAGGAACCTAGAATAAGCATGAATGATGAACTTGAATTATAACAATAGTGTGCTAAGTGTAAAATGCTATATTTGTCTCCCAATAAATATTTAATCATTATGATCATCATTTCCATAGTAATATTTCATTATTTTATGATAACTATAGCTTTACTTAGTTTCCATCATAACCGATCTCTACTCATGATCCCCATAGGAGTATTACGAATGTTGTTCATACAACCATAATCAACATGTTCTAGGAACACAAGCTTGTTGACAACATACTTGAAAGTAAAATATGATACTATGTAAAGTATACGTACTATTGACAAAATGTCATAATTAATATTCTACAACTAGTTCATGAATTACAGGGGCAATCTCAGAAACTAGGGTAAATACCATAATTTGATGTAGAGCCAAAACTATTATAATGTTATGGGAAAATGTAACTAATAATATTTTTACTGAACATTTAAAATTCTCTATTGCCAAGATATATGTTTTCTAACCATTATAGGAAATTTTGTTGATCAAATCAAATTTTTCTATAGGAAAGAGACGGTATGAACCAAAATTTGATCCCTCAATGTACTCCATACCCCTTTATGTTGGCCAACAAGGGGATTTAGTTCTAATAATCCATTAAATAAAATTTACAAAGACATGATTTCAAATAAAGCCACAAATACCTAGTGTGCAACCTATCCTATTAGGACTACTTGTGCTCGCATTTACTAGTTTACCTATCTTTAGATTGTTCCAAAATTGTGTCAATCATATTTTCCTTTATTAAAGCCTTTCCTTATGCCTTTATCTTGCCTTAGATTCTATCTTTCTTCACTCCTACACAACTTTAGTGACTTCTCTTTTTCCTTCCTAGCAATGGCATCTCCACTTTCGTCAAAATCTTTGTCACCTCCTCTCATGCCCTTCCTTCTACCTTTTCCTTCTCTTACATGTTCTCTCTACCTTCCTCATGCTCTTATCTTCCTTTCCTTTGCACTTTCTTCTATTCGACTTGCCATTTTCCTTTATTTTTTGCAACTTCTTTCTCTCCATTCCTTCCTATGCTCCACACCATAGAGAAATCTAATGACATCTCATGTTTGACTTCTTCCCCTCACGCCATAATTTTCCTTCCTCTTCCATGTGATTCATCCTTCCCTCTCTTCACGTCCCTCTATCCTCTGTTCTTCTCCTTAACCCCCCTCTCTCTGCAATTTATCTGAGTGTGTGTGTAATCTATCAAGGAAGGGTCACAAGGGTTTTTATTGGCTAATGAGCCTCATTTACCCCACACAACCTGCCAATTCTATGCCAAGTAGAGGGTTCCCATGCCACATTAATGGCACGAACATCCCTTTTCCATCTCCTACACCATCCTTATTAATTTTGAGATTTTTCCCACCATAAAAAGGGATAGATGACTACATAAATGACATTCTTATTCTTGCTGGTATCCCAACTAATTTCATGTATTCTTTCCTTTGTTGACCATGTAAGGTCCACATGAAAAAGGTCCTTGCCGACGAGGATGTGACAAAATCACTTGCAACCAAAATTCCTATCATAAATAAGAGATCAAAACAACTTATTTGATATGCAACTAAGGGAGAAAGAGATTGATCCACACAAACATTTGATATTGAGATTAACCTGCAATTGTTTTGAATAAATATCTAAATTATTATAAAATACAATAATGAATGCTTATAAAAGAAAAAGTGCAAACCCTAGATGAGAATTTGGTCAGATTGTGACAACTGTCATAATCTCATACAATGAGACAAATTAACATATAAATAGCCAATATAATAATAAAAAACACTCTTAAGTTTAGTTTTAGTAATTTAAGTAATAAGGGACCTAATAATTGATTAATGATTAATTAATTATCAAGTGATTATCCTAATGACTCCAACACCCCCTTAAGATCAACTTAGGGAGAACCTCAAACTCTGAAGAAGAATGCAATGATAGACACATAGGGTCCCAACTACAAAGCTTGATGTGATACCCATGTACACACAAATTAATCTCTCATAACTAGAGAAAATGAGAAAACCAAATGGGAAAAAACTCTTCTCCAAAAGAGAGAAAAATGAAATAAGTGCACTAATGGAAGAAAGATGGGAGGAATCAATGTGAGCCCCCAAGTAATGCGTTTGTCACACAAGTACAATAGATGTCCCCTAGTATCAGAGAGAATATGTGGATATGAATCCCCCCATTTAAAAGAGCTCTTATGCTAATGAAGAACACCTGAAGGCACAACACGATCCACTGCCTACAAACAATGTTTCTCCCCTTTGGAAAAAAAAATTCATTAGTGATTGGAGAAGCCATTCCCAAAGTATGGAAGAATTGGGAATCCAAATCCAAATGATGCGTGCCTCAAAAAAAATTCTCAAGTGTCCACATGTTGAAATGAGATTATGTCAATCAAGAAACCTATGAAGGCTAATGTAGAACAAGATCCAAAGATGATGAACATCATGGGCCAACAATAACAATGTGGATGTTAACAAAGGGGAGGTGAATGTCCTCAAAGTAATCCTCCAAATCCGTAATCCGAGACTCTACAAACAAGGATGATATGTCTGCAAGATATGAATCCCAAGTAGCTGTGTATGAAAAAAGATGGATGTCTTGTTGCACTGATCCAATAGGGGCCAAATATGTGGTGATGCCAACTTGATTAGGAACAAAAAAGAAAGGTGATGCAGTCTTTATTTGAAGAGTGGGAACATGAATACAAGTCTCTAAACCATCAGAACATGCAAGACCTATGATATAATCAAGACCCTCTAAATTGTTGTCTTTGATAGGCTTAGTTTATAGCCAGTTTCCTTCATTAAGTTTGTCTTTTATCATTTCAATCTACCAAAGTTCACAGAAAATCCTAAGGCTTATACATTTTTTATACCTTTTATGAATCTTAGACTAGACTTTAGTATGTGGTAATACAATTATGATATGATGAGATTTGTATTGTGAATGTATGAATGTTCATAAAATTCACTATGATTCCATGCTTAATTCATGATTGTTAATGATGTGTATGCTTTAGGATGAAACTAATCTCTTACAACTAGAATTACTGTAACCCACAACAATTAGGTTTACAGCTTACAACATAAGAACTATAGATAGTTGCAAGGGAGAAGCCAAAATGATTAAAGCACGACAACTTCAGAGAAGAACAAAGGTAACCATAAGATGACAAGAAGAATGATTTTTCTTTGAGTAGGGAAACCCCACGATGTTACATTCTTTATGAACTCATCTCTATCATGGCAATTAAACCATTAGGGCAGATTCAGATTGATTTCTCTTCTACTTTTCAATTATGTCTTTTTGTTGCAAAGACTAAGTCCTCTCCCTATTATTGAGGGAGAGTGGACAAATACAATTATGTTTATGTATTCAGTCCTAAGATGAATAATACTTTTCTCATACCCTATATAGTAGGATCTATTGTGAGGAGCGAATTTAGTTAGTTACTAGTTGTCTAGTTATCTGTTTTAAATTTTGCTAGTTCTAGTTAATTAATTTTTGTTATCAATCAAATAAATTACATTTATTGTTGAATGAGAAATCTTGAGTAGATTCTTGTCAAAGTTTAGAGTTTCCATGCAATAAAGGAGTTAATTCAACATTATGATTTTTTGATTAAGTAGTAAGTGTTGATATCTTTTGTGAAGCAACAACTCAAGCAAGAGCCACTTGAGGTATCACTATCCACTCTGTTTTGTGTTATTAGATTAGTTCATGCATTATTGAATTAAAATAGTTTCTAATTACATGCATGTGGAGTTCATGATTCTATAATTGAATTGGATTGTATAGCTTAAATATTTGTCTCATAATCATGGAGTGATTAGTTACAATTCAGTCTTATAAGTTAGTAGTTACATTCTTAAGTGATAAGTACCCACAACACAAGTAACAACTTATGTTTATTTCCTTATTTTGTAAGTTAATGTTTCTTTAGCTTTTCCATCTTTTATTGCTTTTTGTACATGTGTAAACTACCTATACTCATTGATATAGGCCATGTCAAATCCATGAATGAACATATAGTGCTAGCACTATCAAAAGCTTATGAAGTCTTGGTTGATAATTAAATGAAGCCTCTCATAGAAGATGAACTATTTAGTTAAGAAGCTATCCTTTGAATTTTGTGTCTACATGTAGCACCAAGTTAATAAACAATAGAGAGGCCTTACATTTTTGGTTTCATTGTTAGGGACGGTGCTAAGTTCAAGATTCTCCTTTGTATTTCCAATTCTTTTCAAGCTTTCCTAGTTTAACAATTCCATTTTCAACATTAGGGTAAATAGGTTTTAGCCATCAACAAAACATTAGTTACTAACAATGTGCAGGAGTCACTAAACCACAAATTTACAAACATTTCATGTAGAGGAAGCAAGATGCTTTGGGAATATTTCTCTCCTCAACACATGAAGAATTGTAGGATACTAGTGAACACAATGAACAAAGCAAGGGTATTCCTAAAGAAGAATCATCCCTAACACTAGTATCTACACTAGATATAAAGGAGACTTCCCACATAGACATCAACATCATGGTTGATGCAACAATAGAAGACCCACTAGAGGATGTAATGTTTGAGTTTCCTATAGACAAACAAGATAGAACCGTTGCTTTGAAGAAAGCACCTCTTTCAACACTACCTATCTTATATGAGATGGTTACAGAGGACCCAAACACCTTTCTTTTTGAGTTTTATGTTCTATTCCAAAGTTATAACTATACAAAAGCTGCTCACAGACTCAAATTATTTCCAATATCAAAATATGCTACTCTAATATGGTTCATGCATTTGGGTAGTGATGTTCCTAATTCAAACATAATGAAGATAAAATTCTTGGAGAAATATTAGGATTACTATACAAGAATAGATAGGAAGAGGGATGACATCTTCAAGATGTCACAAAAGGAAGATGAATCTTTGGAAGATTGTGTTGATAGGTTTCAATTTTCCCTCAAGAAATCCCATCAAAACATACTCTCTGATGAATCCTTGAAATTGGTATTCTTGAGAGGATTTAGTGAGGACTGTATGGATGCACTCAACCTCATTGGGGTAGGAGACATCTCACAGTTACCATTTAATAAGATTTCTAAAGTATGTAGAGACTATTCTAGGTCTTTTACCAAGAAGATCAGAGGAGACACACCATCTTCCATTAGAAAATCATCCACTGGAGTCTCAAGGGTGGAGCTAAAAAAGAAAGAAGAAGAATAAGAAACCCTTATAGAATACTGCCCACACTTTTGACATAATAAAATCAAGTGCAAGCACAAGAAGTTGGCCAGTATTTTTGAAGATAAGCAAGGGAAGCCAAAATTTCATGCACTGGAAGATGAAGATGGTCAAGTGTTCTACATATCTCAATGTAAACCATGGTAGCCAATACATGGTATGCCCCAAGATCCCTTCAATTATAACATGTATTTCCAATCAATAATGGAAATTTTCCTAATTGGAACCCTAAACCCTGGACCAATGTGCAAAAAAAATAATGGTTAATGCCTCTTGGAATCAACAACAAAAAATGTGGCCACCACAGAATTACCAAGGATCTAATTATAATTCTCAATGGCCACCCAAACAAAATCAATGTCAACCTCAATGGAAAAGAGGTCAATAGTGGAAAAATCAAAATATCAATTATTAGCAGCCACAACAACCCTTACTACCACAATAGCAATCCATAATGCCAAACCCTTCAAAAATTGCACCAATTCCACCAAGAGCACCTCAATTTCTAACACATCCTACACCTAACCCAAATAATAAGCTTGTCCAATAGGCTTATGCTAATGAAACTATACAATAACCCACCTATGGGGTTGAGGTGAGTGATGTACACCTTAGATCAAGGAAAATGTTAGTTGGACCTTCATCCCCTCATATTACTAAATTAATTGATGAGGAACTTCCAACAAAGCCCATGGATAAACAACCTAAGGAACCTAAGTCAAATAAGGTCAACCCCATAACCATGAGTCCAAAGCCTCCATTCCCTAAAAGATTAACATTCTAAAAACATCATTCATAGGTTGAAACTGGTCTATTGAGACAATTCAAGGATGTTTGCATCAAAATACCCCTCATCCAACCCATTAAGGAAGTACCCATTTGCACCAAAACAATAAGAGAGTTGTGCCTCAAAAATCCAAGCTGGAAAGGTACGGACCCTCAAACTATACATGTCTTAAGAAAACTTGTAAACATTGTTGGAACCCATTGCAAAGTTTGTTCCATTCTCATAATCTTGACGAGTCTAGGGAGATCTGGGTTTCTATATCCTACTTACAAAGGGTTTTAGGTTTACTTTGGTCTTATATGAAAAAACTTTGGAGTTTATATCTTGGTCTTTGTTTATTTGTTGGTTGACTCCTTCTGCTGGTCATCAGTCTTTTCAAGTTGTAATTTTTGACGTCAAATCCCATTAAGTGACTAACCCTTTGGTTTGGTTTTACTGGCTAATTGGGTTGGATTTTTATTTGGTGGTTATCCGAAATCAAGCTAAACATTTCCCATTAATAAAGATCTCAAGTCCTTATGCCATGGCCGTACATTAATTGTGCTAGGAAAGGTCCCTTTTAGGGTTAATGTTTTTACATGTGCAGGTCCATGAAGCTCTTGTGGGCCGTGCGATCGATGAAGAAAATCTAAACCGTCGCTCGCTTGCTCGTCCTATTTTATCTTGAATTCTCTTAAGCATTTGGGCTCACGAGTGAAGGACATGTGTTCCTAATGATTGGTGGGCCTAACATCGCTAAGGAGGTGTATAGGTGCTTGCTAAATCTAGATCAACGGTTGGTGATAATTGAGGTGGCCACATTTGGGTTATTCCTTGTTGATCCATTTGTTTTTCTTGGCTACTAAAGTGACCATACATGCTAGTAGGTGATTGCCACCTGTCTTCTCTGTGATTGGTTCGAGGATTAATATCGATGAATGTTACCTTGATTGACGGTTGATTGCGAGTGATGTGGATCAACCTGGACTACTCCCCGCCATCCTGTGTGAGCCCCATACTCCTTGCCATTTTCTCAACGGGGAAGTGGGTGTTAGCCGTGTGGAATAAATATTAACAGTGTGGAGGGTAACGTGTGTGTTACTAAAGCCCATATATCCTACTTGCCTAAAGATATTTTAATCTAAGCCCTTGATATTATATGAGAAATTAAATTGAAGCTAGCTAAGAAGGGTGTCGATGATGCCTCCAGATTCAATCTTAGTCATTCCCTATCCTCCTGTTGATAAAAGTTGCATGTGAGTTATGGCTCATGAGGGTAAGGGAAGACCAACATGTGGGTTGGGATTGAAAAGACAAAGAGATGGTAGGGCCCGCATGTTATGAACATTTGCTTCCATGTGGCCTCCTATCATTGGGAAATCATTTTGGCTGTCTACAGTCGAATGTTTCATTATAAGATAATTAAATCTGGATTATGGATCAATCAATTGGTTAAATAAATCAACGGTCAATATTCAAAACAAAGTTGATAGCAAGCATGTCGTTTTGGTTCGTGTGAGGGAGTCTCAATAACTAAAAGGACATTGAGCTACTGAAGTAAGGAATCGCATGATTATTAATATTTGCATCAAAGGAATAATTTGGTATTACAAGTACACTCAATACACTCTAGAAGCTAAGACTATGGTCACTCAACATTTTCTCACGTCAGAACTAGGGATATCAACCTGCGCAAAAATAGTAAGTCAATTATCACTTTGTCAAGCTTCTTGGTTCGACTATTAAGTTTGACATTTATAAAAGGGGATTTCATTAATTCTGTATTTAAATAGTTCATGTCAAACCCTTACAAAATCCATAAGCCTTGCTCAATTAGACCAAAATACCCTGTTTGATTATATTTCTTGCATTATGACCCCTAAAGAAAAAACATCTTCGTCCAAAGGGGAGGTTTATGTTCCCAAGATACCTCTGAACAAAGACCTTATGGATCAGTTACTGCCTTCCACTAGTGATAAACCTAGAGGTCAATTAATTCCCAAGGGACCACAAATAGCAGAAGGTATGCTTGACAAAAGAGGTTCTATCAAAGATGCTAAATTCCCCTCTACTGGATGGGAATTGTTTTATGGGTGGTTTAAGAACAAAAATATAGGTGTCCTAGTAGGAAACCCTTGGAATTGTGATTTGGGAAAATTGTACCAAATGTTTATATGGATGTTGATTTGTTGAAGGCAATAACTGCTAACTATGACCTAGTCACTAGCACCATCAAGACCTTTGATAGAAAAGAAATGGTTAGAATCACTAAGGAAAAATTGGGTCTTATTTTCAATCTCACTAAATGGAGTGAAGAAATGTATAAGATAAATGAAGAAGCTCTTAGAAAAGAGTATGAAAAGACCAAGGCTTCTTTTAGGGTCCACATTTTACCAAGATTTCTATCAGAAATTGCAAGACAAAAGATTGTGATAGGATCACGTGATAAGGAGCCTTTCCTTGTCAATTATTTTGTTCCTTATTTCAAAAGGACTTTCTATTCCATTTGTCAATAATTGGTTATGGTCCTGTTTCTAGAATCCCAATGGCTTGGATGTATATGGCTGCCCATATCCAACATCCCCAATATTGTGCAGTATATGATTATGTAGGATTCCTTTATGAAAAATACATGATGGGATGGTTAGATTAAAGAAAGGAGAATCTGGGGTAGGATGCAGCTAGTACTCACTGCTAATGCATATGTTCTTATACAAGGGTGCAATGTATTTTGGCTAGAACATTGATTTGGAGAGAAAGGAAAGTGATTGGGATTTTCTCGTGCAATGTTGGACCACTGTTTTGGATAAGGATGACAGGACGTATGATTATGTCACTTTCTAGAATTTTTTTTCTTTTGATTTGAAAAAAACTTTGATTGTGAGGTTTCCTAGAGTTCCTATTGCTTTACATGACTTATTGAGGCCAAAGGAAAGAAGACCTGAGATAGGAATTGAGCATAACTGGGGAGATGTTATTTTTCTCCCTGATTTTACTATTTTAAGAGTATATGGTTCTAAGGTAGCACCTCATTTGTTGCCAAGGTTTGTGCCCGAAAGAATAGGTTTCCTAGAGGTTATGTGGCAATTAGGAAACGTTGAGAATAAACATTTGTTAAATTAGTGAAAGGGAACTTTATTTCCTTTATACACTTGTTTTTCTGACTTTATGATAACTAAAGGAGGTTGGAACAATATCATTGAAGTGCTCAAAGGATACCACATGAAAAGGACAATTGAGAGGGTCAGATATGATCCTGAAGGATTTATGTCTTGGTTGAATGATAGAAACAAAAGCTACAAATATGCTCATATTTTCCATTAGCCAGAGGATGTGATAAGGAATATATCTAACAGTGTGGAGAAAGAAAAGAGGTTGGTGAGGTGGATTGCATTCAACAAGATTCAAAGGAAGATAAAGCAAGAAGAGCTTGATTTAAAAATCCTCCCTGAGATTGAGAACATAATTGAAAAAGTGGAGCATGTTACAAGAAATTTTTATTCAATAGTAGGCCACCTTGAAACTAAAGGGGTGGTTAGTAAAGATAAAGGGAAAGCTCCAATTGTTGAAGAACAAAGTGGAGGAGGAATTTCTTCTATTGAAAGGGAGTCTACATCACAAGCCTCTGAGGAGCCAAAAATAATTTTTTTCATAAGAAGAAAGGGTAAAACAAAGAAATCTGATGTACCCTGTGCTCCCACTCAGCATGAGGAACATAGACCTTCTTCTCCTATGTCACAAGTTCCACCCCTATCTCCACCAAGGCCAGTAGTGTCTGATATTGTAGATGTTGATTCTCCACCACCTGGTGAAATACTACCTAGGGAGCCACTATTGAAAAAATAGAAAACTGTGACCACAAGTCTAGTGGATTGTGATGATGGCTTTGATGATGATATTTGGGTATCTAAGTAAGAAATACATGAAGGAGTGCCATTTACATCTATAGTAAGGGAAACTAGTCAGATGGAAAAAAGATTAAGTAATGTTGATCTCAGAGGATTAAATGGAAGTGATGACATGAGAGTTGAGGCATGTACTAAGTTCTTGGATGATGACTCATTTTTGAAAACTCAATCTTTTATGGATTTTTCCTATAGGGATAAACAAGATGAGTATGTAAAATGCTTAGCTATGGAGAGGAGCCTACATCCAGAATTGCCTGATATTGTCATTCAGAAAAAGGTTTTGAATGAATTGAAAGACAAGTTTCAAAACATGACTGCTAAGGAGGGTCGAGAATTGGTGAGAATAAGTGGTATTTTGTTGCTACCAGAATGGGACTTAGCCTCAACCATTTCTTTTGACACAATAAAAAGATGTGACATACCACTCTATGATACAAAGGAAGAAGTTGCACTTGCATTAAAAGGATATGCTTTTAGTGAAGAATGGGAAACCTTGTATATTCGATCTTTAGCCCCAAACACAAGAAAACTAGACATTGCTGAGCCTTCACCTGATTACAAGGGAGGCCTAATAATCAAGAGTGTCAAAAACATCGACATTGGAAGTTGCAAATTTGTCTGTTCATGTTGCACAATTCACCAGGGCTACTGTGGAGTCTGTGACAGCCAAGAAGGATAAACTTAGAACAAAACTGAACAATTTGTTGGTCAACTATGGAAATCTTGAGAGAAATAATATGCAATTACATATAAAGATAACATTGTTAGAGGATGTATTGCAGAAATTGCAACCCGAAAATCTTAAACAAGATGATGTTAATTCCCCCACTATTGTAGAAGAAGATATATCCCCTGAAATTACAACTGATGTAAGTACTTCATGGGCAATTGAGCCATATAATATGGGAAATGTTCCCATTTCAACAATAGAACCTAGTGTGTCAGAAGGATCACAGGATGAATGGAATGTCAAAAAGGAAGATTTTCTTAGACATCTAAGTGAATACAAAGAAAGGTGTCAAGGTCACAATGAAGATACTTTTAGGAGAAATATGAGAATTGTCACATTAGTCCTTGAGAATTTGAACAAAAAGGTGAACAACAGACTGAATAGTATTTGTCATAGCTATTCATCCATGGTTGATTCCATAAGAAGGTTTGATATCGACAAAGAGAAAGCCACCCCACTTATGGAGATCTAGATCCCTAGAAAACAAGACTTAACGTTGATGGGGATTGGGGTTAAGCAAGATCCTAATCCACTTGAGAGGTTTAAACCTATTGTTCTTCTAGTAAATAAGATTGAGGAATACATAGGGAATGCTGAAATATTGGAGAACAAGATAAGAGAATTGGTGAAATATTTCCATGAATCTCATCATGGACTTCTCCCATCTATCTTAAGGAGTAATGGTAGTATTATGACTTTGTAAGAATGGAGAAATGAAGTAAACAATGTTATTTCATATCAAGCTATAATTTTTTTTTAGAAATTTGATATGGACACATTGGCATTGAATATGGATATGTTGGTCCATGCTGAGACTGTATTGCTAGAATTTGATAGGGAATCTAACCAAATTATCACCAAATATGCACCTTACGGACAAAGGGCTGATGAGGTAATGAATTTGAATTGGCCCACAAAAGAAGAGTTCCTAGCATGGAAAGGTAGATATTTGGAGGGAGTGGGGGTTTTACACTAGGGATGACAAGTTAATAACTTGAAAGTTTGAAGTCTGCAATCGTGGTGAGTAACAGACAGATGGGAATGCACTACATAACCTGGATTTAGTACAGATTAGGCTTACGTTAAAGTATGGAAAATATATTGCATCTTATCCAAGGTTGATTTGATGACAAGGCTATAGGCGTGGTCTTATCTTTTGTCTTTTTATGTTTTCCTCATGGTTTTCCTTCTTTTCATTTCGGTGCATGGGCACAAGTTTTGAGGTAACTATTCGGTTGAACCCATTTTGAAGATTGGACCTAATCTCCTACAACGAATTTGGGCTACGTGCATTTTATTCACATGTCTCTTACCTCTTGGGGTATGTTGTAACTGAATGAAGGAATCTTTGTTTTAGTCATCCAATAAGGTTTTGACATGTGTACTTTCTGGCCTAAGGCTTGTTTTTGCTCCTTCATTTCTATAAGAAGGAATTCATGGCCAGGAAGTAGGGGTTCGTTGTTTTATGGAATTGACACAGTGAATTGTAAGAGAGATACTAAGTATGTTTTAGAGTTTTTATCTTAAGTTTGAGAGTTCATAATTATGTATGTAGGTTTGGATAACAACAAAGAAAAATATATACTGAGAAATACCAATTTCATGGCTATTGTCTCTCATTGTGTTTGTTTTATGAGTTATAAATGAAAGCAATCCAATATATATTTTATTTGTCTCCATTGTTTACTAGTGGATGTTTGATTTCATTCTTGCTTATTGATTTAATGAATTGATGTAAATGCGTGGATGAAATTAATAACTCATAGGAATCAAGTGCTAGGATACTGATAAGTAGTATTAGTCATGAATGTAATGGGAGAATGTTGTAATGCAATATCTCTTGAAATTTTATGTTGCTATTCATGAATTGTTATCTGATCATATAGGTAGGTTATGACTTCGTGCTCAGGATAAAGGAACCAGTTCATGTGAAGTATTCATTATTCATTTTTTGTGTTGATTCATTAACTAATCACTTTTATTTTACAAACTCTTGTGGTTACCATTGTAGTTGTTACATGTTACAGTCTCACATTATCATGTTTGAAGTATAATGCATTGATAAATGAGCTACCAACTTATTTAATGTATTAGGATCTTGAGTAGCTTAATGAGAAGTATTTGTTATTGGAAATGTATTTGATTATAATTATATGAATTCATAAGTATGCATTGTGGGATAACCCTCCTAGGTTTTACAGAGCCCAAAGTGTAGGAGTAGAGGTTTTGCAGCTTCCACTCATTCGTTGGCCAATCCCTTTAGAATACTGATTATTGGAAATGGTAAAATCCATAAGTATTTTTGGAGATAAGTTTGGTTCTTAAAAAATAACCAAAAAACATTATGTTGGGAAACATAACTGACACCAAGTATGCATACTTTGGGAGCCCTATAGTGGATTTCAAAATCAATGAAATTCTCATTAAAAATACTTTGATTGACCTTGGGGCAGCCATTAATGTAATGACCAAATAAATAATGAAATCATTACAACTAATGGAGCTTAGACCTACACCTACTATGCTACAATTAGTAGATAGGTCTATAGTAAAACATGAGGATTTCATAAAATACCTAGTAATAACATTAGGCTCATGGGAGTACTCTACATACTTTATGGTGTTGCAGCCTAAAGCTAACCTTGCAGGATATCCCCTCATCTTAGGCATACCTTGGTTGGTAACTAGATATTCCTTTATAGGTTGTAGGTTTGGCAACATGATCATTTCCAATGGAAATGTGACTAAGAAACTAGTCCTATATCCACCTGTTCATCCACATGCAGATTTGGATCAAACTGTGTGGCGTACCCTAGATGAGGAAGACCAATACTTCTTACAAACTTGGATAACTATTAAACACATTATCTTGTTAGAAAACCAAGATGAAGATGAATTAATTTTAAACATCACGCCAAACAATTATGGTAAGGACCTACAACAACATGATAGTCTCACATGTTTACAAGATCCCCTACAAAACATAATTCTTGCTAATACATCTGAGTCCGATTCATGAAAAATGCTTCATAATGATGGTTGAGGGAGCTTTTTTGGGACATTTTGTGTCCAATAAGAGAATCCAAGTAGACCCCAAAGAAATTGAGATGATATTAACCTTTCTTGTACCTCAAAAACAAAAGGATGTTAGAAGCTTCCTTAGCCATGTTGGGTACTACAAGGGCTTCATACAAGATTTTAGTACACTGGCAACACCACTATTTGTCTTGTTGTTTAAGGATATAGATTTTGAATGGACAACTGCTTGTCAACATTCCTTTGAATCTTTCAAGGCGACATTGACCAAGACCCCTACCTTAAGAGGACCAAACTAGAATCCACCTTTCTATATCCATATAGATTCTTTTGATTTTGCAATAGGAACTATGCTAGGACAAAAATATGAAAACTTGGAGTGTACCATTTATTATATCAACAAAATATTGAAGGGGGAGAACTCAACTATATAATGATTGGGAACGAAATGTTAGCAGTGGTTCATGCAATCAACAAGTTCAGACACTACATTATAGGGTATTTTATATTCATACATACTAATCACACAACAATAAGGTATCTAATGACCAAACCAATAGTTGGTGGCAGGCTTGTGAGGTGGTTACTGTTACTTTAGGAATTTGATATTTTTGTTGTGGAAAAGCCAAGTAAAGCCAATGTAGTAGCATATTTCCTCTCTATATTGCCAACCAAATTAGAAGAAGATGTTATCGATGATTCATTCCTAGATGAGAACATATTTTCTCTCTCTGCATACACCTTGGTATGCAGACTAGCCAACTATCTGGTAGCAAGGAGAACACCATTACATCTCTCACCAAGGGAGAAGAGATAATTAGTTTAGAAAATTCCTTACTCATGGATAGCAGGATATTTATTCTACAGAGGACCTGGCAAAATAATGAGAAGATGCATCAAAGAAGATGAAGTGTATGATATCGTAGGAGAATTCCATGATGAACCTTGTGGGGGACACTTTGCAACAAAGAGGACAACTCTTAAGATTTTGAACACTATTATTGGCCAACACTTCATAAGGATGTAGTCAATGACACCAGGAGTTGTGATAGGTGTCAAAGAATGGGAATAACAACAAAGACATATGAGATGCCATTAAAACCACATTTAATAATTGCACCATTGATAAATGGGTACTATATTTTATTGGTCCCATCTCTCCAACATCAAATAAAAAAGAATATATACTATTTTGTATAGATTACCTTACCAAACGGGTGGAAGTTAAAGCTTTGCAGTTTGCAAGAGATGGAGATGTGGAAAAATTTCTCTATGAAGATATATTCACAAGATATGGTGTTCCTAGAGAAATTATCATAAAATAGGGGCCACAATTTATATCAGATCTGGTCATAAAACTAGTGCAAGAATATGAAATCAGACATTAAGATTCTACACCCTACCACCCTTAAGAAAATGGTTAAGTGGAGGTCACAAACAAAGAAATTGAAAACATCCTCACAAAGACAATTCAACTCCATAGGAAGGACTGGGAAACCAAGTTACTTGAAGCAATTTGGGCATATAGGACAACCTGGAAGATAACAATAGGTTTTACACCATATGAGTCAGTATATGGTTTTAAAGGAAGTACTTCCAATAGAATTTGAATACAAGAATCTAAGGACAACAGTCAAATTGGGCATGAAATTATCATCATAGAAGAGAGGTTACACAATCTCAATGCGTTAGATTAAATCAGAATGGAATCCATTCACCATACTGAAATAATCCAAAAACAAAGGATACATTGGCATGACCAGTTTATTAAAACCAAGGAATTTAGTGCAGGTGATGGGTAAGTGCAAGATCATGGGGGTCCAAACTAGGCCCTTAAGTGGAAATGAAAATTTAGAAAAATAGAGTTAGGAAACTTGACATAAATATTTGAATAGGTTATTGACATAATTTAAAAAATATGTAACAATAAAATTTGTAGAAACTTGAATGTAGTTTATGAGTTACCAGTCCTTTTTTGGAAAAAATAACATCTATTTGGTGAAATTTTGAAATTTCAATATAGTAGTACTAAATTTTTAGAAAAAAAATAAAAAGAGGGTGTATGTCTGACCAACTTAAGTACAAGAAAAATATAATATATATTTTTGAAACTTTAAATATAAGTAGAGGACACATACCTAGATGTGCCACATTTTTTTTTATAATTGTTTTGCAAGTAAATAATTACTTATGAATTTTTTATTAGAATTTTATAAAAAATATTAAAACTTGTTTGTTTGACCACCATAATCTAGTCAAAAATTTATGAAAATAATTTTTTCTATTTTTTATCTTATAGTATGGGAAGCATAAAATGAGTTGCATCTTTTGGATTCAAAAACTGTGAAATTGTTTAAGAATTATAGATTTTTTCAATCAACATATTAATGAGGACTTTAATTAGAATGGATGTAGAAAATCAATAATAATTATCTATTTAATTCCAAATAATTCATATCTTATATTGGTGGAAAATTAAATATTTTATCAATAAACCCTTTTCATTTCATCAAATTTGGATAAAAAACTTGTCGTCGACCACTTTTGGGTCATATTGCCACTTTTTGGACCCCCATGATCCTGCACTCACCTTGATTGGGCTTTATTATATGATTAAAGGTACAAAGATTATAAATACAAATTGTAGAATACATGGCTTGGACCATATGAGATTAACAATTTTTCCAAATGGAGCAGTTCAACTACAAATAATTAATGATGTAAGGTTTTTATTGCTAGTTAATGGTCATAGATTGAAGCTCTACAAACAACCATTATAGAAGGATGATTTTGTTTTATCATTGAAACATCAATTTGAGCCAAAAAATTCATCAAGAACAACAAGTATTTTTTCGAAGCATCACAACTCGCCCACTAAGATTTCACAAGTATAATTCTACAACACATTTCACATGCACACACTGGACAAGTGATATTCAACAGTCTCCATTTTATGAAGCAGTCATAGAAGCAACAGGGACCTACAACATCACATCGCTAGGTGAAAAAACTATAGAAGGGACTTGTTACTACATGAGCTTGTAACACTTGTATGCCATTCATTTCAAAAACACCCACATTAATTGCATTCCCATCACTTCATAGCATATCATTTCACACATGCAACCATACACATTCAACTTCATTGCATGCCACCTATTTCTTCCATACACATGTAGCCATCCTATCACCTTTTCCGATTCCACTGTTCTATGCAATTAATCTCACCTCACCCATTTCATGGACTCTGTAGCCTTTTTTATCCATCATTTTCAATGTGTCACACATATGTTCTCATTAATTTCAAACTATCATTGCAATCAAGGCATATCACTTCAAATCAAGCTACATGTGACATTCATTTACTTCACATGAGATGAATTTCAATTCAAGCCATTCCTACAAGTACACTAGGTAACTGCACCAATCTGTGACACAATTTTAGCTCTTAAGATGCCACTTTTTTTTCTAAAATCAGGAAAATCCGATTTGCACGAGAAAATGAAGATAGTTACGCTCAAAATTTCAAGATGTGGCAAGAACAAAAGTTGAAGTGCTCTGAGTCTAGTTTCTAAGCTACTATTTTTTTTTGAAATTAATGAAGATTAAGGGTCTCAAAAAGGGGGGGGCCCAAAACAGGTCTTGTTTCTATAAAAAAAAATAGCATAGCACCTGAGGGCTCCCCCCTTTTTGGTTAACCTTTTTTAGAATTTCAAAAATCCCAATAGTGAGAAATTAGCTAACACCATGTAGTTTATCCTCCTTCTTTTGGTTAATTTTTTTAATGAATATATAATATTTTATGAATTTTCAAAGTGGACACATCCTGAAAAGATGAAATTTGAGCGTGCTCCCCCCCAATTTTTTTGGAAACTAATCAAAATTTGATTTTTTTTTTCATCATGTGTAGAATGGAGTCTAGTTTCAAAAAATGTAATTTGTTTCACGTTCCGATGAACGTGTAAAAATCTATCCTAAACCTAGCACATGTTGGTTTTTGACCAAAAATGAAGGCATTTACAATAGAAGCCATGGATCAAAACCTTAACTAAATCAAAATGAAAAAAGAATTATATATTTAGATAGCTGAGACAGAGGTTAACACTATCACGGTTTTTTTTATAAACTTGCATTGAAAGACGTGCAAATGAGATGGGGAGCATGGACGAAAATATGAGAAAATTTAGCAAATCCTGTTAATTAACACGTCTAAAGCAAGCCTTTTGGCAAACGCCAAATGACTCATCACATTTTGCATTTTCCAAATGTGATGAGTCATTTGGCGAGCACCAAATGGCCTACTTTGCACAGAACTAGATTTTCACTTTCTCTATCAGGGAAACCATATACATGAAATAAACATTTAAGTATAAGTTGACATTTACATATGGACATTTACTTTCTTATACTTTAAGTTATATTTCATGTATATAGGCGGGATGTTTGAGAGTAGTTTCAAATCTCTAAGAGTTATAATGCAAATTCTAGTTTTTGGAAGATCTTAAAAAATTTAGACTTAGTCAAATTTCAGTAATCAGCATGTCAAATTTCAATAATCAAGAGGTCAAATTTTAGTACTCAGGAGGTCAAATTTCATCTTTCTCTCTTTATCTCACTCATTTTCATCTCTTATTCTCTAGACCTCTCTCTCTCTCTCACTATCTCCATCCCTTTATCTAACAATATCTTCTTTGAGCTCAAGAACTATGTCTCTACATGTCCATCTCTCTCTCCTTCCCTCTCCAATACCTATCT